>CM016617.1:66313631-66324808 GCA_005393395.2 Gossypium australe
ATCAAAGATGTCAGCCTTTTCTTTCTGAATTTGTTGCGGAGCAGACTGAAGAAACCAGATCTTATCTTCCTAAAGTTGTAGGAAGCAGATCGAAGATGTCAGCCTTGTCTCCCTAAATTTGTAGCGGAGCAGACTGAAGACTACAGATCTTATCTTCCTGAAGTTGCAGGAAGCAGATCGAAGATGTCAACCTTGCCTCCCTGAAGTTGTAGCGGAGCAGACTGAAGACAACATATCTTTTCTTTTTGAAGTTGAAGGAAGCAGATCGAAGATGTCAGCTCTATCTCCCTGAATTTGTAGCGGAACAGGCTGAGGACAGTAGATCTTATTTTCCTGAAGTTGTGGGAAGTAGATCGAAGATGTCAGCCTTGCCTCTCTGAAGTTGTAGCGGAGCAGACTGGAGACAACAGATCTTATCTACCTGAAGTTACAGGAAGCAGACCGAAGATGTGGGCCTTGTCTCCCTGAATTTGTTGCGGAGCAAACTGGAGACAACAGATCTTATCTTCCTAAAGTTGCTGGAAGCAGATCAAAGATGTCAGCCTTGCCTCCCTGAATTTGGAGCTGAGCAGGTTGAAGACAATAGATCTTATCTTCTTGAAGTTGCAGGAAGCAGATCGAAGATGTCAGCCTTGCCTACCAGAATTTGTAGCAAAGCATACTGAAGACAACAGATCTTATCTTCCTGAAGTTGCAGGAAGCAGATTGAAGTCAGCCTTGCCTCCCTGAATTTGTAGCAGAATAGACTGAAGACTACAGATCTTATCTTCTGAAGTTGCAGGAAGCAGATCGAAGATGTCAGCCTTGCCTCCCAGAAGTTGTAGCGGAGTAGACTGAAGACAACAGATCTTATCTTCCTAAAATTACAGGAAACAGATCGAAGATGTCATCCTTGCCTCCCTGAATTTGTAGCGGAGCAGACTGAGACAACATATCTTATCTTCTGAAGTTGCAGGAAGCAGATAAAAAATGTCAGCCTTGTCTCCCTGTTTTGTAGCGGAGCAGACTGAGGACAACATATCTTATCTTCCTAAAGTTGTAGGAAGCAGATCGAAGATGTCAGCCTTGCCTCCCTGAAGTTGTAGCAGAGCAGACTGAAGACAACAGATCTTATCTTCCTGAAGTTGCAGGAAGCAAGTCGAAGATGTCAGCCTTGTCTCTCTGAATTTGTAGTGGAGCAGACTGAAGACAACAGATCTTATCTTCCTGAAGTTGCAGGAAGTAGATCGAAGATGTCAGGCTTGTCCTGAATCTGTAGTGGAGCAGACTGAAGAGAACATATCTTATCTTCCTGAAGTTGCAGGAAGCAGATCGATGATGACAGTCTTGCCTCCCTGAATTGTAGCGGAGCAGAATAAAGACTACAGATCTTATCTTCCTGAAGTTGCAGGAAGCATATCGAAATGTCAGCCTCGCCTCCCTAAAGTTGTAGTGGAGCAGAATGAAGACAACAGATCTTATCTTCCTAAAGTTCCTGGAAGCAGATCAAAGATGTCAGCCTTGTCTCCCTGAATTTGTAGCGGAGCAGACTGAGGACAACATATCTTATCTTCCTAAAGTTGTAGGAAGCAGATCGAAGATGTCAGCCTTGCCTCCCTGAAGTTGTAGTAGAGCAGACTGGAGACAGCAGATCTTATCTTCCTGAAGTTGCAGGAAGCAATCGAAGATGTCAGCCTTGTCTCTGAATTTGTAGTGGACCAGACTGAAGACAACAGATCTTATCTTCCTGAAGTTGCAGGAAGCAGATCGAAGATGTCAGCTTGTCTCCTGAATTGTAGGAGCAGACTGAAGAGAACATATCTTATCTTCCTGAAGTTGCAGGAAGCAGATCGATGATGACAGTCTTGCCTCCCTGAATATGTAGCGGAGCAGAATAAAGACTACAGATCTTATCTTCCTGAAGTTGCAGGAAGCATATCGAAATCAGCCTCGCCTCCTAAAGTTGTAGGAGCAGAATGAAGACAACAGATCTTATCTTCCTAAGTTCCTGGAAGCAGATCAAAGATGTCAGCCTTGCCTCCCTGAATTTGGGGCGGAGCAGACTGAAACAACATATCTTATCTTCCTGAAGTTGCAGGAAGCAGATCGAAGATTTGGGCTTGTCTCCCTGAATTTGTTGCGGAGCAAACTGGAGACAATAGATCTTATTCCTAAAGTTGCTAGAAGCAGATCGAAGATGTCAGCCTTGCTCCTGAATGTAGCGGAGCAGACTGAAAAACATATCTTATCTTCCTGAAGTTGCAGGAAGTAGATCGAAGATGTCAGCCTTGCCTCCCTGAATTTACAGCGGAGCAGACTGAAGACAACAGATCTTATCTTCCTGAAGTTGTAGGAAGCATATCGAAGATGTCAGCCTGCCTCCCTGAAGTTGTAGGAGCAAACTGAAGTCAACAGATCTTATCTCTGAAGTTTGTAGGAAGAAGATCGAAGATATGAGCCTTGTCCCTTGAATTTGTTGCAGAGCAAAATGACAACAAATCTTATCTTCCTAAAGTTGCTGGAAACAGATGAAAGATGTCAACCTTGCCTCCCTGAATTTGGGGAGCAGACTGAAGACAACAGATCTTATCTTCTTGAAGTTGCAGGAAGCAGATCGAAGATGTCAGCCTTACCTCCCTGAATTTGTAGCAAAGCAGACTGAAGACGACAGATCTTATCTTCCTGAAGTTGCAAGAAGGAGATTGAAGATGTCAGCCTTGCCTCCCTGAATTTGTAGCGGAGCAGACTGAAGACTATAGATCATCTTCCTGAAGTTGCAGGAAGCAGATCGAAGATGTCAGCCTTGTCTCTCCCAATTTGTAGCGGAGCAGACTGAAGACAACATATCTTATCTTCCTGAAGTTGCAGGAGCAGATCAGAAAGATGTCAGCCTTGTCTCCCTAATTTGTAGTGGAGCAGACTGAGGACAGCAGATCTTATCTTCCTAAAGTTGTAGAAGCGATCGAAGATGTCAGCCTTGCTCCCTGAAGTAGCAGAGCAGACAGGAGACAACAGATCTTATCTTCCTGAAGTTGCAGGAAGCAGAAGATGTCAGCCTTGTCTCTCCGAATTTGTAGTGGAGCAGACTGAAGACAACAGATCTTATCTTCCTGAAGTTGCAGGAAGCAGATCGAAGATGTTAGCCTTGTCTCCTTGAATATGTAGCAGAGCAGACTGAAGAAAACATATCTTCCTGAAGTTGCAGGAAGCAGATCGAAGATGTCAGCCTTGCCTCCCTGAATTTATGGCGGAGCAGACTGAAGCCTACAGATCTTATCTTCCTGAAATTGCAGGAAGCATATCGAAGATGTCAGCCTCGCTCCTGAAGTTGTAGCGGAGCAGACTGAAGACAACAGATCTTATCTTCCTGAAGTTAGGAAGCAGATTGAAGATGTGGGCCTTGTCTCCTTCAATTTGTTGCGGAGCAAAGAGACATAGATCTTATCTTCCTAAGTTGCAGGAAACAAATGAAGATGTCAACCTTGCCTCCTGAATTTGGGAGCAGACTGAAGACAGATCTTATCTTCCTGAAGTTGCAGGAAGCAGATCGAAGATGTCAGCCTTACCTGAATTTGTAGCAAAGTAGACTGAAGACGACAGATCTTATCTTCCTGAAGTTGCCGGAAGGAGATTGAAGATGTCAGCCTTGCCTCCTGAATTTGTAGCGGAGTAGACTGAAGACACAGATCTTACTTCCAGAAGTTGCAGGAAGCAGATCGAAGATGTCAGTCTAGCCTCCCTGAATTGTAGCGAACAGAGTGAAGACAACAGATTTTATCTTCCTAGATTGCAGGAAACAGATCGAAGATGTCAGCCTTGCCTCCCTGAATTTGTAGCGAGCAGACTAAAAAAACAGATCTTATCTTCTAAGTTGCAGGAAGCAGATCGAAAATGTCACCTTGCCTCCCTGAAGTAGCAGAACAGACTGAAGAACAGATCTTATCTTCTGAAGTTGCAGGAAGCAGATAGAAGATGTCAGCCTTGTCTCCTTGAATCTGTAGTGGAGACTAAAGACAACATATCTTATCTTCCTGAAGTTGCAGGAAGCAGATCGAAGATGTCGGCCTTTTCTCCTGAATTTGTTGCGGAGCAGACTGAAGAAACCAGATCTTATCTTCCTAAGTTAGCAAGCAGATCGAAGATGTCAGCCTTGTCTCTCTGAATTTGTAGCGAAGCAGACTGAAGACAACATATCTTATCTTCCTGAAGTTGCAGGAAGTATATCGAAGATGTCAGCCTTGTCTCCCTGAATTTGTAGAGGAGCAGACTGAGACATATCTTATTTTGAAGTTGCAGGAAGCAGATCGAAGATGTCAGCCTTGCCTCCCTGAAGTTGTAGCAGAGCAGACTGAGACAACAGATCTCATCTTCCTGAAGTTGTAGGAAACAGATCAAAGATGTGGGCCTTGTTTCCCTGAATTTGTTGCGGAGAAGACTGAGACAACAGATCTTATCTTCCTAAAGTTGCTGGAAGCAGATCAAAGATGCAGCCTTGCCTCCCTGAATTTGGGCGGAGCAGACTGAAAACAACATATCTTATCTTCCTGAAGTTGCGGGAAGTAGATCGAAGATTCTCTGTCTCCCTGAATTTGTTGCGGAGTAAACTGAGACAACAGATCTTATCTTCCTAAAGTTGCTGGAAGCAGATCAAAGATGTCAGCCTTGCCCTAATTTGGCAGAGCAGACTGAAGACAACAGATCTTATCTTCCTGAAGTTGCAGGAAGCAGATCGAAGATGTCAGCCTTACCTCCTGAATTTGTAGCAAAGCAGACTGAGACGACAGATCTTATCTTCCTGAAGTTGCAGGAAGCAGATTGAAGATGTCAGCCTTGCCTCCCTGAATTTGTAGTGGAGCAGACTCAACACATATCTTATCTTCCTGTAGTTGCAGGAAGCAGATTGAAGATGTCAGCCTAGCCTCCCTGAAGTTTAGCACAACTGAAGACAACAGATCTATCTTCCTGAATTGCAGGAAAGATCGAAGATGTCAGCCTTGTCTCCCAGAATTTGTAGCGAAGTAGACTGAAGAAAATAGATCTTATCTTCCTGAAGTTGCAGAAGCAGATCGAAGATGTCAACCTTGCCTCCCTGAAATTGTAGCGGAACAGACTGAAGACAACAGATCTTATCTTCCTAAAGTTGCAAGAAGTAGATAGAAGATGTCAGCCTTGTCTCCCTGAATCTGTAGCGGAGCAGACTAAAGACAACATATCTTATCTTCCTGAAGTTGCAGGAAGCAGATCGAAGATGTCAGCCCTTTCGTCCCAAATTTGTTGCGGAGCAGACTAAAGAGACCAGATCTTATCTTCCCGAAGTTGTTGGAAGCAGATCGAAGATGTCAGCCTTGTCTTCCTGAATTTGTAGCGGAGCAGATTGAAGACAACATATCTTATCTTCCTGAAGTTGCAGGAAGCAGATCGAAGATGTCAGCCTTGTCTCTCTGAATTTGTAGCGGAGCAGACTGGGGACAGCATATCTTACCTTCCTAAAGTTGTAGGAAGCAGATCGAAGATGTCAGCCTTACCTCCCTGAAGATGTAGCAAAGCAGACTGGAGACAACAGATCTTATCTTCCTGAAGTTGCAGGAAGCATCGAAGTGTCAGCCTTGTCCCTGAATTTGTAGCGGAGCAGACTGAGGACAACAGATCTTATCTTCCTAAAGTTGCAGGAAGCAGATCGAAGATTTCCCCTTCTCTCCTTGAATCTGTAGCGGAGTGGACTGAAGAAAACATATCTTATCTTCCTGAAGTTCAGGAAGCAGATCGAAGATGTCAGCCTACCTCCCTGAATTTGTAGCAAAGCAGAGTGAAGACACAGATCTTATCTTCCTGAAGTTGCAGGAAGCAGATCGAAGATGTCAGCCTCGCCTCCCTGATTTTGTAGTGGAGCAGACTGAACACTACAGATCTTATCTTCCTGAAGTTGTAGGAAGCAGATTGAAGATGTCAGCCTAGCCTCCCTGAAGTTGTAGCGGAACAGACTAAAGACAACGGATCTTATCTTCCTGAATTGCAGGAAGATCGAAGATGTCAGCCTTGTCTCCCAGAATTTGTAGCGGAGTAGACTGAAGAAAAGAGATCTTATCTTCCTGAAGTTGCAGGAAGCAGATCGAAGATGTCAAGCTTGCCTCCCTGAATTTGCAGCGGAACAGACTGAAGACAACAGATCTTATCTTCCTGAAGTTGCAGGAAGCAGATAGAAGATGTCAGCCTTGTCTCCTTGAATTGTAGCGGAGCATACTAAAGACAACATATCTTATCTTCATGAAGTTGTAGGAAGTAGATCAAAGATGTCAGCCTTTCTGAATTGTTGCGGAGCAGACTGAAGAAACCAGATCTTATCTTCCTAAAGTTGTAGGAAGCAGATCGAAGATGTCAGCCTTGTCTCCCTGAATTTGTAGCTGGGCAGACTGAAGAAACAGATCTTATCTTCCTAAAGTTGGAAGCAGATCGAAGATGTCAGCCTTGTCTCTCTGAATTTGTAGCGGAGCAGACTGAAGACAACATATCTTATCTTCCTGAAGTTGCAGGAAGCAGATCGAAGATGTCAGCCTTGTCTTCCTGAATTTGTAGCGGAGCAGAGGGCAGATATCTTATCATCCTGATTGCAGAAACAGGTCGAAGATCAGCCTTGCCTCCCTGAAGTTGTAGAGAGCAGACTAGGGCAACAGATCTATCTTCATGAAGTTGTAGGAAACAGATCGAAGATGTGGGCCTTGTTTCCCTGAATTTGTTGCGGAGAAGACTGGAGACAACAGATCTTATCTTCCTAAAGTTGCTGGAAGCAGATCAAAGATGTCAGCCTTGCCTCCCTGAATTTGGGGCGGAGCAGACTGAAAACAACATATCTTATCTTCCTGAAGTTGCAGGAAGCAGATCGAAGATGTCAGCCTTACCTTCCTGAATTTGTAGCAAAGCAGACTAAAGACAACAGATCTTATCTTCCTGAAGTTGCAGGAAACAGATTGAAGATGTCAGCCTTGCCTCCCTAAATTTGTAACGGAGCAGACTGACTACAGATCTTATCTTCATGAAGTTGCAGGAAGCAGATCGAAGATGTCAGCTAGCCTCCCTGAAGTTGTAGCGGAATAGACTGAAGCCAACAGATCTTATCTTCCTGAGATTGCAGGAAACAGATCGAAAATGTCAGCCTTGTCTCCATAAATTTGTAGCGGAGCAGGCTGAAGAAAATAGATTTTATCTTCCTGAAGTTGCAGGAAGCAGATCGAAGATGTCAACCTTGCATCCCTGAAGTTGCAGCGGGGCAGACTTAAGACAACAGTTTTTATTTTCCTGACGTTGCAGGAAACAGATAGAAGATGTCAGCCTTGTCTCCCTGAATCTGTAGCGGAGCAGACTGAAGACAACATATCTTAACTTCCTGAAGTTGCAGGAAGCAGATCGAAGATGTCAGCCTTGCCTGCCTTAATTTGTAGCAAAGCATACCAAAGACAACAGATCTTATCATCCTGAAGTTGCAGGAAGCAGATTGAAGATGTCAGCCTTGCCTCCCTGAATTTGTAGCGGAGCAGACTGAATACTACAGATCTTATCTTCCTGAAGTTGCAGGAAGCATATCAAAGATGTCAGCCTTGCCTCCGTGAAGTTGTAGTGGAGCAGACTGAAGACAACAGATCTTATCTTCTTGAAATTGCAGGAAACTGATCGAAGATGTCAGCCTTGCTTCCCTGAATTTGTAGCAAAGTAGACTGAAGAAAACAGATCGTTTCTTCCTGAAGTTGCAGGAAGCAGATCGAAGATGTCAACCTTGCCACCCTGAAGTTGCAGCGGAGTAGACTGAAGACAACAGATCTTATCTTCCTGAAGGTGCAGGAAGCAGATAGAAGATGTCAGCCTTTTCTCCCTGAATCTGTAGTGGAGCAGACTCAAGACAACATATCTTATCTTCCTGAAGTTGTAGGAAGCAGATCGAAGATGTCAGCCTTGCCTCCCTGAATTTGTAGCGGAGCAGACTGAAGACTACAGATCTTATCTTCCTGAAGTTGTAGGAAGCATATCGAAGATGTCAGCCTCGCCTCCCTGAAGTTGTAGCGGAGTAGACTGAAGTCAACAGATCTTATCTTCTTGAAGTTGTAGGAAGTAGATCGAAGATGTGGGCCATGCCTCCTTGAATATGTTGCGGAGCAAACTGGAGACAATAGATCTTATCTTCCTAAAGTTGCTGGAAGCAGATGAAAGATGTCAACCTTGCCTCCCTGAATTTAGGGAGGAACAGACTAAAGACAACAGATCTTATCTTCCTGAAGTTGCAGGAAGTAGATCGAAGATGTCAGCCTTACCTCCCTGAATTTGTAGCAAAGAGACTGAAGACACAGATCTTATCTTCCTGAAGTTGCAGGAAGGAGATTGAAGATGTCAGCCTTGCCTCCCTGAATTTGTAGCAGAGCAGACTGAAGACTACAGATCTTATCTTCCTGAAGTTGCAGGAAGCAGATCGAAGATGTCTACCTAGCCTCCCTGAAGTTGTAGCGGAACAGAGTGAAGACAATAGATTTTATCTTGCTGAGATTGCAGGAAATAGATTGAAGATGTCAGCCTTGCCTCCCTGAATTTGTAGCAGAGCAGACAGAAGAAAACAGATCTTATCTTTCTGAAGTTGTAAGAAGCAGATCGAAGATGTGGGCCTTGATTCCTGGAATTTGTTGCGAAGCAGACTGAAGAAACCAGATCTTATCTTCCTAAAGTTATAGGAAGCAGATCGAAGATGTCAGCCTTGTCTCGCTGAATTTGTAGCGATGCAGACTGAAGACAACATATCTTATCTTCCTAAAGTTGGAGGAAGCAGATCGAAGATGTCAGCCTTGCCTCCCTAAAGTTGTAGCAGAGCAAACTGGAGACAACAGATCTCATCTTCCTGAAGTTGTAGCAAACAGATTGAAGATGTGGGCCTTGTTTCCCTGAATTTGTTGCGGAGAAGACTGGAGACAACAGCTCTTATCTTCCTAAAGTTGCTAGAAACAGATCAAAGATGTCAGCCTTGCCTCCCTGAATTTGGGCGTAGTAGACTGAAAACAACATATCTTATCTTCCTGAAGTTGTAGGAAGCAGATCGAAGATTTGGGCTTTGTCTCCCTGAATTTGTTGCGGAGCAAACTGGAGACGACAGATCTTATATTCCTAAGTTGCTAGAAGCAGATCAAAGATGTCAGCCTTGCCTCCCTGAATTTGGGGGGGAGCAGACTGAAGACAACAGATCTTATCTTCATGAAGTTGCAGGAAGCAGATCGAAGATGTCAGCCTTACCTCTCTGAATTTGTAGCAAAGTAGGCTGAAGACGACAGATCTTATCTTCTTAAAGTTACAGGGAGCAGATTGAAGATGTCAGCCTTGCCTCCCTAAATTTGTAGTGGAGCAGACTGAAGACTACAAATCTTATCTTCCTGAAGTTGCAGGAAGCAGATTGAAGAGGTCAGCCTAGCGTCCCTGAAGTTATAGCGGAACAGACTGAAGACAACAGATCTTATCTTCCTGAGATTGCAGGAAACAGATCGAAGATGTCAGCCTTGTCTCCCTGAATTTGTAGCAGAGTAGACTGAAGAAAACAGATCATATTTTCCTGAAGTTGTAGGAAGCAGATCGAAGATGTCAACCTTGCCCCTGAAGTTGCAGCGGAACAGACGGAAGACAATAGATCTTATCTTCCTGAAGTTGCAGGAAGTACATAGAAGATGTCAGCCTTGTCTCCCTGAATCTATAGCGGAGCAGACTAAAGATAACCTATCTTATCTTCCTGTAGTTGCAGGAAGCAGATCGAAGATGCCAGCCTTTTCTTCCTAAATTTGTTGCGGAGCAGACTGAAGAAACCAGGTCTTATCTTCCTAAAGTTGTAGGAAGTAAATCGAAGATGTCAGCCTTGTTTCCCTGAATTTGTAGCGGAGCAGACTGAAGACAACATATCTTATCTTCCTGAAGTTGCAGGAAGCATATCGAAGATGTCAGCCTTTTCTTCCTGAATTTGTTGCTGAGCAGACTGAATAAACCACCAGATCTTATCTACCTAAAGTTGTAGGAAGCAGATCGAAGATGTCAGCCTTGTCTCCCTGAATTTGTAGCAGAGCAGACTGAAGACAACTTATCTTATCTCCCTGAATTTGTAGCGGAGCAGACTAGGGACAACATATCTTATCTTCCTAAAGTTGTAGGAAGCAGATCGAAGATGTCAACCTTGCCTCCCTGAAGTTGTAGCAAAGCAGACTTGAGACAACAGATCTTATCTTCCTGAAGTTGCAGGAAGCAGGTCGAAGATGTCAGCCTTGTCTCTCTGAATTTGTAGCGTAGCAGATTGAAGACAACAAATCTTATCCTAAAGTTGCAGGAAGTAGATCGAAGATGTCAGCCTTGTCTCCTTGAATCCGTAGCGGAGCAGACTGAAGAAAACATATCTTATTTCCTGAAGTTGCAGGAAGCAGATCGAAGATGTAAGCCTTGCCTCCTTGAATTTGGAGTGGAGCAGACTGAAGACTACAGATCATTTATTCCTGAAGTTGTAGGAAGCGTATCGAAGATGTCAGCCTCGCCTCCCTGAAGTTGTAGCGGAGCAGACTGAAGTCAACAGATCTTAACTTCCTGAAGTTACAGGAAGCAGATCGAAGATGTCAGCCTTACCTCCCTGAATTTGTAGCAAAGCAGACTGAAGACGACAGATCTTATCTTCCTGAAGTTGCAAGAAGGAGATTGAAGATGTTAGCCTTGCCTCCCTGAATTTGTAGCGGAGCAGACTGAAGCCTACAGATCTTATCTTCCTGAAGTTGCAGGAAGCAGTTCAAAGATGTCAGCCTTTTCTCTCTCAATTTGTAGAGGAGCAGACTGAAGACAACATATCTTATCTTCCTGAAGTTGCAGGAAGCAGATCGAAGATGTCAGCCTTATCTCCCTGGATTTGTAGCGGAGCAGATTGAGGACAGCATATCTTATCTTCCTAAAGTTGTAGGAAGCAGATCGAAGTTCAGCCTTGCCTCCCTGAAGTTATAGCAGAGTAGACAGGAGACAACAGATCTTATCTTCCTGAAGTTGCAGGAAGCAGATCGAAGATGCCAGCCTTGTCTCCTTGAATATGTAGCGGAGCAGACTGAAGAAAACATCTTATCTTCTTCTGAAGTTGCAGGAAGCAGATCGAAGATGTCAGCCTTGTCTCTGAATTTGTAGCGAGCAGACTGAAGACAACAATCTTATCTTCC
>CM016617.1:67075478-67454218 GCA_005393395.2 Gossypium australe
GTCACTGGTGGATGAGAGATCAGATTATAATAAGGGAGAAAGTTTAGTAATTATCTGCTGGCCACAGTGGTGGCCGAAATTCCAACACTGAGAGGGAGGAGGAATCGGTTTTAGTATGGCTTAGGGGTGCCGAAATTTCCCTTGTTAATTAATTAGTCTTAGTTTTCAAAAGAGGGCAATTCCGGCTTTTGGTTAGTGTGTGTGCCGAAAATTTGATTAGAAAATAGGGTACTTCTTAATTTCGGCATTTATTCTCATTCTCTTCTCTTAGTTGTTTCTTTTCTCAAAAAGCCAAAAACACCTAAAGTTCCATCTTCTTCTTCATTCTCTGCTAAAGCCTAAACCTCATAGCCTTTCTCTACACCTTTTCCCGATTTCTTCCATAAACCGAAACCTTTAAGTATTCTTTCTCTTTACTCTCTTTTGCCATGGCCGAATGCCCCAGTGTCCATTCTTTTTTCTTCCTACCAATTTCTTCATCAAAAGCTGAATCTCCATAGATTTCTTTGAATCATCTTCTCTTTTTGATTTTCACAAAAAGCCAAAAACTTTTAGGAGTAGCTGAATCTCCTGTGATAGGGTAAGTGCCGATCTTCTTCTCTTCACTTTCTTTTTTGGTTTTTGGAAGCTAAAGCCGAAAGGATATTGGGATTGGTAAGGTTGACGTTTGATTAATGGTTTAATGTTTTCTTGTTGGGCGACGTCGAGAATCGAAGTAGATCGTTTAGATCTAAAAGCCAGAAACTACTAGTCTCTAGGTCTCAATCTCCTTTCGGGATTTGAAGGTAAGGGGT
This sequence comes from Gossypium australe, assembly GCA_005393395.2. Lineage (NCBI taxonomy): Eukaryota > Viridiplantae > Streptophyta > Magnoliopsida > Malvales > Malvaceae > Gossypium > Gossypium australe. The sequence continues at coordinate 67,076,273 of CM016617.1, forward strand.
TCTCTTTAGATTTCTGTTAGGTTCGTTCATCGTGTTTATAATCTTAACTTTATGATATGGATTAACAACCAAATGTTGTGATGGTAGCAACTGATAAGGTCTTTTGATGGAATCGCATGTCGGTCAGACAAAGGGGGGATTGGATCTGTAAAACCAATCCTTAAGTTTAGGAAACGAGCAGTGTCAGCAGTATGGGATTGGCCACCGGGTTGTGGACTGGCTTCAGAACAAAACTTTAGACAGATAGTAGTCGTATCGACTTCTGATAGTGTCGACATAGAAAGTCTCGTCTTGTCTGTAATCAGGTGTGTAGATCTCTACCACACTAATTAATCTGTATTATGTATGTTATGGGCTAAAAGCCGGAAAAAGGCTGTATGGAAAGTCGTATTACCCGAAAAGGGTAGGCAAGGGATGCCAGGTACGTAATCATAGAATCTTCTCTATGTGTATCGATGTATGTAATAGTCTGTGATCTTTTAGGTAGTATATTGTTTTGATTCTGCATGGATGTATGCATGGGATGGGATTAATATGATGAAGGGGAAGAGCATGTTAATAGGTCACTTGGTGATCGGTGGTTAAACCACGAACTGTAAAGTTAGGTCACAATAGTGATCGGTGGCTAAGCCACGTTAAATTTACTCCTGACTGTTAGGAACAGGCAGCATGGCTGTCAATATGGTGTGTAACGGTTGGTGGGTTGATTGTAGAAATCCCCGAGGTGTGTTGGCTGGTACGGGCTGGTGTGTAGAGGATGGACTTTTAGGTTGGGTTGGGCCATGTTGCATGTAAATATCTTGTTGCCATTGTGTATGGGCTAAGGCCCTTAATGTGTTTGTGGGCCTCAAGCCATTTATGTGTTTTCGAAATTTGCACATTGAGTCTTGGTGACTCACCCTTTTATTTCCCTAACTTTTCAGATGAGCAGTAGATCGTGGACATGGGAGCCGAGGCGGACTCGAGGGGCCATCAAGTCTTTTATTTTCATAAACTATTTTCGATTTTTCTTTAAGTTTTAATTTTGGGACTATTTATGTAATAAGGCCTCCATAGCTTAGGTTATCAATTTATATTTCCTATTGTTTACATTTACAAATTTATGTTCAAGGACTTATTTATAAGAAGAAATAAAAATGGGATTTTCAAACAAGTTTTCTTTTTTTTTTTTTTTTAAAAAAAACTACAAAGGTTTCCTACAAATAACACTTATTTAACAAATACTTGTATAAACAAACCGAGATTTCAAATCCTTTCAAAGCAAAGGTTTTAACGTTTAACCCGTAACATACTAGATCTGGTCATGTGTTTGGGCCGGGTTTGGGGTGTTACACAACCCGTGTTTGGTGGTAGTATGGAAAACACAACCCCTGCGCGAGACTCGGTTGGTGGATGGGACATGCATATCCTTCATTCGACATTCGATGCTAGAAATACATATTGGGGAACGTCATCAACTTCTAGTGGTTGGCAATCCACATATGATTGGGGACGTTATGAAAGTTGTTTAAGAAGGGATAATGTGATAATGTACTCCCCACGACATCCACCGGCGAAGGGACCTCGTTCGTTGCAGATGATGGCGGGTCGGATGATGAGTTCGATATGGATCCACCTCGAGAGCCCGGCCCCGATGGTGCAGAAGTTGCATTATTTTCTGAACCGGAGCTTGTTCCAACCATAGCTAAAGTGATTTATTAACAGACTTTTATAAATCTTCACAATATGTTCTCAAGATAATACAATCATAATTGCACATAGTTTCACTTTTTATTCATGTTCATCTCAAGCTGTCTACTCGAGTCACAGTCACTAAATTATTTATACCTTGAGCTATGGAACTCAAAATTAAGATCCGGTAATTTTCCCTAAAACTAGAATCAAATTCAAATATCTTATTACCAAAAAAATTTCAGAATTTTTGGTTTAGCCAATAAGTACAGTTTATTCATTAAATTCTCCCCTGTTCTGCTGTTTGACAATTTTGACCTTTCTTCACTAAAAATTAATTATCTCATTGTGCTGAACTGGAATAACATTACCGTTTATTTCTATTGAAAGTAGACTTATTAAAAAATTTAATGATATAAGTTTTATCCCATGATTATTTTTTTACAATTTTTAATGAGTTTCCAAAGTCGGAACAGGGGATTCCGAAATCATTCTGACTCTATCTCACCAAAATTCAAATATCTCAGAATACGAAATTCTTTTGCTTACACCATTTTTTTATGTGAAAATAGACTCAATAATCTTTAATTTCATATCTTATTCAACTTCTAATTAAATTTCCACAAATTTTGGTGATTTTTCAAAGACACATAACTGCTGCTATCCAAAACTGTTTTATTTCTAAATTTCACTCTTTCATGTTTTCTTTATAGTAACTTTCATTGGAACACTTACTCCGTATCAATATTACCAAAGTTCGATCACATATCGAGCACATTGCTCACAAGTTTACACATATATACCTGCACTTATTCATCACATACTCATATTCAATTACACTTAATCAATTTCCCGTTGAACTCATTGGAATAATAACAGATACACGGTGGCTTGCACATAGTACCACCCTTGTAGCCGAAGGTATCTGGTGCACATAGTAGCCTGAACTTAGTACAACACATGTGACCAAAACCATCACTTACATATAGTGGCCTGCACTTAGTACCACACATGTGATCGAAGCTATCGGGTACGCATAGTAGCCTGCACTTAGTACTACACATGCGACCTATCTGTCTGGTACACAATAGCCTGCACTTAGTACTACACACGTGACCTAAAACCATCTCGTAGCTCTCTTGTACACAAAGTGGCCTGCACTTAGTACCACACATGTGACCTAGCTACCTCATTCGTATCTTTTCTATTCCGAAGGTTCAACCGGGAATTCTCACTTTTCGACATTTTACCAATTCATCCATAATCAATCACAATTCATAATTTACATCAAATAATTACTCCATATTCAACCATATCTCATATAATATAACAAAATATTAAAACATAAATAAAAATGATGTATTACTTACATACAAACTTACCTCAGATCCAGAAATGGTAATTTACTATTTTAGTCCATAACCTTGTATTTTCTCGATTTAAGCCCGAATCTCGATTTCCTTGATCTATATCACATTTATCCTACTAATTAGTCACATTATTCACATGGGTCCAAAAATCATATTTTTACAAATTTGCACTTTGACCCCTAAACTTTCACATATTTGCACTTTTGCCCCAATGCTCGTAAAATGATTTTTATTCAATTTCCTTGTATTTCAAGCCTAGCCGAATCATTTTCATAACTATGGCAACCCCCAATTTCCACTAAATCACCCTTTTACGACTAATTTATAACTTTTACAATTTAGCCCTTTTTAAGCATTTTTACCGAAAATCACTTAGCAAAAGTCGTTTATTACACACCGAGCCTTCATATTCTACCATTGACATCAAAATACATGCATACCATTCATGGGTAAATTTTTAAACATAAATCCTAGCTCAAAATAATGGTAGAAATGAGTAGAGCATGTTACTAGGATTTAAAAAATGTAAAGAACATAAAAAACAGGGCTTGAATGCACTTACTATTGAGCTTGGAAGCTTGAAAACCCTAACCATGTCTTCTCCCATGCAATATTCGGCCATAGGTAGAAGATGGACAAGAAATTTGGCTTTTATTTTGTCTTTTAGTCCATTTAATGACCAAATAACCAAAATGCCCTTTTAGCCTTTTTTTTGAAATTTTATCCATCCAAGCCCATTTTTGTCCAAAATTTTAGAACTTGGTCAAATTGCTATTTAGGACCCTCTAATTAAAAATCCAATTCAATTTCATACTAAAAACTTCTAGAACTCAAATTTTGTAATTTATTCAATTTAGTCCTTAAAGTCTAATCGAGCACCTTAGACATATAATTTCTTCATGAAATTTTCACACAAGTATATAAACAAATCATAGACCTTATAATAATCATAAAATAATTATTTTTACTTCAGATTCGTGGTCTCGAAACCACTATTCTAACTAGGCCCTAATTCGGGATGTTACACAAAAGAACCATCACTGTTTTTTTCTCAAAGTAAACAAAACTGTCAAAGCTAGTTCTTTTGAAATCATTAAAAATCATAAAGGAATCAAACCTCTTGTACCACTCTCTTGGTGACTGTTTCAAACCGTAAAGGGACTTTTTTAGCAAGCAAACATAGTCTTATTTTTCTGAGACTGTAAAACCCTCTGGTTATTATATGTAAATATCCTCCTTAAGTTCTCCATGAAAAATGCAGTTTTTAGATCTAACTGATCAAGCTCCAAATCATGCATGGCCACAATACCAAGCAAATCTCGAATCGAACTATACTCCACAACTGGGGAGAACACGTCTGTGAAGTCCACTCTTGGAGTTTGACTGTAACCCTTTTGCAGCAAGCCTTGGTTTATATCCGCGTTCTTCAACTCCTGGAGTTCCTTCTTTCTTTTTAAACACCCATTTACAACAAACAACCTTTTTACCTTTAGGAAGTTCCACAAGATCCCATGTTCTGTTTTTGTGGAGTGATTCCATCTCTTCTTGCGTAGCAAACATCCACTCTTTTGAGTCTTCCTAGCTAACCACCTCAGAATAATTATATGGGTCTTGGTTTGCATTTATATCTTCAGCCACATTGAAAGCATAAGCAAGTAGATCAGCCTTGGCATACTTCTTTGGAGATTTAATTTCTTTTCCAGTTCTGTCTTTGGCGATAGAGTATTGTGGTGAAAAAGTAACTCTATTCTGAATTCTTGTACTAGCTTGAGGAGTCGACTCTGTTGTAGATTCTAGATTAATCTGATGCTCCACCTGCTTTTGATTTTCTTTATTGGAAGAGTCTTTAAGAGATATGTTAGGTAGCATAGTAGTTTCATAAAAAACAACATCTCTGCTAATTACAACTTTTCTATTTTCAGGACACCATAACTTATACCCTTTTACACCAATTTTGTAACCAAGAAAAACACATTTAATGGATCCCGGTTCCAATTTTTCATTATTAACATAAACATACACAGGACACCAGAGATCTTTAAATCAGAATAGTCAGCAGGATTACCAGATCATACCTCTTATGGAGTCTTTTCTCAATGGCAACAAATGGAGATCGGTTGATAAAAAACATGCAGTAGAGGCTGCTTCGGCCCAACAACTTCGGTAAGTTAGCATTCAACAACATACATCAAACTTTCTCTATGATTGTTCTGTTCATTCGTTCTGCAATGCCGTTTTATTGTGGAGTATGACGAACTGTCAAGTGTCTCACGATCCCTTCTGACTTGCATAGTTCATTAAACTCATCAGAACAGAACTCTAATCCATTGTCTGTGTGTGGGTGTTTTATTTGTTTTCCTGTATGTTTTTCAATCATAGTTTTCCAAGACTTAAATGCAGAAAACACATCACTTTTCTGCTTTAGGAAGAACGCCCAAACTTTTCTGGAAAAATTATCAATAAATGATAGCATATAATTAGCTCCACCTCTCGAAGGCACTCTAGATGGCCCCCACAGATCAGAATGAATATACTCCAACATTCCCTTTGTGTTATGGATTCCTCTGGTGAATCGAACTCTCTTTTGCTTCCCAAAAATAAGTGCTCATAGAATTTTAGTTTGCAAATTCCTTGCCCATCAAGAAGTCCTATTTTGCTCAATTCTGTCATGCCATTCTCACTCATATGCCCTAGTTGCATATGCCAAAGTTTAGTAATATCATCATCTGGCAAGGAAGAGGAAGTGGCAGCTGCATCACTAGTAATAGTAGAACCCTGCAAAACATATAACTTGGCAGTCTTTCTCTGCCCTTTCATCACAACGAGGGAACCTTTGGAAATCTTCAAAACCCCACTTTTAGCTGTGTATCTGTACCCTTTTAAATCAAGAGTACTTAAGGAAATTAAATTTGTAACACCCCTTACTCGAGACCATCGCCGGAATTAAGTAAGAGGCATTACTAGACTTGACTACTAGTTCAAAACATGAAAATCTTAAAGCTGTCAAACTGCGTTGTGCCGACTAATTTGGCTATAACTCGAGTTATAGAGTTCGAAATTCAGATCCGTAAATTTTCCTTGAAAGTAGACTCATATATCTATTCACCATATTTTTTCTGGAATTTTTCATGTGGTCAATTAGTACAGTTTATTCATCAAAGTTACCCTTATTACACTGCTGGACAGTTCTGACCCGTCCCTATAAAACTGCAGTTATCTGATTGCACAATTTTCCAATGGTGTTCTTATTTATACCAATGAAAAATAGACTCATTTAGGTTTCTACACATATAAACCATGATTCCTAATTATTTTTGTACAATTTTTGACAATTTTTCCAAAACAGGACAGTGACCCACGAATTCCTTCAGAACAGGTTTCGTCTACACTTAATTATCTCATGAGGTATAAATCCTTTTCCTACTCTATTTCTTTTACGTAAAAATAGACACACTAAGGTTCAATTTCATAGCTCACTCATCTCCAAATTCAATATACCCTATTTTGATGATTTTCCTAACTCGCGTCACTGCTGCTGCTACAAGCTGTTTTGAAGCATTCTTAAAAATAACTAGCTTCTACCCGAACCTCCTTACTTCAATTTACAAGGATTCAATTCATATTCAACCATTTCCTTAGTAAAACGATTAACTCGTTTAGGAATGCATAGACATTTCCACCATGAACCAACTTACATCAAATCACACCAACGTACTTAACAAAATTTAGCCATTTTCGCATGGCTATTCTTTTAGTGTTTACACATGAACCGAAAATTTTTCTCAAACCAAACCAAGCCTATCCTATACATGCCTTCGTTTAAAACCAACCCAAAATGAAGGAGTACCCAAATGTAGGTTGATAGTGTGAGCGACTTTCCAACGATCCCGTTGAGCCTGTGGCTTGCTCCTAATCTATAAAACAGAGGAAACATCTCACACGAGTAAGCTTACTAGCTTAGTAAGTCCCAACGCATTTAAATTAGAACATTTAATTAGTTATGAAGATAAAACAATCCACATATGGCATTCTACATAAACAACTAAGTAAAAAGTTTACACAAGGCCAAATTTAATAATTCGATGACCTACTTTCCGGCAATTATACATGCAAAACAATTGTCCCATAGTAACATGTTCTAAGCTCAACTTCCGTCAAATTACATTCATCAATGACAATTTGGCACAAGTAATATTTAACATGACATACCTCACATACTTACCCGAACCATTTTCTTGACAATTTAGTCCTAAATTGTCTTGACAAGGATTAAACTCCTCTTAGGTAAATTTCATCACCGGCATCAAGCCTGCTAGGCGTAAAGGCCTGAAAAGTAACACCGGCGCAAGGCTTGCTAGGCGTAAAGCCCGATAGATAACACCGGCACGAGGCCTGCTAGGCATAAAAGCCCGATAGATAACACCGGCACGAGGCCTGCTAGGCATAAAAGCCCGATAAATAACACCGGCACGAGGCCTGCTAGGCTCGAGGCCCGAATGTCAAAATATCTTTACATGCTTTTCACATTTTCACTATACACATCGAATCATATACCTTTATTACCATTGCATTTAATAAAATTTGAAATCAATCAAATCCATTACTATCAAAATCGACCAACTCATGGTTTTATACCAAGCTTATACAATCTATATCATTCACTAGATATGTAAAGGATCTTTAGATATAAAGTAGCTCAAGAACTTACTTATTCACCTTGCATTAGCCAAAATGATTTCCATTACACTCTCAACTAAAATCATCAACCAACATGTAGATGTACATTCGGCCATGATGCAATTGAATACTAACATTCATTTATTTTTAAAAATCAAGATAACCATAATTTACTCTTTGGCATAATTTAACCAAGGGACTTACCTCAGTTGTCGATAAGCCGTGCAAATCGGCTACTCGATAATCTTTGTTTTTCCTCGATCTTGATCTTTCTCTTTTTGTTCCCGATCTAATTTGGTTCAATTTTAACCAATTAACCACACGTCCATTCAATTCAAGAACAAAATCATAAAATACATAATTTCAAGACATAACAATGTGCATTCGGCATACATCCCCTACTTTGTTCAAGTGCATTCAAATTATTAGGGAACACTTTGGTAGTAATTTCCTTGATGTGTTTTAACTTACATCTTATCTTCTCATCTAGCCGTACCTTAACTTTATATAATTACACATACATAATCAAACACATTAGCTCAATTTCATTTTCTCTTATGGCCGAATATACTAATTCTATACCCATGCATTTTCTTCAACATACAACCAAGAAACAAGCTAATAACCACATCTAATTCAAGCATTTAACTAATCCAATTTAACCTATTGAACACCACAATAAAAATTTCAAACCATTAGGGTCTCTTCTCCATGGCCGAATGGCCCTTAGGTGCCTAGGATTCTCTATAACTCTTCTTTCCATCCATTTTACCCCTTGCACTAATTTACTTCTAGAAATCAAGTTTTAAACTTAGTTCACCCAATAACTCAAACATCACATATAACAATCTTATATGGTAAATCTCATCATAAGGGAATGGCCGAACATCAAGACACAAGAAGAGATGTTTTCATGGACATCCACCCTATTATTCGGCCAACTATGAGGGTACCTTCAAGCCAAAACAACAAATCTTCTTACAAGTCCATGCCATTTCTTTTCATACCATCTAACTCATTATCAATACAAACTACAACATTTACCTCCATGGCCGAATCTCATCATGCCCACACTAGCAAATTTTGCTTGTTTCAAAAGAAGAGAAAATGATCAAGAACTTAAGCCATATCAAGTTCAATTCTTACCTAATCTAGTGCATGCAGGGCCGAATGGAGAAGATGAAGTTCTTCCCTTCTCTTCAAGGTAGAAATCGGCTAGAAGTGTAACATCCCAAAATTGGGCCTAGGAGAATTGAGCCCAATGGGCCTTAGGCATAGTAGCGTTTAAATTTTTGGAGAACAAGAGATCGGCTTAAATGCTAGTTAGACCCATTGGATAAGTGATTTTGGAAGGTTAGAGGGCTTCTATGAAGTCCCGGGATCAAATATTGGCTTTGGGGAAATTTTGGTTTTAGGTGAAAAAAAACCCTGGAAGTTGGCAGATATGCCTTAAGAATAAAATATGGAGAAAATAACACAAAAGGAGTGTGTGGTGTAGTGGCAAAGTGACGCCACTTAGGGGACAAGGGAGTGACGCCACAAGGGAAGGAAGGAGGTCCAAGGTTCAAGTCTTGGCTTTTGCATTTTGGTTTCTTTTTGCTTGGACCTTAGAATTTGGCCCATAGTTTATATTTAGTTGCGCATGGTTTAAGACACAAGAGGAGCTTGTGGCCAAGTGGTTAGCGGCGTGGATTATGTTGCAAGGGAGCCTGGGTTCGAATCTCATGAGAAGCAAGGGAGTATTTATTTTGCGGATTGGACGACAAGAGTTTCAGTTGAATTTAAACTCTACTGACGAAGGGATCCCACATCGGAAAGACACAAAGAAGGAAGGTAAAGAGCTAGCTATATAAGGAGCATCCTAGGAGGAGAGTAAACACATCTTGGAGGGCGTTTGGGCACAAGAGTGGTCGGAGCGCGGATTAGCCCCAGAGTCCTATCAGGTGTGTAACTCTCTCTACTCTAGCTGTAGAGCGGCAAATGCCGAAATGCCGGTTACACGGCATTAGTAGCCACACGAGCGTGCGAGCGCATGTGTGGGGCTTCGACGCGATAGTTGAGGCCATCAGTAGTATTCTCGTGGGTTGGGGCTGCTTGGGCCTCGATGGGCCGAAGTGGGCCCAATGGGCCTGTGGGCCCATATGAGTAAATTGCATGATTGGTTAGTATATGTTGAACTAGACTAGGTGAAAGTTATATACGTGGCTAGATTCGTGTTAGGTGGGCCACACGAGCGTGTGGGCCCGGATGGGCCGAAATTGGGTTTTAGGCCCAATCGTCCGGTACAACCGGAAATGGTAGCTGAGTCGCTAGTGGTGACATTAGGCCTTCGAAAAGGCCATTTTAGTTGTGAATTTACGAAAATACCCTTAGTAGGTAAAATTACGATTATACCCTTAGAGGTTGATTAGCATGATTATGTTGTTTAGTTTTGGCCGATTGTAGGGGAAGGCTTGATCTCGCATATCTCGGGTTGTGGCTAGTGCTCGAAAAGTGTTAAGGAAGGGGGATCTAGTGCGTTACATCTTGATCTACGGGATTTGATAGTCGCATTAGTAACCAGGTGTGTAAACTAACACACTTCTTGCTTTGTATATGTTTGATAAACTGATTGATTGGTAAAACCGAAACAGTATGGTTGAGTGATATGATACCCTATGGGGTATGTGCACGGATTCAGGTAAGTCCGTTTCATTATGAGTACTGTTATTGATACATGATGTCATGATTTATGATGTATGTGCTATGAGATGCAACGTTAAACATGTTTGCATGATTTTGAATACTATACATGAGTTGGTATGATGATGGGTGATATGAGAGGAGGGGGCAGTGATATTTTGTGCTGACGAGCACCAGTGTTTTGGTAACACACTTTGTGACTTTGGGTCACCAGAGGTTTGGCACCTCCAGAGGTTTGGTACCTCAGCGTCTCGTCCCTGTGGTTAACACCACCGTGGGTTGGCCCCACTTGTGAGATACGGGATTGACGCCAGTGATTTGGTATCACACGATGGGTTGGCCCCATCACTCGATTATTGTGACTACGGTCACCAGTGGTTTGGTACCACATTTGTGTCTTTGGGACACCAGAGGTTTGGCACCTCATTGCGACTCGTCCCTGTGGTTAACACCACCGTGGGTTGGCCTCACTTGAGATATGGGATCGTCTGCTAGTGATTTGGTATCACACGATGGGTTGGCCCCATCATTGGATTCGTGACTTCGGTCACCAGTGCTTTGGTAGCACATTGTGTCTTTGGGACACCAGTGGTTTGGTACCACATTGACGGATATTGTGTCTTTGGGACACCAGTGTTTTGGTAACACATTGTGACTATATGTCACCAGTGGTTTGGCACCACCAGTGGTTTGGTACCACATGGGGTAGAAAAGGTGAATGGATGGTTAGGAGTGGGTGCATATTAATTGGATGCATGATGATTATGTTATGTTTGCATATGATGTTTTGCTAATCCGGGAAAAAGGGTTGCACACTGAGTCTTGGTGACTTACCTTTTTCCTTTAACCATTTCAGGTATTGCATAAAGCTGGACCGGGATCGGAGAGGACAAGGTGGCCCATGCCGAAGATGATGATTTAATATTTTATGCTTGGTTTTGATATAAGTACTTTATTTGAATTATTGGGTTGTAATAAAGGCCATTTTATTATTTTGGTATTACTTTAACCATGGTTTATCTGATTTGGATTTCTATGTGAAAATGGTTTTAATTCCAGTACCTTATTTATAAAAGTATGTTTAATAAAGTATTTTCAGACAATTTGTAACTTCTAAAGTTTGCATATTGCTTTAAATGAACATGGTTTTCAAAAATTGAATTCTTTCATGCTTTATGCTAAGTTAATAAAGATTTTCATCCGACTTTCCCCAGTGACATAACCAGATTCGGTCGTAGCGAATGGGCCAGGTTTGGGGATGTTACAGTTTGGTATCAGAGCCAAGTTCAAAACTCGGCTTTGAGGGTTTTGGGCCCGAAATAGTTTTCAAAATGGGTTTTTGGAATGTGGGCTTTTATAAAAAGAATTTCAGGTTATTCTGGCATGGCACCTGTGTCTCCGGCCCAAGTCCGCCAGGTAAGTACTTCGGACTTTTGAAGTGTTTTGTTTATGTGTATTATTATGGGTTTATTTGGGCTCGTAGATTAGTTTTTAGGGCTATTGGACCCTAGGATTAGTCTACTCAAACACATGCATAAGACTTAAAGCTCTTAAACAAACCTGTGAAGTAAGTCGCCGAGTTAAGGTGTGGCAACCTGGGTGCACATGTCTAGGATTGGATCCGGAAGAGCTAGGTATTTAAGCAGTCCTCGTGACTCACCTCCTCTTCGCAGGAATCCTACCTGGTGCGTAGCTACGGTTCACCTTAACCAAGAGGACTTGTTCATAGGCTAAAACGATTATTAAAACCCGAAAGGGAATTAGCCTTGCTGTTTTCTAAAATTCCCTGTTTTAAAATTTTTCAAATTTTCCCCTCTGGTTTGTGAAACCTTAAATCTGATTTTGAAGGACGTTTTTCTTTCGATTTACAAAAGTACCAAAATGCCTTAGTGGCAAAATTACCAAAACGCCCCTGTATTGCAAAATTACTGTACTACCCTCAAATTTTGATAAAATGCTCTTTACTTTGCAAAATACTAAAATCCGAGTTTTCAAAATATTAGGATACTCTGATTTTTGGAAATTTACGAAAATACCCCTGGTTGACAAAATTACCGAAATGCCCTTGGTTTCTAAATTCTCAGATTTCTCTCGACTTTTACTGAAATAATCCTATTTTATCAAATGTCAGAAAATTCTATTTTTGTGAAATATTGTGATATTCCGATTTGGAGAATTTACAAAAAAATGCCGTGATTTTCAAAATTACTGAAATAACCCTGACCTCTGAAAATTTTGCAACACATCCGATTTGAAACAAAATTTTTCAAGATAACCCCTGTGACTTTGTAAATTTTGAGATATCTTTAAGTTAGAAAACTATTTTCAAAATTGACCTTGAGTTATTACCGAAATACCCCTCTCTAGGAAAAATGACGAAATTATCCCTGGGTAGGAAGGAAACTTGATTGCTCGAAAGAACTACTCTCGGAAACTTTATTGCATAAAATTGCTCGTGGATAAACAGTGAAACAAGAATTTCTAATCCATAAAACTTTCTAAACAGACTAAATCGAGGCGCTAGATATGAGTTCTAGGGGGCGTGGTCGCAATACTCGTGGACGTGGTAGAGGCAGGATGTCAGTATCGGAACCGGTTGGGTCACGCCATGGGTCAGAAAGCGATGCGCCGCCACCAGCTGTTGAGGTTGAACAGCAGGATCAGACTGGAGGAGACGACGCAGTGTCACAAGCTGTGCTGCGAATGCTCGAACGAGTGGCAGGAGCCAATATGGGCAATAGGAATCGGAAGTCAGTGCCCGAAAGGCTTAGGGCGAATGGAGCCGAGGTTTTCAGAGGAGTATCTGGGGTAGCTCCGAACGTGGCAGAATACTGGCTTGAGGCTGTTGAAAGGATTATGGACGACTTAGACTTGACTGCTGAGGAGAAGCTTAAGGGAGTTGTTTCATTGCTACGGGATGAGGCCTACCAGTGGTGGCTCACGGTTAAGGAAAGTACCCCTGCGGATCGAGTGGACTGGGGTTATTTTAAGATCAAGTTTGAAGGAAAGTATGTTGGAGCAAGCTATGTTGATGCTCAGAGGAAGGCGTTCCTTAACTTGGTGCAAGGAAACAAGTCGATAGCGGAGTACGAAGCTGAGTTTCTGCGTTTGAGCCGGTATGCTCGGGGCATCGTGGCAACGGATTATGAGAGATGCGTTAGATTTGAAGATGGTCTGCGGGATGAGTTGCGAGTTTTGATTGCTCCGCAGAGGGAAAGAGACTTTGCCGTTTTAGTGGAGAAAGCTCGAATAGCTGAGGAAGTCAAGAAGGCTGAGAGGCTCAATCGGGAAAGGAACCGTGATAAGAGAAGTGTTGGATCGCCAGAAGTGGTTGAGAGGGTCCAGAAAAGACCAAGGGTTGAGACTCCTGTTCATATTGCTAAGCCGGTCGCCGGAAATCCAGATCATCCGTGTGCGCAGTGCGGAAGGTATCATATTGGCGGGTGCTGGAACCGAGTTCGGGAGTGCTTCAGATGTAAGTCCAAGACTCATCTGATTAAGGATTGTCCCCAGAACCCGAATAGGACTCAGACAGTGAGTCAAGGTTATGTGCAACCAGGCAGAGAAGGTCAGCAAGCGACGAGAGGTCGTGGTTCGAACCGTGGAGGAAATGGTTCCGGCCAAGGTCGTGGAGTAGTAGACCGCGGTAATGGTGCCACTGAGGCAAGGCAGCCAGGACTGGTTTATGCAGTTCGTCGGAGAGAGGATAATGATGTGCCTGATGGGTCAACTGGTAAGTTCCTTAAGTCCGGAATGCTCTTTGTGGTTTTGTTCGTTTTGGTGATTGTTTAATCTGTTGCTCGTAAAGTAGTTGGAACCTTGAGTATGTTAGAATCCATGCCTAATAGTATGTTAGCTCTTTAAAGATCAGAGTGCGCAGCTATAGTGTAGTGGGAGAAATTGGATGGTTAGTCTAGACAAGTAATTTCGAGGACGAAATTATTTTAAGGAGGGTAGATTTGTAACATCCCAAAATTGGGCCTAGGAGAATTGAGCCCAATGGGCCTTAGGCATAGTAGCGTTTAAATTTTTGGAGAACAAGAGATCGGCTTAAATGCTAGTTAGACCCATTGGATAAGTGATTTTGGAAGGTTAGAGGGCTTCTATGAAGTCCCGGGATCAAATATTGGCTTTGGGGAAATTTTGGTTTTAGGTGAAAAAAAACCCTGGAAGTTGGCAGATATGCCTTAAGAATAAAATATGGAGAAAATAACACAAAAGGAGTGTGTGGTGTAGTGGCAAAGTGACGCCACTTAGGGGACAAGGGAGTGACGCCACAAGGGAAGGAAGGAGGTCCAAGGTTCAAGTCTTGGCTTTTGCATTTTGGTTTCTTTTTGCTTGGACCTTAGAATTTGGCCCATAGTTTATATTTAGTTGCGCATGGTTTAAGACACAAGAGGAGCTTGTGGCCAAGTGGTTAGCGGCGTGGATTATGTTGCAAGGGAGCCTGGGTTCGAATCTCATGAGAAGCAAGGGAGTATTTATTTTGCGGATTGGACGACAAGAGTTTCAGTTGAATTTAAACTCTACTGACGAAGGGATCCCACATCGGAAAGACACAAAGAAGGAAGGTAAAGAGCTAGCTATATAAGGAGCATCCTAGGAGGAGAGTAAACACATCTTGGAGGGCGTTTGGGCACAAGAGTGGTCGGAGCGCGGATTAGCCCCAGAGTCCTATCAGGTGTGTAACTCTCTCTACTCTAGCTGTAGAGCGGCAAATGCCGAAATGCCGGTTACACGGCATTAGTAGCCACACGAGCGTGCGAGCGCATGTGTGGGGCTTCGACGCGATAGTTGAGGCCATCAGTAGTATTCTCGTGGGTTGGGGCTGCTTGGGCCTCGATGGGCCGAAGTGGGCCCAATGGGCCTGTGGGCCCATATGAGTAAATTGCATGATTGGTTAGTATATGTTGAACTAGACTAGGTGAAAGTTATATACGTGGCTAGATTCGTGTTAGGTGGGCCACACGAGCGTGTGGGCCCGGATGGGCCGAAATTGGGTTTTAGGCCCAATCGTCCGGTACAACCGGAAATGGTAGCTGAGTCGCTAGTGGTGACATTAGGCCTTCGAAAAGGCCATTTTAGTTGTGAATTTACGAAAATACCCTTAGTAGGTAAAATTACGATTATACCCTTAGAGGTTGATTAGCATGATTATGTTGTTTAGTTTTGGCCGATTGTAGGGGAAGGCTTGATCTCGCATATCTCGGGTTGTGGCTAGTGCTCGAAAAGTGTTAAGGAAGGGGGATCTAGTGCGTTACATCTTGATCTACGGGATTTGATAGTCGCATTAGTAACCAGGTGTGTAAACTAACACACTTCTTGCTTTGTATATGTTTGATAAACTGATTGATTGGTAAAACCGAAACAGTATGGTTGAGTGATATGATACCCTATGGGGTATGTGCACGGATTCAGGTAAGTCCGTTTCATTATGAGTACTGTTATTGATACATGATGTCATGATTTATGATGTATGTGCTATGAGATGCAACGTTAAACATGTTTGCATGATTTTGAATACTATACATGAGTTGGTATGATGATGGGTGATATGAGAGGAGGGGGCAGTGATATTTTGTGCTGACGAGCACCAGTGTTTTGGTAACACACTTTGTGACTTTGGGTCACCAGAGGTTTGGCACCTCCAGAGGTTTGGTACCTCAGCGTCTCGTCCCTGTGGTTAACACCACCGTGGGTTGGCCCCACTTGTGAGATACGGGATTGACGCCAGTGATTTGGTATCACACGATGGGTTGGCCCCATCACTCGATTATTGTGACTACGGTCACCAGTGGTTTGGTACCACATTTGTGTCTTTGGGACACCAGAGGTTTGGCACCTCATTGCGACTCGTCCCTGTGGTTAACACCACCGTGGGTTGGCCTCACTTGAGATATGGGATCGTCTGCTAGTGATTTGGTATCACACGATGGGTTGGCCCCATCATTGGATTCGTGACTTCGGTCACCAGTGCTTTGGTAGCACATTGTGTCTTTGGGACACCAGTGGTTTGGTACCACATTGACGGATATTGTGTCTTTGGGACACCAGTGTTTTGGTAACACATTGTGACTATATGTCACCAGTGGTTTGGCACCACCAGTGGTTTGGTACCACATGGGGTAGAAAAGGTGAATGGATGGTTAGGAGTGGGTGCATATTAATTGGATGCATGATGATTATGTTATGTTTGCATATGATGTTTTGCTAATCCGGGAAAAAGGGTTGCACACTGAGTCTTGGTGACTTACCTTTTTCCTTTAACCATTTCAGGTATTGCATAAAGCTGGACCGGGATCGGAGAGGACAAGGTGGCCCATGCCGAAGATGATGATTTAATATTTTATGCTTGGTTTTGATATAAGTACTTTATTTGAATTATTGGGTTGTAATAAAGGCCATTTTATTATTTTGGTATTACTTTAACCATGGTTTATCTGATTTGGATTTCTATGTGAAAATGGTTTTAATTCCAGTACCTTATTTATAAAAGTATGTTTAATAAAGTATTTTCAGACAATTTGTAACTTCTAAAGTTTGCATATTGCTTTAAATGAACATGGTTTTCAAAAATTGAATTCTTTCATGCTTTATGCTAAGTTAATAAAGATTTTCATCCGACTTTCCCCAGTGACATAACCAGATTCGGTCGTAGCGAATGGGCCAGGTTTGGGGATGTTACAAGAAGGGAGGAAGGATGAGAGAATTTTTTTTTTCTTTCCTTTTTGTTTTCATTTTTCTTTTTCCATAAATTATAGCATGCTTTTCTTTTAATTTTACTAAAAATCAAAATGTATAATTAAAAAGTATATAATCATAGCATGCTTTAATATAAAAATGCCTAAATGTCATACAAAAATATAAAAAAGAGAGCATATATGCATGCTTGCCGTCCACCTTGTTTAAAGGTGGGAAATTGACATGCAAATCCTTATGTTTTATGGACAATTCACTTAGCTCCCTTTTTATTAATGCCCACTACTTTGTCCTTCTTGAAATTTAGACCTTTTCAACAAATTAACCACTCAGATAGTTAAAATTTTCCACGAAACTTTCACACTCACAAAAAAAAAAAAAAAACACATAACAAACATAATACATAATATTATAATATCTTTTAGGCTCGGATTCGTGGTCCCGAAACCACCGTTCCGATTAGGGTCAAAATTGGTCTGTTACAAAATTTCTCTTCAATTCTGGAACATGTCGCATGTCACTAAATGTTCTGACAACTTCATCAAACATCTTAACTTTAATCGTTCCAACACCTACAATTTTACACGAAGCATTGTTTCCCATCAAACCAACACCTTCAGACACTGTTTTGTGAGTTGTAAACCAATCCCGATTGGGACTCATGTGGAAGTGCAGTCCGAATCAAGGATCCACGATCACTTTAGAATTGTTGGCAGAAGCGACTAGAAGTTCACTATTGCTGTAGTCTTCTATAACATCAGCTTCACCAGGATTTTCTAGTTGTTTCCCCTTTTGATTCGCAGCCTCCCTTTTGATCTTGTTCTGTAGCTTATAACACTCAAATTTAATGTGTCATTTCTTCTTACAGAAATATGTTTTACCTCTGTTTGAAGACTTCGATCTATCCTTTGATCTACTGCAAGGATTCTATTCCTGTGTCCTTCCACGATCATCATCAGCATACCGATGTTGTCTCCCACGAACAATGAGGCCCTCTCCGTTAGAGTCGGGTTTAACAACAATATGCTTCATCTTATCATACGAGGTCAAAGAATCATAAACCTCATCAATTGCGAAAGACTCGCGACTATATAAAATCATGTCTCTAAAGGTTGAATAAGACGGCGGCAACGAACAAAGTAGAATCAACCCTAGATCTTGTAACACCCCTAACCCGTATCCGTCACCGGATAAAACATGTTAATCACTATTCATTAATCGAGATCATTCGTAAAGTCCCTTAGATGGACTCTCGAGGCCCAATACGAGGATTAGAATTGAGTTGGGACTTAATCGAAAACTCTAAATTTTTTCGTGACATCTCAAAAATTTTCCAAGGTAAAGGGCTCACGTGCCCGTGTGGTCCAAGGGGCACGCCCGTGTGACCCTACAACTTGCCCGTGCTACAAGCCATGTCTGATTCAGGGTGCTCTCTGACTTGTGCCACACGGCCATGCCACACGCCCGTGTGCTAGGCCTGTGGTTAATTAATTCAATTTGAATTAGGTGCAAGTTTCAAATGGCCAAGACACACGCTCTTGTTTTAAGCCGTGTAACACGCACGGTTGAGACACACACTCGTGTCTCTGCCCGCGTGCTTAATTCTGAGCATTCTTGTAACAACCCGATTTAGGGGCTAGTCAAAATAGCAGTTTCAAAACCACTAATTCGAGGTCAGAGAAAATTATTTTAATATTATTTTATGTGTTATAGCATGATTATATGAGTGCATGAAAATTTTGGTGAATCAATTTTAGTGATTTCATGCTTAATTGCGAAAAAAGACTAAAACGCATAACGTACAAAAGTTTATTTTACAAGCTAGAGGTGTTAAATAGCTAGAGAACTTTAAATTAGAGGTCCTCAATGTGCAACTAGGCCTTTAAGAAAGAGTTGGCCGGCTATAGGGGACAAAGAATTGGAAATTTGGTCAAAGTTGGTGAAATTAGGTGATAAATTGTGACTAGAAATAAAGTAAAATAAAGAGGAATGATATCATCTTTTTCATCTTCCTCTACCACCGAAAACTTTAGCAAAAGAGGAGCTTTGGAAGGCTTAAAATTTTCAGCAACTTAAACCCTTGCAAATTGAGAAAAACAGAGTCCGGACTTAGACCGGGGGAAAACCAAGATAGTGGACTAAATCAAAATAGTCACCCAAATTTTGTATATCGAGGTAAGTTGTATGTGAATAATACAACTCTATTGTTATTATGTTTATAACCATTGATATTGCATAATATGTTTGATTATTGCTATGAATATTGTTGACATCTATTAAAATGATGGAAAGTGAGGAAATTCTCGGATAAGCACCATGCATAAGTGATTATTGGTGGGCTGTGTGCGATATCACTGCGTTATTTATTATTGGTGGGCTGTGTGCGATACCACCGTGGGTATGTGATTATTTGTGGGCTGTGTGTGATACCACTGTGTTATTTATCATTGGTGGGTTGTGTGCAAAACCACCGCATATCCGGTATTATTTTGATGTGTTCATTTAGAAACCTTGAATAAGCGAAAATACGTGGGATTATGTGATGACAAGTGCAGGGTATAAGTGCATGTAAATGTGAGCAATGTTTATGATATGTATTTGGGATATGGTGAGAATTGAAATGAGCTCAAAATATCTTGTATGATTGGTAAGGATGGAAATGAGTAAGTTATGCCTTTGATTATATGAGAATTATATGCAAGTTTATAATATGTTTTGAGTATGATATTGCAAGGTAATTGTTGTTAATTATTTCCGTGCGACTTACTAAGCTTTATGCTTACTCCCTCTCTTTTTCAGTTTCTTATAGTGCCATCAGGTTAGCATGTAGATCAAAGAACGTCGGAGGCTTGATCACACTATCAATCTGAACACTTGGTATATCTAGATTTATCCTTTTTGAGTATGGCATGTATAGGGACTTAATCTTTTTTTAGGTGTCATATTGATTTGGCCAAAGGTGTTGGCTTGTCTTGAAATGAATTCATCTTGTATAAGGCCATGGATGTTGGCTACCATTTGTTATTGATATATAAAAATGGCGATGTTTTTCATGGATGTGCAAATTACATGGTTGAGTATTTGGTTTATTGATGCATGAATAAATAGGTTTTTTGATGGGGTTTATGTTGGTGCAAGTAAGGGCTTGGTAAATAGCCTTGTTTATGTCCACACGGGTAGACACACGGACACGTGTCTAGGCCGTGTGCTACACACGGTCTACCCCATGGGCATGTAGTCTAGCCGTGTGTCCCCCTGCACCTTAAGTTGGAAAAACAGAATATCCAGTAGTAACAACACGGGCTGAGACACGGCCGTGTGTCTCGACTGTATGGAGGACACAGCCATAGGACATGGGTATATGCCCAGACCATGTGAAGTCTGCAGCTGAATTTAGGAATTTAATTCGCCACACGGTCTAAGGACACGAGAGTGTGCCTTGGCCATGTTATCTTATTGAGGTGATGAGGTCAGAAACTGAATGTCAAGGTTTTTGCACACGGGCCAAGACACGGGGATGTCAAGGCCGTGTGAGAGACATGGGCGTGTGCCAGGCCGTGAGAGGGACACGGGCGTTTGCCAGGCCGTGTGAAAATTCTTATAGGTTTGAATTGAGAAATAAATCCACACGGAATTTGGACATGGGTGTGTCCCTATATGATTAGGCCGTGTGTGTTACACGGTCTTTCAACATGGTCATGTTATCAGCTCACACGGGCGTGCGCCCCTATTTTTAGTGACATTTTCCAAAGTTTTCTAAAAAACTCAGTTTGGACCCGAACCATTTCTAATGTGTGTTTTGAGCCTCGAGGGCTCATATTAAGGACTTTAAGATTAAGCTTGAAAAGTTATAAATTTGAACGCACTTTTATGACTCAGAAATGTATGTGAGTATGTATTCAAGTTAGGTAACGCCTTGAACCCTGTTTCGGAGTCAAAAAGGGTAAAGGGTGTTACATTTAGTGGTATCAGAGTTATGATTTAGTTGATTTTCGGGCTAACCTAGCGTGTGTACAAGTCTAGCTATACATGACATATATGAATTATGATAGTGTGACGACTCCTAACAATTTAAAATGTGTTTTTATATAGTAAATGGATCCTAACGGAGCAGTGCAAATGATTTAGAAAGTAATTTGCCGGCTCCTGCTGAAGAGACCGCGCCAGTAAAAAGTAGGCCCGTGACACTGAGTCAGGGCGGAGGGGCTAGAGAAGCCTTCCTCCATATGATGAATGTATGGTATTCGGAGTTTGTTCATGCAAACCCGAACACTCCACCTCCTCCACCCCCTCCAATTCCATAGCCTGCCCCTACAACTCCCCAAGTAGTGGAAACAGTTAGAAGAGAAAAACCTCTGGTAGACAGAATCTGGAAACAAGGGGTTGAGGAATTTAGAGCAAATATAGATGATGATCTAAAAAGGGCAGAGTTCTGGCTAGAAAATACCATTAGGGTATTCGATGAGTTGTCTTGCACACCTGAGGAGTGCATGAAGTGTGTGGTGTCACTCCTGCGAGACTTGGCCTATCAATGTTGGAACACCCTTGTGTTGGTTGTACCAAGGGAGAGGATAACTTAGGAACTCTTCCAGGAAGAGTTCCGTAAAAAGTATATCAGCCAAAGGTTTATAGATCAGAAAGGAAAGGAATCTCTAGAATTAAAACAAGGCCGAATGACAGTAACGGAGTATAAACGTGAGTTCGTAAGGCTCAGCAAATATGCTCGGGAATGCGTATCCATCGAAGCCATCATGTGCAAAAGGTTTGAGGACGGATTAAATGAGGATATTCAGTTGTTTGTTGGTTTCTAAAGTTGAAAGAATTTGTTGTGTTAGTAGAGAGAGTTTGCAAGGTCGAGGAATTGGCCAAAGAGAAAAGAAAGGCTATGATTGAGGCTCAAGATGCAAGGAAGAGGCGAATGAGTAAGTCGTTCCAATCCCAATCAAAGAGGTCCAAGGAAACGAATTCTCGGATGACGTATTCACACTGAGATCGTGGTAAAATATATTTCGACTCTAGAGTTCAAGCCACCTCGATGGCAAGTGTGGGTAATGTAAAGTCTAATAAACCCAAGTGTCATAGATGTGGTAGACAACATATTGGAGAGTGTTGGGGAAACAACCGAGCTTGTTATAGGTGTGGTTCTCAAGAACATTTTATCAAAGACTGTATTGAGATGGATGAGAAAGACAGAAAGCAAGATGTGTGAGCGAGTAATACTCCTTCGAAGAGGTAGACCACAGAAGAACCCGGGAAGTGGGGCTAGCAGTAGAGGTGCGCCTAGAGATTCCACTGTGAGATCAGAGGGTAGAGCTCCTGCAAGGACATATGCCATTCGTGCTCGCGAAGAGACATCATCTTCAGATGTGATAACGGTTACTTTTTCTCTTCGTGATATCTCTGTTGTTACTTTGATTGATCCGGAGTCTACCCATTCCTATATTTGTATGAAATTGGTGTCTAGCATGAATATGCTTGTTGAGTCTACAGAATTTGTGATAAAAGCATCAAACCCGTTAGGCAAGCATGTGATAGTTGACAAAGTGTGTAGAAACTGTCCCTTGATGATTAGAGGCCATTGTTTTTCGGTTAACCTTATGCTACTACCGTTTGATGAGTTTGACCTAATTCTTGGCATGCATTGGTTGACTATTCATAACGTGTTAGTAAACTGTGGTAGTAAGTTTATTGAACTAAGATGTGAAAATGAGGATATTATTCGGGTTGAATTAGGTGAACCGAATAGCTTACTGTTACTGATTTCTTCTACGACTACTGAAAAATACGTGAGAAAAGGGTATGAGTCCTATCTTGCATTTGTGTTGAATACCCAAGAGTCAAAAGTAAAGATTGAGTCAGTGCCTGTGGTATGTGAGTACTTGGACGTGTTTCCGGAAGAGTTACCTGGATTGCCCCTAATTAGGGAAGTTGAGTTTGGTATTGAGTTGGTCCCTGGTACAGCAGCTATTTCGATCGCCCCGTATAGGATGGCACCATTGGAATTAAAAGAATTGAAAGCTCAGTTACAAGAGTTGACGGATAAGGGTTTTGAGAGACTGAGCTATTCTCCATGGGGTGCTCCTGTACTTTTTGTGAAAAAGAAAGATAGGTCGATGAGATTGTGTATAGATTACCGACAGCTCAACAAGGTGACGGTTAAAAACAAGTATTCTTTGCCAAGGATCGAAGATTTGTTTGACCAATTAAAGGGAGCCACAGTGTTTTCTAAAATAGACCAGAGGTTCAGTTATTACCAGTTGAGAGTTAAGGAACAAGATGTACCAAAAACTGCATTTCAGACGATGTATGGCCATTATGAGTTCCTCGTCATGCCCTTTGGCTTGACAAATGCTCCTGCCGTGTTTATGGATTTAATGAACTGTATTTTTCGACCGTACTTGGATAAGTTTGTAGTTGTTTTTATTGATGACATACTAATTTATTCTTGTGATGAAAGTGAGCACGCAGAGCATTTGAGAACTATTTTACAAACTTTAAGAGATAAACAATTGTACGCCAAGTTTAGCAAAAGTGAGTTTTAGCTCTAAAAGGTCGGATTCTTAGGACACATAGTGTCGAGTGATGGAATTAGAGTTGACCCAAGTAAGATCTCGGCTATGGTTGAGTGGAAACTACCGAGGAATGTATTGGAGATTAGAAGCTTTTTGGGCTTAGTGGGATACTACAGACAATTTGTCAAAGGATTCTCCATGATTTCTACTCCGATGACTAGGTTACTACAGAAAGATGTTCAGTTTGAATGGACAGAGAAGTGCAAATAGAGTTTTGAGAAACTAAAAGCATTGTTGACTGAAGCCACAGTTTTAGTGCAACTAGAATCGGGAAAGGAGTTTGTGGTGTATAGCGATGCATCCTTACATGGATTAGGGTGTGTACTTTTGCAAGAAGGCAAGGTAATAGCTTATGCCTCGAGACAATTGAAGCCACATGAGAAAAACTATCCGACTCGTGATTTAGAGTTGGCCACCATAGTGTTCACATTAAAGACTTGGAGACACCATTTGTATGACGAGAAATGCCGAGTATTCACCGACCATAAAAGTTTAAAGTATTTGATGACTCAAAAGGAGTTAAACCTATGACAACGGAGATGGTTAGAACTGATAAAGGATTATGAGTTGATAATTGACTATCACCCTGGAAAGGCGAACGTGGTCGCTGATGCCTTGAGTAGGAAGTCATTGTTTGCCTTGAGGATTATGAATACTCAGTTGTCTGTGACTGACGATGGTTTGATTTTAGTCGAGAGACCGATGTTTCTATAAGAAATTTGTGAAGCTTAGAAAATCGATAAAGAATTGCAAGCTAAGATAAATCAGTGTGAGACGGGTATAGAATCAGATTTCAGGATTGGTTCAGATGGTTGTTTAACATTTCAAGATAGAATTTGTGCACCCAAAAATGATGAGCTTATTTAAAAGATTTTTCATGAGGCACATAGCAGTTGTATGTCTATCCATCCGGGTAGTGTGAAAATGTATAATGACTTGGAGAAGATGTATTGGTGGTCAGAAATGAAAAGAGACATCTCCGAGTTTGTCTTTAAGTGTTTAATTTGTCAGTAAGTGAAAGCCGAACACCAAGTACCTTCGGGTTTACTTTAGCCCATGATGGTTCCTGAGTGGAAATGGGACCGTATTACAATGGACTTTGTATCTGGTTTGCTGTTGACGCCAAGAAAGAAGGATACAGTATGGATGGTCATTGATAGGTTAACTAAGTCGGCTCATTTCATACCGGTGCATACTGATTACCCACTTGAGAAGTTGGCTGATTTGTATGTTTCTGAAATTGTGAGACTTCACAAGGTACCCGTATCAATCATTTCAGATAGAGATCTGAGGTTCACATCACGATTTTGGAAAAAGTTGCAAGAAGCGTTGGAGGCGAAACTGAATTTTAGTACTGCTTTTCAACCGCAAATCGATGGCCAATTGGAGAGGGTAATTCAAATACTTGAAGACATGTTGCGGTGTTGTGTTCTTGAGTTCCAAGGCAGTTGGGAAAAATATTTACCGTTGGTAGAGTTCGCTTACAATAATAGTTTTCAGGCGAGTTTGAAAATGGCGCCTTATGAAGCATTATATAGGTGTAAATGCCGAAGGCCTTTGTATTGGTCTGAACTTAAGGAAAATCAGATACACGGGGTTGACTTAGTCAGAGAAACTGAAGAGAAAGTAAAAGTGATTCGTGACAGTTTGAAGGTTGCTTCGGATGGACAGAAATCCTATGTGGACTTGAAACGGAAAGTGATACGAACTCACCTCAGTGATGATTCGAGTCGTTTGTTGCCCGATAGTTAAAATGGAGAAGCATCATTCTTAAACAGAGTAATGGTTGAATTCGGCTAAGACTTTAAACAAAGGTTGGCTAGATGGTTCAAAGGTTATGAATGTGTTGAGGATGGCTCGGTTAAGTAGAATGATGGTAAAAAAAAATGGCTAAGTGAATAAGGATTATGGGAATTCAGCTAATCAAAGAAAACGATAAATAAGTTGATAGATGTGGATGGAAAAATGATCTTAAGGACAAGTAAGAACCAAAACTATATTAAAGTGCTAACCGGAGACTTATACGTCACTTAAGGTGTACCTTGACCCATTACCTATGAAGGTAGGAACCAAAGGTATAGTTTGGTTGAATGCCACACTCGAAATGAGTGATAAGTTCGAAAGAAATAGAATGATGGCACTAGCAAGCTAGATAAGCCACGCTAAGTCTAAAACGAAATAAGAGAGTTGAAAACTCACAAAATGTTATAAACATTAATCGAAAAAGCAAAAGTCCCTACAAAGTGATTTGAACTACATATTTATAGCCTTTTACATGGGGTAGTCGAATAGGCTATTAAGGGTGCTAAATGGACAGCAAATTAAAGCTAAAAATGGCTGGAAATTTCCTTGAAGCTTCTTGAACGTCCTTGGTAGCTTCCTTAAAGTTTCCTAGCATGGGAAACATCATTGGACAGCATCTAGAAGGTGACCATTCAACATGACATTAATTGAAGTGTTTGGAGCTGAAATGACTTGTCCATGTTCGGCCAATAGGTTTAATAAGATGAAATTAAGTTGCCTTGATCAGCTAGAAATTTATGGACGTTTTAATGATTAGTTGGAGTATTGTGAAGGTCACCAAGGTGTGAAAGCAAATACAAACAGTCCCCCAAGTATGAACACACAAAACCGAAAAGGCAAGCAATGTGAAAGGAATGTGCAGAATGTGTGAAAGCTTTAAAGTTTGCTTTGGGGAGCTAATCGGCCAGCTTAGGGAAGCAAAATCATCAGCCTTGCTATGTCCATTGAGGTCCACGAAATGGTGCTTTGAACCATCAGCTCACTTATTGCTGTCCCAAGCATTGAACCTGCAGTAAATTAATTCAACAAATTAACTCACCTTACGACAAATTAATTTGGCAGCAACTAGACACATTAGTTTGAAACATGTAATTAATTTGCCTAAGCTAAGACACATTAAAAACAAATAATAACTAGGTCACAAGTTAAATTCAACAACAGCTAAGACAAATTAATTAAAAACATGAAATTAATTTGTCTCAACTTTAGACACATTTAAACACTTCTAATTTATCATGTTCAGATTAAGACATATTTATTAACACTCATTTATTAACTTAAGCTAAGCTAACTAAATTAACACATTAATTTATGAGCTGAAACTAATTAACTAATTTAACAAAATAATTTATTTAATTCCAACAACTTAAAACGCATAAAAAAATAGAAATGAGCTCATTGAGCTGAAATCGAGCTAAATTAAGCTCAACGAGCTGAGTTCGAGTTAGGTCAGCTTGCGAAAGATGGAAAGCATCGCTTGGGGAGTTTAAACAAGGCCGTTCTCAGGCGTGGCTGTATCAGAAAGAGATTGAGTTTCAAGTGGGTGATAAGGTATTTTTGAAAGTATCCCCGTGGAAGAAAGTCCTCAGATTCGGTAGGAAAGGCAAACTAAGTCCACGTTTTATCGGACCGTATGAGATTACCAAGAGGATAGGGCCGGTAGCCTATCGTTTGGCTTTACCATTTGAGTTGGAAAAGGTTCATGATGTATTCAACATATCTATGTTGCGTCGTAACCGATCAGACCCTTCGCATGTGATTGTGCCGATAGAGGTTAAAATTCAACCGGACATGACTTATGGTAAAGAGCCAGTTAAAATTTTGGCATGGGAAGTCAAACAGTTGAGGAATAAAAGAATAGCACTTGTGAAAGTACTATGGCATAGAAATGGGTTTGAAGAGGCCACATGGGAGCCCGAGGAATCTATGAGAGAGTAATACCGAACCTTTTAACTGGTAAGATTTCCAGGGACGAAAATTCCTAAGGGGGGAAGAATTGTAACATCCCAATTTAGGGGCTAGTCAGAATAGTGGTTTTGGAACCACTAATTCGAGGTCAGAGAAAATTATTTTAATATTATTTTTTGTGTTATAGCATGATTATATGAGTGCATGAAAATTTTGGTGAATTAATTTTAGTGATTTCATTTTTAATTGCGAAAAAGTACTAATCACATAAAGTGCGAAAGTTTTATTTTACAAGCTAGAGGTGTTAAATAGCTAGAGAACCTTAAATTAGAGGTCCTCAATGTGCAATTAGGCCTTTAAGAAAAAGTAGGTCGGCCATAGGGGACAAAGAATTGGAAATTTGGTCAAAGTTGGTTAAATTAGGTGATAAATTGTGACTAGAAATAAAATAAAATAAAGCGGTATGATATCATCTTTTTCATCTTCCTCTACCACTGAAAATTTAAGCAAAGAGGAGCTTTGGAAGGCTTAAAAATTTTAGCAACTTAAACCCTTGCAAATTGAGAAAAACGGAGTCCGGACTTAGACCTGGGAAAACCAGATAGTGGACTATATCGAAATAGTCACCCAAATTTTGTATATCGAGGTAAGTTGTATGTGAATAATAAAACTCTATTGTTATTATGCTTATAACCATTTGATATTGCAGAATATGTTTGATTATTACTATGACTATTGTTGACATCTATTAAAATGATGGAAAGTGAGGGAATTCTCGGATAAACACCGTGAATAAGTGATTATTGGTGGGTTGTGTGCGATATCACCGTGTTATTTATTATTGGTGAGCTGTGTGTGATACCACCATATTTATTATTGTTGGTGGGTTGCGTGCGATACCACCGTGGGTAGTGATTATTTGGTGGGCTGTGTGCGATACCACCGTGTTAGTTATTATTGGTGGGTTGTGTGCGAAACCACTGCGTGTCCGGTATTATTCCAGAGTGTTCATTGAGAAACCTTAACTAAGCGAAAGTACGTGGGATTATGTGATGACAAGTGTAGGGTATAAGTGCATGTAAATGTGAGCAATGTTTATGATATGTATTTGGGATGTGGTGAGATTTGAAATGAGCTCGAAATATGTTGTATGATTAGTAAGGAAGAAAATGAGTAAGTTATGCCTTTGATTATATGAGAATTATATGCAAATTTATAATATGTTATGAGTATGATATTACAAGGTAATTATTGGTAATTATTTACATGCGACTTACTAAGCTTTATGCTTACTCACTCTCGTTTCCATTTTCTTATAGTGCCACCAAGTTAGCTCGAGCATCAAAGAACGTCGGAGGCTTGATCACACTATCAATCTAAACACTTGGTATAGCTAGACTTATCCTTTTTGAGTATGGCATGTATAGGGACTTAGTCTTTTGTTAAGTGTCATATTGATTTGGCCAAAGGTGTTGGCTTGTATAAGGCCATGGATGTTGGCTACCATTTGTTATTAATATATAAAAATGACGATGTTTTTCATGGATGTGCAAATTGTTTGGTTGAGTAATGGGTTTATTGATGCGTGAATAAATAGGTTATTTGATGGGGTTTATGTTGGTGTAAGTAAGGGCTTGGTAAATAGCCCTGTTTATGTCCACACGGGTAGACACACGGGCGTGTGTCTAGGCTGTGTGGGACACACGGGCGTGTGTCTAGGCCGTGTGTGACACACGGTCTACCCCATGGGCATGTAGTTTGGCCGTGTGTCCCCCAGCACCTTAAGTTGGGAAAACAAAATGTCTAGTAGTAACCACATGGACTGAGACACGGTCGTGTGTCTCGACCGTGTGGAGGAAACTGCCATAGGACATGGGCATAGGACATGGGCATAGGAAACTGCCATAGGACATGGGAATAGGACATGGGCATAGGAAACTGCCATAGGAAACTGCCATATGCCCACGCCGTGTGAAGTTTGCACCTAAAATTATGAATTTAATTCACCACACGGTCTAAAGACACGGGCCTATACTTGATTTACAAGCATGATTTACATTTACATGCCAATATGGCCAATCTAACCTATACATGCCATTACAACCCTAATTGATTTACCATAATGTATCGACATGGGCCGATGGATAGTGTGAATAATCTCCGCCGAGCTTCTGATTTACTCTAAAACAGGGGAAACATAAAACGATTTAAGCATTCCATGCTTACTAAGTTCGTATAACATGGTACTTAACTTACCATTCATCCTATTTGAGGTAACTAAGTAAGGCATATTCAACAACTTTGATCTCAAGCCCTACACACATCCTCATTTCCCTTGTTAGTCATATATTCCATAGTAACATCAAGACATGTTTGGGCTCAACAAAAATCAAGTTCCCATGCATATATGCTTTCCACAACATGTATTCATTTAACATGTATAGACATCTCCTATTAATACAAGTATAACTTCATAGTAATTCTTTTTTAGTTCAGATCATTTCATGGTAGTACTTTACTCATTTTGTTTTTTGAGTATTAAGGTCCCACAAGTAATAGTGCATTCAAGGTGTACGGTTCTATGATCAAGCATGAAAATTCTCATCAAGTAATTTCCATATACAAATATCATCTTCTTGTATTCCATATGATATTCTTTTCATGTCATATTTCCATATCATATGCATCATTCCATGTCTATTTGTTTTAAATTCATCTTTGCTCTTGTCAGAACTTTACCCGTTGAATTTATTTGAAATATCGATGGATACATAGGTAGTTCACTCGAGGTGTACAAATTAGGATCCGTTAATTCATATTCAATGACACCCATAGGGTACTATTTTAGAGTGTACACTTTCGAGCCATATATATATACAACAGGATTACCAGTCCAGACTAAATCCTTTCTACAATATATACTCAATAGAGCTTAGTCAGAATTACCAGTCCAGGCTAAATCCTTTTTATGACATATGCTCTAAAGTGCTTGATCTAGATTACATGTCCGGGCTAAATCCAATTCTTAACATATGCTCGAGAGGATTCACATCAGGATTACCTGTTCGGGCTAAATCCTTTCCGTAATGAAGTCATTAGAATTGCTCGTCCGAGCCTAATCCATTCTGCAACAAATGCAGGACCTCATTCATTTCGGCAATTACATTTATCCATCGATATTCATTTATTCAAACGGGATTTAAACATTTTTCAAACATTATTGGGGATGTGATGATTTCATACATCTTTAACACCATATAATTCATTTGATAATATTCCACATCCATTCTGAGTATAAAAGCAACATTTCCATCGTTTACCCTTTTAACATCTATCGGGCATTATCAATTAATTAGAACATTTTTATTTATCGGGCTTGATCAGATATGTAAGCCTTTCACTTATATATGACATTTATACAATTTACATAATCACAATCAAAACAAGCATGTAAATAAACATAATTTAGTTACACGAACTTACTTCGACAAAGGTTCGTGCACAAACATCTACTAATCCGATATTTTCCTCTTTTTCCTTGTTTTAACTCCGAATTTGGTCTATTTGGATCTATGCGAGTAAATTTTACATTAATTTATCATATTTCACATTCAAGTGGACTCAATTTTCATGTTAGGCAAAATTACCATTTTGCCCCTAACTTTTCCATAAATTCCATTTTCGTCCCTAGGCTTGGCAAATGAAACTTGTGCAAATTACTCCCTATTCTAAGCTTAACCAAAGCCCCATTACAAAATTTACAGCACATGTATTCATAACATTTCAGAATATTTCCTTCAATTTCACAAGTTTACACTAAATCATGTTTTCATCAAAAATCACTTTGTAAAAGTTGTTTATCTATCAATAATCTTTCATTTTCTACCATAAATTTCTAATTTCCAGCATATACATCCATGACCCATTTTTCATACCTTGATAACTTTTCAAATTAATCTCCCAAATAGATAGATTAGACTATCTCTATTCCAAAAATATAAAAATAATTAATAATGGGACAAGGAAACTTACCCAATTAGGCCTTGAAAGTTTCTTTTCTTTTACCTTTGGGTTTCCATGTGTTTTTAGGTTGAAGATGACATAAAATAAGATGATATATTTTATCATCTTTTTAATTAATAAGTATTTTGCTATTTCCAATTTAGTCCTTGCCCCTTTTCTATATTTCCGTATATGAGTCACTAAGAAAAATCTACATACTTTCCTTAATGGTCTAATTACCATATAAGGACCTCTAGTTTTGAATTCCATAGCTATTCAATCCTTATAGCTACTAGAATTCAACTTTTTCATTTCATGCGATTTAGTCCTTCTCGTAATTAAGCACTAAACCAATAAAATTTTCGTACCAAAATTTTCACATGTCATATCTATCATAATACGGACCATAAAATAAAATAAAAATAAATTTTATTTTCAACACGGATTTGTGGTCCTGAAACCACTATTCTGATTTCACCGAAATTGGGCAGTTACAAATCTTCCTTATCTTACCGAACCTCTATGGCCTCCAAATTTGAGAGAATTTCTTTAAACACTGTGAAGTGTTCGTGCACAGCCTCACCTTCCTCCAAACAATGAGCATAAAGACGCTGCTTCATATGCAACTTGCTGGTTAGAGTTTTCAACATACATATTTGTTCCAGCCTCTTCCATAATGGAACGGCGGTCTTCTCCTTCATCACATCCTGCAAAATTTCGTTAGACAAATGCAGTTATAATTGTGTTAACGTCTTTCGATCCTTACATTTATTCTCTTCATCCGTTAATGTCGAACGCATCTTATCTATCCCTAGCAGGGCATCCTTCAGATCATCTGTGCAATAACTGCTTGTATATTAATTTGCCACAACGCAAATCTGATTTTGCGATCCAATAGCAGAATTTCATACTTCAAAGACGCTATTACCATGATCGAAATGAACAACCCAGAAGCTTTGATACCACTTTGTAAAGAATAGAATGTTGATAATGACAATATATCACAAAGAAATGAGAAATAAAAATAAAGAACACACAAATTTTTACGTGGAAACCCTTTCGGGAAAAACCACGGGTAGAGGAGAAGAAAATTCACTATGTCAAATTCGAATGATTACAAGTGGAGTTTTGACTACATCTATTTATAGGTTGAAAAAACCTAATTCTAACCAAAGTCAAATATATTATGCTAATAAGTGCTAAATATATTATACTCATAAATACTAAATTTTCTAAAAACAAAATATATTTTGTTTAACTTGACTTACAAGAAATCTCTTAGAATTTGGGTCACACAACTCTAACAATAATTTAACAAATCTCAATCAAATAATTAATAAGTACAAATTAGAAAGTCCATAGTAACCAAATTGACCCAAAAGAAAATCCTAAATACATGCCAAGGCTAAAACTAAGTGAAAAGTCTCTACAAAAATAAGATGCATATAGACTTTTCACGATTATGTTGCTAAATTACGAACTCATGAATTATCCATTGTTTGCACACGAAATTAAAAACTCAAGCATTGAAATTGATTCAAGGAGTGAGTCACATTCAATAGAATTTTCCAAACGTACAATGCAATCATAAATTAGTCACAAAATAACATTTAAAATAACTATGAAACAATATCAAGGCATATTCAATAATTAACGATAGTGTTTCAATTTAACAATCAAATTCATTTAACAATTTTGCCCAAGCACACAAGGAGGAAAGACATTCAAGCACATGTGTGTCCAATCGAACATCAAGCGATTGATGAAAATGGTACAAATATCAACAATGACAATACTCTATTGCACAATAAACGAGACTTAATCAATAGCCAACCATCACACCAAATACACAAAGCACAACAATGATAATACTCCTAGATGGTTAAGGCAGTTTACACATTGAACAATACAAAATGATGGGGACCCCTACACTTTACGACATGCCGGCTATACATGAAGAATTTTTAACTAGCTTTACTGGGCATTCAATCAATTATTAAAGTAGTAATTTCTGCAATGATTTTCAAAAAATATTCAATTAATAAAAATATCAATTTAACAATAGTAGCAATAACTAAAAATAATTTAATAAACTACTACGCAAGTAAAATTTCAAAAGCAAGAAATCATAGTATCATAGTCACTAAGTTAATAAATTTAACTAGAATATCTAAAGAATTTAAAACGTAAGAATCACATATTGAATTTCTAAACATTGTAGCTTAAAAGCATTTAATCCATAACGAACTTTGCTTTTGACGATTTGCTTAACCCATTAACTTGAATAGAAAAAAAAACATACAAATTTATTGAAATAATTCTAAATTTTTAGTCTTAAACAGTTTTTAATTATTCTAAGTCAAATTGATATCTAATTTAATCTAACGAATTTTAACTCAAATTAATTAAGAATCAAAGATAACTGACTTTAGGATTTAGCTTGATCGAAATTTTAATCTAATTTAGGTCGCAACTCAACATATTTTTTATCAAATTAACTTGGATCTTAAACTATTTAATTAATCGCCTTAACTTGAAATTGTTAAAAATTAAACCCAGTCTATAAATTCCATGTTAGCTTAGTACTAAATTAATTGTAACATAAACAAGTCCTAACTCATAATTCTAAATTTGCATTTGGAAGCAGCCAGTTGGCTATAAAAATAGAAAGGAAAATTGAACAGCATATGTACATACAATAGAACTAGCATATGTACATACACGCCCATGATGAGATGTAATTAATTCAATTACTATTTGGTAATTGACTGGAAAAAAAATGTTTTCTCAAAAGATTTTTGAAACCAAATCATATGTTAAGCTTGATAACTCGACCACTAATCAATCAATCCAACTCGTAAATCAACTTCAAATCAAATAGCAAATTTTAAATTCTTCTATTTCATAAGTGTTCGATAATGAAGGTTTTCTATGGTGACTTTGTTATTGGCTTCAATCCCACTCAACTGAATGACAACCTTGATCGTTCAATCAAGAAAGTCCATCAGTGGCCAACGGATCCGCCTGATTTGGGTGATTTGATTATTCATGATAATGGGTGAAAGTGGATGATTTAAAGGGTGAGAAGGTATCTTGGAAAGAGAAACTTGTAAGGACTGGTTCTCGGGAGACGGGAGCAGTCTTAGAGGAGAAATTTAAACTTATAGATGGAGATGTGATGGTGGAAACCGTGGATAGGATTCCATCTACTTCTTTCTTAAAGAGGGTGCATAAGCATATTGAGAAGCGTATGACTAGGACTATGATAATCAAGTTGATGGGTAGAAGGATAGCTTTTAGTATACTTTTTGGGAAAGTTTAAAGTCTTTGGAAACCAAAGAAACTGATACAATTGATGGATCTAGAAAATGATTATTACTTGGTGAAATTTCAGGACGAAGGGGACTCTTCTGCTGCTTTGATTGGTGGACCATGGATCATCTTTGGGCAATACATTACGATGCGATCATGATCTCCTCTCTTTTCCACAACTCAAGATACCCCACGAAAAGATGGTGCTTTGGATCCGATTACCAGATCTGAAGAACTTTATGAACAATGCCTCTTGAAGGTTATTGGTGGAGCCATTGGTAAGATTGACCATAACACAGACAATAGCACCAGAAGACAGTTTGTGAGACTTGTTGTATACATTGACTTGGGGAAACCTTTAGTCTCGAAAGTTAGGATTGATAGGAAAATGCAATGTATTGAGTATGAATCTCTTCCTAATGTTTGTTTTGGTTGTGAAAGATTTGGCCAAAACCAAGACATGTGCCCATTAGAATCTAGAACAACATCGTTGATGGGGGAGAAGCTAGAGCAACAGTTGTCAAAGGTTCAGGAAATATAGAAAAAAATTTGAGAAAGAGCATTTCATGTCATGGATGTTAGTAGAATGAAGACTAAGGTGGAGGCCACAACCAATGGAAAGTCGGATGAATGGTGGAGACGGTGGATGTAATGGAGGTTCACGTTTAAAATTTTAAGTAAGAATCAAGGGAATAATGCTAATGATGGAAATCCCAAAATTGAAAAAGAATATTGGAGATTCAGGGTACGAGATTTTGGGGATTGAGATAGATAGTAATGTGACCAAAATAGGAACTAATAAAAGCCTTACTAAAAAAACAATTTCAAATCCTAAAGGAAAAGGCATAGTGGTGTTTAGTGGGCCAAAAACTACGCTAAATATTTTAAAGCCTTCAAATAGGAAAGGGAATTCCTCTATGGGTCGAGTATCCAATTAGTTTGATGATGGGTCACAAATGGGGCCTAAAGCTACTAATGTTGTAAGTGAGCCAACTATCTTTCAGGCAGTTAACGTGAGTAAAAAACTAGATTCTAATAGGAACAAAGCAGTGAAATTTGTGGAACCAAAGGAAAAATTACCTTTGGTGATGGGTAATATGCCTGCTGACCTACCGTTAAATTTAGTAGTCAATTCGGGTCATTTCTGCACTTGAAGAGCTAGTTTTATGGCCAATTTAGTATTTTACATTATACTTATGGTATTTAGTACTTAGGACTAAATATTAGTAAAATAATAATATTAGTAAAATAAGTGTTTTTAACACATTTTATGAGTGTTGTGACCCATTAGGTCGACACGGGCCTTAGGTACTGCTAATATGTTCAATTGAGTGTCTAAGATAAAAAGGATTATAGGCCCAATTAATGTGGAAGCAAGGAATGAGTGATGCACAAGCTTCTCGAGCCATCAAAGCATGAAACCTAACTAACAAGGTAGAAATTGCATGTCGTGTTCTGCCGTGCAAAGGCTATGGCGTGACACAAGTCGACGTGATGCCTAAGGATGCCAAGGCTATTTTTGTCTGTGCAATAAACTTTATATGAAGACCTAATTTAGGCTGCCAATACTTCTATAAATAAGACATTAGGGGTTTGATGTACGTAACTTACTTGTTTTTCCTCTTGGAATCGATTTTGATCCAAGAGTTTATTTATTTTATTTAAGTATTTCAGTTTATCCTTTCTTTGCATTCGATTTATTTCATTATTCCAATCAATCAATTTACTATTCAATTCTCCATTCAATATCAATCCACGATTATTCAAATCTCATTTCTTTTCTGATTTGGTTGTGTTTTTCACATGATTAAAGAGTGGATGGGATGAGGTTAATGGAG
Source organism: Gossypium australe (assembly GCA_005393395.2). Taxonomy (NCBI): domain Eukaryota; kingdom Viridiplantae; phylum Streptophyta; class Magnoliopsida; order Malvales; family Malvaceae; genus Gossypium; species Gossypium australe. Next base: position 67,112,807 of record CM016617.1, read on the forward strand.
AATTTAGGGTTTCTTGAGAGAGATTAGTTGGTATAGATTACATGTTCTTAAACCCTAGGCCTGACAGCCCTAGGAAGTTATCATTGGTTAGACGAGGTTAGGAGATAAGTCAAACCGAGTAAATCGTAGTTTATTCTTACTGAGAAAGTGAAGACAGGAGATAAGAGAGTATCAATCAATCAATTAGTTAATGTAACACCCCAAACTCGGTCAACACGCTACGACCGAATCCGGCATGTCACAGGGTAAAAACATTTTGAAGATGCAAGTTGTAGGTTTAAATTTTGAAAAGAAACATTGTATGAAACACTTTGTTATTTTAAATTTGAAAGAAAAACTCCTCTGAGAGAAATCGTTTGTCGTTCCTTGTTTTGGAAAGCCGTTTGATTTTATGAAAACCCGAGTGAGCTTGGCATAATAGAGTTGAAAACCATTTTGTATCTGAACATAAAGAAACTTAGTTTGGAGAAAATCTGAGTTAGTTTGTCGACTTCATATGTTGAGTATTACCCAATGGTAAAAGTTGGAAAAACCCGATAAGTTGTACAATTTTCGAAAACGTACATTTTACAGATTATTCAGGCAGGCAATGTTATTTAACTAAAGCATAATATGATAAAACATAAAAGCAGATAAACAAAACCCAAAATAATAAATTTTAGCGGCCTTATTACAAATCCAAAAACAAATTTAAAAGTAAATTAACCCAAAGCAATAATTGGAATAAAACCCAAAAACATAGCGCATGGCCACCTCGAGTCCACCCCGACTCCACATCCGCGATCTACGCCTCATCTACAAAATGTAAGGGAAGGGGTGACTCACCGAGACTCAGTGTATAAATCCCCATTCCGGTAATAACAAGGCACTTACACATTTCATCAGACAATATGCAAATCATGCAAACCCAGCCTAGCCAACTGAACTCCTGCGTCTACCCCGTGTGGTCAAAACCACTGGTGGTCAAAACCACTGGTGACCGTAGTCACAAATCATGGAAGTGTGGTCAAAACCACTGGTGACCATAGTCACAAATCATGGAAGTGTGTTCAAAACCACTGGTGACCGTAGTCGCAAATCATATGGTGGGGCCAACCCACCGTGTGGTCAAAACCACTGATGACAATCCCATAATCAACATGTGGGGCCAACCCAATGTGGTACCAAACCACTGGGACGAGTCACAATAATCCATGTGTGGTCAAAACCACTAGTGACCGTAGTCACAAATAATATCCGTGTGGTCAAAACCACTGGTGGTCAAAACCACTGAGACTAGTCACAAATAATAAGGAAAGCGGGGCCAACCCACTGTGTGGTCAAAACCACTAGTGACAGTCTAAATCATCCTTCCCCCTCCTCTCAACATACCCATCATCATGAACACATTTTCTATGGCATATTAACATGTTTGTAATGCAAATGTCACATAGCATAGCATAATCAAATAGTATAGCAGCATATATCGATAGCCAATCCACAGGGGACTTACCCGGAGTCCACCTCATACCCACAAGGGTAACACATTGATTTCAGTAGTTATTTCGGCTTTTAACAATAAACATAATTAGCAAATTAACTAATGGAGTGTGTAAGTGTTACACACCTGATTACTCGTAAGACTACGCTTTCTACGTCGGTACTATCATTAATTGACACTACCGCTATCTGCCTATTGTTTTGCTAAGATGCCAGCCCACACCCCGGTGGCCAATTGCGAACAGCCGACACTACCCTCTTTTTGAACTTAGGGGCTGGGGTCTCAGATCCCACCCCACCTACCGCTTGGCTAGCACTAGGATCCATAATACCTTTGGTCACTAAATCAGATTAACACGGCAAATATCTTAAAATAAAGTTAACCCGAAAGAGTAGATCCTTACCTAGATTGACAGATCCCGAATAGTTTGAGAAATAAACCATGAACTGTGTAAATCCCGGGAATCCAAATGCTTGATTACTCCCCTCCTATATTCGGCCAACACAGCACTATTAGAGAAATAGCCATTCGGCTTTGATCAAGAAATCCCGAAGGCGTTAACGCAACAAGGTAACGACCCTTACCTTACCACCTTTCGATCTTCAAGCAACACCCGAAGCCACGCGATGACAAGTCTCCCCCTACAATCGGCAAGTACTATCAACACAGGATTATTGCCTTCGGCATTCGAAAGAAGAGAAAGAAGATTCAGGGAATATTCGGCCACACAATCGAAAGAAATAGACGGGAAAAGAGAAGAAGTATCAAAAACTTACCACTCCAAGAGTTGGGATTCGGCTATAGATCCCAAAAGAAAAGAACGAACAAGATAACACACGGCAAGAGAGGATGATTCGGCTTTAGCAAACCAGAGAAGAAGACTTATATATTTTTAGCACAAGAGAGGGATTGAGAGAAGAAAAAAAAATAGCCGATTGAGAGGGGATGGGTGTTGATTCGGTTTTGAAGCAAATGGAATGAAGAGAAAGGAGTAGAGGTAATTTGGCTTTGAGGAGATTCGGCTATAAGGGTTTCAAAGAAGAAAACGAAGCAGAGAGTGAGAAGATAAAGATGTTTTTGGCTTTCCCACAAGGTAGAAAAGAAAAGAGGTAAGGTTTAGGAGAGCATTCGGTTATGGCCGATTTAGAGAGGAGAAGAAAATGAAACACCAATAGGAGAGGTTTTGTTTTCGGCATCCAAAAAGAAAACTTGAGAAAGCTCTAATTGTTTTTCCAACTAGCCAAATTTGCACCACTCACTAGGCACATTCGGCTACCACCCTCAAGCACCCAAACCGATTGCTCCCTTCCTCTCCAGTGTTCATGTTTCGGCCAACTCCTAAATTCCCTCCTGGCCACTCATTCAAACCGATTTGAATGAGTCAACCTCCTCAAATTTCTCTCTTCCACCCGTTTGAACCTGTTCACCTCTTCCATCCTCATCCATCAGTGTCCATCCTGAGCACAACTCTCCCTTAAATCTGGCGTCAAAAATAAATAGCAGAAAGGGGATCTTCGCAGCTTGAACACAAGCTCTCCTATCTCCTTGTGGCGTCATCTCTCCAAGCTCTCTGTGGCGTCTCCCTTGCCACTTCACCGCTGGTACTCTTGTGTCAAAACACTCCATTAATTTCTCTTATCCCCTAACTCACTCAGCTCTCCCTTCCAAGTACCCAAAACAGAAATTTTTACTATAGTTCCAGCCTACCCTTGGCTCATCCCCAGACCCCAAAACACCCTAACTAGCATCATGTTCAAACAATTCACATGCAAACCACTAACATGCAAGAGCCCCTAATTAAGGATGTTACAGTTAATTAGAGGCTAGGAGGTAATAATCGGTTAATAAGTAACTAATCCACCCTAAACCCTAATTCGAAGTTAATTTCAAACCTTGAAGCAAGTTAATCTTCCTGATTGGTTTATTTATATAAGTCGTCTGTTTGTTTTTCTTATTTATTTCCATTATTTAATTTCTCTCAATTATCTATTTTATGAATTAATTAGTACTATTTAGACTTATTATTGTAGAAAGGTTTTCATAGATTTATTCCATCTTTGTAACATCCCAAAAATTGGGGGTTAGTAGAATCAAATTTATGAGTCAACAGAGAGTGGTCATGCCCTAATTTTTTTAGATTATCTATGCATTTTTAGGGAATAAAATAAGGTATTGGTTTGTTGGTTAAGTGTTAGTGAAATGTTCCTTAAAACTCAAGTTCAAATTCCTTCTCTCACACCATTTATATTATTTTGCAATTTTGCATCAAACCTTAGCATGTGATACATATTGTTCTTAAAATAAATATTGTAAAATTATTTCAAAAATAAGGAAATAGCCTAGTGGTTAATTGATAAATGGAAAAGCATGGAAAGTAGATTAAGGTCCCAAGTTTGAATCTTCCCCCTTGCAAAATAATTAAATTTTAAAAAATCCCTTATTTTTTATGTGTACGTCCATACCCTCTTAGATTATTTGTGCATGTTTAGGGAATAAAATGAGGTATTGGTTTGTTGGTTAAGTGTTAGTGAAACATTTCTTGAAACCCAAGTTCAAATTCCTTGTCTCGCACCATTTATACTATTTTGCAATTTTGCATCAAACCTTAGTATGTGACATGCTTTGTTTATAAAATAAATATTGCAAAATTATTTTGAAAATAAGGAAATAGCATAATGGTTAATTGATAAATGGAAAAGAATGGAAAGTAGATTAAGGTCACAAGTTTGAATCTTTTCTGTAACACCCCAAACCCGGCCTAGAAGTTAGGCTCGAATCTGGCGTGTCACATTCTTTTCGAGAAACCATGGTTCCATTTGAAAACCTTTCTTGATATTAAAAACTAAAGTCCCAGTTTGTGTTTGTTTATTATTAATCGACATTTATTAAAAAGTTGTTACCTTTAAAAAAAATAAACTTTGTTTGTTGCGGAAGCTTAATTAAAATGACTGACTTATGAAAACGTGATGTTTACGACCTATTTGCGAAAGCGTAGTATTTTGAAAGCAGATATTGTTTTGGAAAACCGTGATTCAAAGTTTAGCATATTTAAAACATAATAAACTAAAAATCTAAAACTAAAACCAGAATTTAAGAGAGGCCTTATTACAAAATATTAACCCAAGTTAAAAATAAGTAAAATACTAGAGTCCAAAACTACTCGTAGTGTGGCCACCTCCGAGTCCTCCAGCACGTCGAACCGCTTACTGAGGATTACCTGAGAAAAATATTAAAAAGAGGGTGTGAGTTTACAAAAACTCAGTGTGCACAACCCTCATTAGTGAGAACATGAATCAAAACAATTTGGGCCCTAGCCCATTAAAGTAACGGTGGCAATTGGGCCTTAGCCCAAAATAGCCTCGGTTGGGCCTTAACCCATATCAAATGTCACACATCATATATATAAATCTGGGCCTAAGCCCATCTCAGTAATATAATCCAGATACGCAATGCATTAAAGCCCATACCAACCCTGCAACCCGTCTCCTGTCCAACCCTACACTCCTGTGGGGATGTAATGACCTACCCATCCCTACACTCCTTATGTAGCACCGGTTGCGGCACTAACTTATCGGTGCAGCATGGCTGCTCGGTGGCTAAAAAGCCTTCGGTGGATCCACAGTCGTCAAGCGACCATGCGATCCTATTAGCACTTCCTCAACATAAAATAATAATCATACGATAACAATCATAAATCACATACAAGAATAATCATATAACATGTAGGGGCATTTTCATCATTTTGCCCTTCAGGGGCATATCTGTCATTTTACCCATCGAGGGTATTTCAGTAATTTTGCACCTGCAGTGGCCTTTCCAAAGGCCTAATGTCCCCTCAAGCGACTCAACTACCATTTTCGGTCGTACCGGACTATTGGGCCTAAGACCTGATTTCGGCCCATTCGAGCCCACACGCTCGTGTGGCCCACCTAACACAAATCTAGCCACGTATATGAGATTCACCTAGTCTACTTCACTATATACTACACCATCATACATTTTATTCAATTAGGCCCATGGGCCCATTGGACCCACTTCAACCCATTGTGGCCCAAGCAGCCTCAACCCACAAGAATACTACTGATGGCCTCAACTATCGCGTCAAAGCCCCACACCTGCGCTCGCACGCTCGTGTGGCTACTATTGCCGTGATCGGCACTATGGCATTTGCCGCTCTACAACTAGAGTAGAGAGAGTTGCACACTTGATAGGAATTTGGTGCTAATCCGCGCTCCGACCACTCCTGTGCCCAAATGCCCTCCAAGGTATCCTTCCTCCTATCATAGAATGCTCTATATATAGCTAGCTTCTCACCTTTCTTCTTTGTATCTTTCCGATGTGGGATCCCTTCGTCAGTAGAGTTTAAATCCAACTCAAACTCTTGCCGTCCAATTTGCAAAATAAATACTCCCTTACTTTTCATGAGATTTGAACCCAGGCTCCCTTGCAACATAATCCACGCCGTTAACCACTTGGCCACAAGCTCCTCTTGTGTCTTAAACCATGCGCAACTAAATTTAAATCTATAGCCAAATTCTAAAGTCCATTTAAAAAGAAAACCAAAATGCAAGAGCCAAGACTTGAACCTTGGACCTCTTCCCTTCCTTGTGGCGTCATCCCCCTTGTCTCTTATGTGACATCACTTTGCCACTACACCACACACTCCACTTGTGTCATTTTTCCCCACATTTTATTCTTAAAGCCTACCTACCGACTCCCAGGGTTTTTTCACCTAAAACCAAAATTTTCCTAAAGCCTAAATTTGATCCCTGGACTTCATAGAAGCCCTCTAACCTTCCAAAATAACTCACCTAATAGGTCCAACTTGCATTAACGCCGTTCTCATGTTCTCAAAAATTTTTAAGCGCCCCCGTGCCCAAGGCCCAATGGGCCCAATTCTACTAGGCTCAAATTTGGGGCGTTACATTTTCCCTTGCGAAATAAATAAATTTTACAAAACCCCTTCTTTTGTTTTTTATGCGTGTCCCATCCATACCCTCTTAGAACTAGGTATAAAATATTATTTTTAGACAAAATAATCAGCCTTTAGTCTCATTCTTCCCACCCTATTCTTCCTTCTCCTTCTCCTCTCCTCTTTCAATTTTTTCCCTTTATTCCATATTGTCGCCGCCCATACTTCTTGATCTACCATCTTTTTCTTTTCTTTTTTTTCCACAAACTATTTGAGATTGTTTAAAAGACATATTGATTGAGTTTAATACTAATTTTTAATTTAGGTTAATTTTGAAGCTTATTAGAGAAACTGCAAGATTTACAAGTGTGCTGCAAAAGAGTGCAAAATAAGGTGTGGGTCCAAAATTAAGAACTTGATTGTTAATAATTATTTTAGTAATATAATTGATGGTTTAGTTTTCTAATCGATATTGGCTAAATAGTTAAGTAATTAAATTTTTAGTGGTCAAACTAGGTATGTTTTGAGCACTAACTGTTTGGCATGTTAGGAAAGTTGCTAAATTTTCTGAATGAGTGCATGATTGATACTGTTGTGAATGGTTAGTAGATGTGATGTGTGATTGGCTATTTGTAAAGCAGGATTTTGAATGAAAATAAGTCTTAAGTATGATAGATTAGTATGAGTAATTTGATATGTAATATTTGAAAGACTACTATACATGCACACAGAAAAGTTCGCAAGAACACATGAAATTGTAATTTGTTAAATGATACCACCTTGATGGTAAATTGAAAGTTCGATCAATGATCCTATCACTGAAAGTATTCGATAATTTGAGGGCCTGTTGAACATTCCAATAAATTGTGGAAGTGTTGAATTATAACTATAAATGAGATTGTATGTCATACTGCATCTGCATTGGAGTGAGTTATTATTGTGGTTGACGGAGGAGTTCCGTGCAGTATCGGTAGCATATTAAGTTTGCATTTATTTGTAGTTAGTGTATTGCACCAAGAGTACTGTAACACCCCTAACCTATATCCATCGCTGGAGCAGGGTTATAGAGTATTACCGGAGTTTACAGTACAAACAAATTTCAAACATTCCATAACATATCAATGAACACATTAAAACCATGTCAAAAACATACATATTGTTCTTTATGCGAGCCCTCGAAGCCCAAAAAATGCATTAGAAACAAGTCTAGACTAAATCAGAAACTTAGAAAATTTTTTGAAAAACATTGAAAAATATCAAAGCTGCAGGGGCCACACGGCCAAGCCACACGCCCGTGTGCTAAGACGTGTACCCTTCTGTAACAGCCCGATTTTGGGGCTAGTTGGAACAGTAGTTTCAGAACCACTAATCCGAGGCTGGAGAAATTATTTTTAATATTATTTTATGTGTTATAGCATGATTATATGAGTGCATGAAAATTTTGGTGAATTAATTTTAGTGTTTGCATGCCTAATTTTGAAAAAGGACTAAATCGCATAAAGTGCGAAAGTTTTGTTCTACAAGCTAAAGGTGTTAAAGAGCTATGGAACACTAAAGTAGAGGTCTTTATTGAGTAAATAGACGAATTAAATTATGGTGGCTGGACATTGAATTTTTAATTGGAGACAAAGTAATAAAATTAGGTGACATTAGGTGACTTGTTTAATAAAATAATAAAACAAAGAAAAAGTCATCATCTTTTCCCATCTTCTTCCCCTTCCATCGAAATTTTCAGCAAACTTAAGGGTTTTGAGAGCTCAAATTTCAGCCAAGCTTTTCTCTTGCAAATCAAGAAAAATGAAGTTCGGACCTAGACTAGGGGAAAATCAAGCTATTGGACTAAATCGAACTAGTCACCCATATTTTGTATACCGAGGTAAGTTGTACGTAAATAATAAAACTTTATTATTATTATGTATTGAACAATTAATATGGCATAAAGTTTTTGATTATTGTTGTAAATATGCATGAAGAGAATTGATGTAGTAAAAACTCTCGGTTGAACCTCAGGAATAGATTGGATATCCATGCCATGACTTTTGGGTGATATGTGTGCTAGTGTAAGACCATGTCTGGAACATGGCATCGGCCACATTATGAGAGCCAGTGTAAGACCATGTCTGGGACATGGCATCGACGTTGATATGTGTGCTAGTGTAAGACCATGTCTGGGACATGGCATCGGTATTGAGACGAGAGCTAGTGTAAGACCATGTCTAGGACATGGCATCGACATTTTACCCTCTTGTGTGAGGCTTATCGGATATCCTTTAGTATTCCAAATGGTTCCACGGGTTATTTAAAGCTTATGATAAAGATATGAAAGGATATAATCATGTTGTGGGTGGTACATGTTCTTACTCGAAACTCATGAGATATGAGCTTAGTTATGATACCTTAATGGTAAGGATGAAATTGAGTAAGTTCTATCTATGAGAATGATTTCAGGACAATCTTCTAATCTTTGTCTTCTACTTGTGATGTGTAAATATATAGTAAATCTACCATTGTTAAATCAAGAATGTTGTGCTGAGTTATAAAATATGCTATGTGTTTAAAGATGCATGATTGATGTTGTTACTTATTTACTTGCAACTTACTAGGATTTATGCTTACTCCCTTTCCTTTCCATTTTCTTATAGTATCGCCAAGCTAGCTCTGGGATCAACGGATGTCGGAGGCATTGATTACACTATCAATCTGAACATTTGGTATAGTTAGATTTATCATTTTGAGTATGGCATGTATAGGGACTTGGTCTTTTGTCAAGTGTCATATTGTTATAGCCAAATGTGTCGGCTTATCTTGAAGACTGTTTCATTTTGTATAAGACCATGAATGATGGCTAATACTTGTTATTGATATATGTAAATGATGATGTTTTTCATGAATTTGCAATTTGCATGGTGAAGTATGTGATAAGTTTTGCATGTGAATGGAGTGTAGTGGCCTTGATCTGTGTGTATGTCTTGGTTGTGGCTGATTTGGTCAGATGTTTATGTGTGGATTGGTGTTACTTGATATGGCTTATGTTGGTGCAAGTAAAGATGGCAAAAGTGCTTGGTAAATAGCCTTGTTTTTGTCCACACGGTCAGCCCCATGGGCGTGTAATTTGGCAGTGAGTCCCTTGCACCTTAATTTGGTAAAACAGAAGGCCCAGTAGTAACCACACGGGCTAAGGCACGACCGTGTGTATCAACGTGTGGATGACATGGCCTAGCACACAGGTGTGTGGCTTGGCCGTGTGACCCTAAAAGCTGATGTTAGAAATAGAATGTCAAGGTTTTAACACACGGGCTGAGACACCAATGTGTTATGGCCGTGTGAGGGACACGGGCCATGGAGATGGGCGTGTGCTTGGCCATGTGAAAACCCCTATAGATTTGAATTGAAAAATAAATCCATACGGCTAGGGACATGGGCGTGTGTGACCACACGGTCTACCCACACGAGTGTGTGCCCCTATTATCAGTGAAATTTTCTAAATTTTTCTAAAATGCCTGGTTTAGTACCGAACCATTTCTAAGGTACATTTTGGGCCTCATAGGCCCATATTAGGGACTTTAAGATGAAATTTGAGAAGTTTTAAATTTGAACGAAATTTCATAACTCAGAAATGTTTGTATGCATATTACTAAGTTAGGTAACGCCTCGTACCTTGGTTCCGGCATAGGATACAGGTAAGGGGTGTTACACCTTCGAAGTAACATCACACGCCCGTGTGCCAGGTCGTGTGCTAGGCTGTATAATAGCATGACTTGAAACCCTTTGAAAGCTACAGGGAACACATGACCGTGTCACTTGATCGTGTGTCACACACGGCTGAGACACACGCCTGTGTCTCTGCCCATGTAGACGAAAATAGGCTATTTTACAAGCCATTTTTCTCACCCAGATAGGCATAAACCTACACCAACAATGTGTATAACAACATGCCATAATAAGGCACCCAAAACAAGCATAATCAAGCCTTGAACATATGGTACATTCACATACAAAAAATATGCCCGTAGGCACGTCAAATGATGAATTTATAAACATGTCTAACCATATGTTGAATACAACTCAACCTCTCTAACTGGTGGTGTAACACCCCTTACCAGTATTCAACTCCGGAATCGGGTACGAGACATTATCGGATTTAACTTGCTTGAACATACAACTTTGGGCTTTAAAATTTCATTTCCAACTTAAGACTTCTCATTCATATGCTGAACATCCTTATTATGGGTCTACAAGGCCTCAAACATGCATACGGAGGGTTTCGGGATTGAACTGGAAACTTTTGTGCACTCAAATGTTTTTACCTAAACAGGGGCCACACGCCCCGTGTGAAATGGGACACACCCGTGTGGGCAGGCCGTGTGGTCACACACGCCCATGTCCCTAGCCCTTGTGGAATTTATTTTCTAATTCGAACCTACAGGGGTTTTCACATGGCTGGACACACGCCCATGTCCCTCACCCGGCCTCGACACGCCCGTGTCTTAGCCCGTGTGCCAAAACCATGGCATTCTGTTTATGATGTCATCACCTCACTATGATCACATGGCCAAGACACATGCCTGTTTCCTTAAATCGTGTGTCGAATTAAATTCCTAATTTTAGGTGCAGACTTCACACGGCCTGGACACACGCCCATGTCCATGGCCGTGCCTCCCACATGGCTGAGACACACAGTCGTGTCTCTGCCCGTGTGTTTACTACTGAGCATACTGACTTGTAAACCTAGCATGCAAGGGGACACACAGTTGATCAACACTCTCGTAGGGCTGACCGTGTGTCACACACGGGCTTGACACACGCCCGTGTGTCTACCTGTGTGGACATTAAAAAGGTTATATTTCAAGCCAAATGCCACCCTGCATAGCAACCATACTTATACTAACTCAATTCATCATAACTCATGACCCTAAGGCACTTCTAAGAACTCAAATCAAAGCATCCACTCAAGCATAAACTTCATAATTTCATCATCAGTGAATATATATAAACTTGTCATGTATTGGCCAAATTCCAATGACCACTTTCAAGATGTATTTGATAACATAAATAGCCAACACTTTGGCTAACAAATATGACATAACAAAATACCCAAGTCCTATACATGACATACTCAAAATAAATCTAACTTTGTTATATCAAAGAGATGCCGGTAGTGTGATTCCGAACTCCGACGTCCCACGATCCTCGAATTATCTTGGCAATACTACAAGGAAAAGGGAAATGAGAGGGGTAAGCATAAAGCTTAGTAAGTTTGCTTGAATAAATAGCAACGTAAAACTCATAATGCCATTCATTTATTTCATTGAATAAAACACAAATCTTAAGCTCATTTCCATAACTTACTCATACTTACTCTTACCAATTACATAACATGCCTCATATCGTGAACCATTCTTATGAAATACTCACATATACCTGTATCACCTCATCACTTGGTATTAGCATTAATCTCATCTCTAGCATAATCTTAACCATTTATCACATGGAAATTACTTAAGGTATTCAAGGTTATATAATCATCCTCATTCACATAATTACAACACCAATGCCACATCCCAGATGTGGTCTTACGAGGGGTCACTTCTGATTGTCAATGCCATATCCTCGATATGGTTTTATACGGGATATCATATCGTATGTCGATGCCATATCCCGGATATGGTCTTACACGATTCTCATATTTGATGCCGATGCCATATCCCAAATATGGTCATATGCGGGATCTCCAGTCAGTGCCGAAGCCATGTCCCGGACATGGTCTTATACGAGACCGTACCTTTATCATATCACGATAATCTTAATCTCTCATTTATTAAAGTCCAACCGAGACTTTCACATTGCAATTCTCATCATTTTCTCATTTAACATCATAACTCAAAATTCATAGAAATTTTATACAACATCGCTACTATCAAACATTTAGAAGCTTAATTACATAATTTTGAATTTATTACACACAAACTTACCTTGATTTCAAAATAGGCTAGATTGTCGATCTAGTCCGATGCTTTGTTCTTTCCCCGATCGAGGTTAATTCTTTGTTCTTCTTGATCTATAATAGCAAATTAGCTCAATTAATTATCACATTAACTAATGCATTTCAATAATCATGCTTTGGCAAAATTATTATTTTGCCCTTAGACTTTTGCAAAACGACCATTTTACCCCTAGGCTCGGAAATCAATTCTAATCAAATTTCTCCGTTTAACGAGCCTAGGTGAACATTTATTTCTCTTATGGCAACCATCAAAACTCATTATTTCACACATTTACCTCACATTTTACAACCTTTACAAAAAAAAGGTCCATTTTGGTGTTTTCATGGTAACACCTTTCACAAAAGTTGTTCAACTAACAACTTAGACCCATTTTCTTCCATAAAAATGCAGCAAACAACTTAAAAGCTCACATGGAAAAACTCTAAACTTTTCACCGTTAGAAAGCTTAAGCTTTAAGGGTTCCAAAAGTACCAATATCATTAAGAAAAATCATTAAAATCACTTACTTGTAGGGAGAAGAGTTTACTGAAATTTTTTTAAGCTTTAAAACCCCTATTTTTTCTTGTGTTTTTCAGTGGAAGAAGATAAGTGAAGTAAGGGATATCATCTTTTCTTTACTTTAATATAAAACAATCAATTTAGTCACCAAATCTTTACCAACTTTGACTAATTTTGACTTTCTTGTCCCCTATGGCCGGCCACCTTATGTCTAAAGGTCTATTTGCACATTAAAGTTCTCTAATATTCTATGGCTATTAGGAACCTTTAGCCTATAAAATAGAACTTTCGCACTTTATACGATTTAGTCCTTTTTTCACAACTAAGCATGAAATCGCTAAACTTAAAGTACCAAAATTTTCATGCACTTATATAATCATGCTCTAACTCATAAAATAACATAAAAATAATTTTCTCCAATGTCGGATTAGTGATTTTGAAACCACTATTTTGACTAGCCCCTAAATCGGGCTGTTACAGGCGGTAATCCAGGTAACTCATTTGGAGACACATCGGGATACACGCAAACCATTGGCATTGATTCAAGCTGCAATTCAGACACTTTAGTATCCAATACATAAGCAAGATAAGGATTGCAACCTTTTCTCACATATTTCTGCACTGACATAGTTGATATAACAATGGGCAACAGACTTAGATTATCTCATTCAATACAAAGCGTCTCACTGTTCTGACATTTTAATACGATAAGCTTTCGTCTACAATTTACAATAGCATCATGCAGAGCTAGCCAATCCATACCCAAAATCACATCAAAATCATCAAACGGTAATAACATCAAATCAGCTAGAAAACAGTAACCCCGTGTCATTAGAGGACAGTTCTTGCAAACTTTATCTATTAGCACATACTGACCTAGGGGGTTCAATACTTCTAACCACAAATTTAGTGGACTCAGTAGGTAAATTTTTACTAGATACAAAATTAGTGCAAACATATGAATGGGTTAATCCCAGATCAACCAAAGTAGTAACATCAGTATCATAAATAGAAAAAGTACCGGTAATAACATCTGGCGCAGAAGCATCCTCGTGTGCGCAAATAGCATAAGCCCTAGCTGATGCTCATGCCTTGGGTCTCACAACAAAGTTTTTCGTCACATCACGACTACTACTCACATTTTAAGAAATATGAGGTGGTATACCTCTCATAGCTGTATTGCCCGGTCTCGTAGTTTGAACTTTCTCTTTCTCGAATTTCTCTATGCAATCTCCAAGATAGTGGTCGAAGGAACCACATCTGAAACACGCTCCGTTCTTCACTCGACACTCACTATAATGTGGTCTATTATAGTGCTTACACTCGGGTATGGCATCTCTGACACTACCCACACTCGCTACAGATGTTGCCTGAGGTTTAAGACTCGAGTGTCGGGTACCTCTGTCTCTACTAGAATGACCCATAGATTTTGTAGAACGGTTGTGATATGTTTTCATTTCTTTGATATTGACTGATATGACTTCCCAGTCGATCTCTTTCTCGAGTCTCTAGCATCAAAATCAACACATCTTTTCTCTTTACTTAGTTCTTCAGCCTTATGTGCCCGGTCAACCAGTACAACGAACTTTTTCACTTCAAGAATTCCAACTAAAAGCTTTTACACATGGTAGTCTCGGTCGGAATACACTCCCGAGCATATTTGCTCAGTCTAATAAATTCATGCTCATACTCTGACACAGTCATACGACTTTGTTTAAGCTTTAGAAATTCTTTACGCTTCTAATTCAGAAATCAAATATATTTCTTTCAAAACTCAGTTGGAAAAAATTCCCAGGTGATCTGCTCTCTCGGCACAACATAAATCAACATGTTCCACCACTGGTAAGCCGAATCTTTCAATAATGATATCGCGCATTTAATGCATTCGGCTGGTGAACAAGATAACTCATCAAAGACCCTGATTGTATTCTCTAACCTGAATTCATCTCTCTCGGGATCATCTTCAGTAGTAGATCGAATTTATTCAGCCCCGTACTTACGAATATTATCAATAGGTGGTTTACTAACTTGAATTGGTTCCATACGTTGAGGAATAACTGGAACCGGTTGGGGAGCAGAAGGGGGTGGAGGTTGCTAAGTAGCCAAGTTCGTCCGTACAAACTCGGTAAACCATTCATTCATCATTTGAAAGAAGGCTTCTTTAGCCTCACGTCTCTGACCTTCAGATACATGCCTCGTATCGCTCGACATCAGTCCGCGAATGGAGGTTTGAACGTTACTCTCTACTTCATTGGAGTAAGCTTGGTTGGATGTCATTGTTATATAAAAACATGTTTAAAACGGTCAGGAGATATCACAGTATCACAGATTATATAATGTAACACCCCTCAACAGTATTCAACTCCAGAATAGGGTTACGGAGCATAACCGGACTTATTACACAATTAAACATACAATTCTCATAAATTTTTCATTTCAATTATAAACCATTCACAATCATACATCAAGTCCTTAAGACGAGCCTAAGAGGCCCAAATCATGCATTAGAAGTGGTTCAGGACTAAACCGATAACTAGTGAAACTTTTAGAAAACTTAGAAAATTTTTCAAAACATAGGGGATACAGGCCCATGTCACATGCCGTGTGGTCATTCAAAATGGAATCACATGGTCGTGTCCTAGCCCGTGTCCGACCTCGTGTAACTCTCTGACTTGGGTCACACGGCCAAACACACGCTCGTGCGACCAGCCCGTATGCCCTTCGAAATGGCCAGACACGCCCGTGTGCCAGGCCGTGTGCTAGGCCATGCCAAACCTGTAGGTTATATTGACTTATGCCACACGCCCGTGTTCTGGGCCGTGTTGAGCATACTGACTTGATTTCTAATTAAACATCAGGTGACACACGGTCGTGTCACTTGACCGTGTGTCACACACGATGGAGACACATGCCTGTGTCTCTCCTCGTGTGGACAAAAATAGACTATCTACCAAGCCACATTGCTCACCCAAATTGTATACACCTACACCAAACCAATAAGGCACATAACATGGCATAAAAAAGCATTCCGCTAATCTCAACAAAGCATAATTTATACCATTTCAATACCAAAAAAACAACAAGGCACACATATACCACAATATGCCATTCAATGTCATACCAAGGTTCACATTTTCAAATCATCAATATGGTCACTTTCAATTATGCATTATTTTACCTAATTTCACAAGCATACCAATCTCAATTCTCAACCATTTGGTACTCCAAATACCAATTCACAACAAGCATATAAAATGGTAATTATCAACCATACAACAAAAGACCCTTTACACAATATATATGTCACCAAATATATCAAAATAAGCTAACTCTCATGGCTATACACAAAACCAAACACTTATCATTTACAAGCCAACTCAAATGGCTAAAATGCATTACTAACATATATGAAAATGACCATATCTCCTATACATGCCATATAACCAAAAACATAAGTTCAAAAGTACCAAAGTGATAGCCTGATAGTGTGATGAGATCTCCAACAACTCCCTTATCCGAACAGCTTTGATATTCACTATAAAACATGGAAAAGTAAATAGAGTAAGCTGTAAAGCTTAGTAAGCTCGTATAATTAATAAGTAAAACTAACCATTTAATCACCATTCAAGTAATATAACATAGTATACTTCAAAATCATGTAATTATAAGGTTAACATATATTCAATCAGATAATTAATCAAGATCTAATAACTTTCATAGTTTCGATGCTCGTATAGTTTCCATACATACCTGTACTGATACGTATTTATTTCTCACCATTTCATATCTTCAATATACCTGTTGAACCATTTGGAATACTATCGGATACTCAGGAATCTCGCACCCTAAGAGCCAAATACATAGTCGAAGCTATTTCAATCTCATATCACATATAATCCTCACTCTTGAGCTATCATTAGGTCTGCTCACACAAGTTGACGGTCATTACGAAGCTACATGGTGCTGCTCACACAAGCTGACGAGAATCTGCAACACATGCCGGATAACTCAGCCACCGGTAGGACGTACGGACCAACACCAAAATTACATAACCCCTAATGACATGTCATTCGTATCCTAACCTATTCTTAAAGTTCAACCGGGATTTCTCAATGCCAAATCTTCGTCGAATATATCCGCAAAGTTGTATTCACAAATAATTCAATAATAAAGTATTTAAAACACAATTATATTAATGCTTATTAACATACAAACTTACCTCGAATGCAAAAACGATGAAATGAGTCGATTAGTCCAACACTTTGTTTTTCCTCCGATCTAAATCTGAATTTTGCTTTTCTTGATCTATATGCAATCAAATATAGCTTATTTAATTACTATTCTATTCAATTTAGCCAAAATTGCATATTATGGCAACTTTACACTTTTGCCCCTAATATTTCAACATTTTTACAATTTAGTCCTTAGCTCATAAAAATACATATTCATACAATTAAGTCCCTACCCATGCTAGCCGAATTTCATATAGACCCATAGCAGCCCATATTTTTCATTTATTTTACAATTTAACCACAAAATTTACACATTTCACAATTTAATCCTTAATTGAAAATTTTACTAAAAATCACTTTATAAATGTTATTTATCTAACAACAAGCATACTTTTTCTATCATCAAACATCAAAATACATATACATTCATCAATGGTAAAACCCTAATCCTTTAACAAATTCGCAAATTAGTCCTTGGGCTTTGTAACGCTCCAATCCCGGCCTAGACGTTACGACCGGATCTGGCATGTCACATGAAAGGAATGTCTAAAAAACTGTGCGTTCGTTAAGAAGTTCGTATTCTTTTTGAAACTTCGCATTTTGTGGTTTGTTTATAAAAGCCGATTCATTCAATGCCCATTTTACAAAGTTGTTATTAATTTGAATAAAATTGTATTTGTTCTGAAAATCGAGTTTAAGTAATTTTGAATAAGAACGGTTTATTATCATTTTAGGAAAAAACCATATTGAACATTTAATAATAAACAGCAACCAAATTGAAAGCTAAAACCAAATAAAATACCAAAGGCCTTATTACATATCGAAATCCCAAAATTAAAAGTAAGTTTAAATATAAGAAACGAGTTTACGAGAAAACATTGCAGGGCCACCGCAAGTCTGCCTCGACTCCCAAATCCGCGATCTAATGATTACCTGAAACATTTAAAAAGAGGGGGTGAGTCATCGAGACTCAGTGTGTAATTCCCCTTACCACGATAACTGGGCCTAAGCCCACAGTAATATATTAGCCCAATGTCATGGCATAACAAGAATGAGTGCAATGCAATTAATCCACATGATTCCACAAATGGGCTTAGCCCCAAATCCACATCAAACCACATACCATGCATAATGATGCAAAATGTTAACCCCAACCCAACCTAGTGTCCATCCGCTACACACCCCCGTACCTGCGCACACACCAGGGGATTACTAAATCGACCTCCAACCGCTACACACCTCCTTGGCAGACCTGCTGCCCAAGGTCGTGGCATAGCCATCGATCACCTAAGTGACCCCACATATCTGTATCCACAAGGTGACTCCAAGTCATCCTCAATCCACGGTGATGCACACAGCTATCATCCGCCCACGATGTGGCACATAGCCAACATCTCACCTTGATGAAGCACATAGCCAACATCAAGCGACGACGTAGCTCAAGGCTAACATCAGTTCACGTACATAAGTTTGTACACCCTGTCCTTCAATCAATATACATCCCGACCCCATGCACATGTAGCATAATATAATGAGTCGTGTATACAATATGACATGTATGCAGATCATATATCAGATAACGTATGAAACGAATTACCATCATAATCAGAATAATAATATACAACATAATCAAGCTAACCAACCTCTAAGGGTATAACAGTAATTTTACCTACCAAGGGTATTTTCGTAATTTACCCACCAAGGGTATTTTCATAAATTTGCACCTGCAATGGCGTTTCCGAAGGCCTAATGTCACCCCAAGCGACTCAGCTACCATTTCCGGTCCTTACCGGACTATTGGGCCTAAAACTCAATTTCGGCCCATCCAGGCCCACACGCTCGTGTGGCCCACCTAGCACAAATCTAGCCACGTATATAAGTTCCACCTAGTCTAGTTCAACATATACTAACCAATCATACAATTTACTCCTATGGGCCCATGGGCCCATTGGGCCCACTTCGGCCCATCGAGGCCCAAGCAGCCCCAACCCACAAGAATACTATTGATGGCCTCAACTATCGCGTCGAAGCCCCACACGTGCGCTCGCACGCTCGTGTGGCTACTATTGCCGTGACCGGCACTTCGGCATTTGCCGCTCTACAGCTAGAGTAGAGAGAGTTACACACCTGATAGGACTCTGGTGTTAATCCGCGCCTTGACCACTCCTGTGCCCAAACGCCCTCCAAGGTGTGTTCACTCTCCTCCTGGAATGCTCTTTATATAGCTAGCTCTTCACCTTCATTCTTTGTGTCTTTCCGATGTCGGATCCCTTCGTCAGTAGAGTTTAAATTCAACTGAAACTCTTGCCGTCCAATCCGAAAAATAAATACTCCCTTGCTTCTCATGAGATTCGAACCCAGGCTCCCTTGCAACATAATCCACACCGCTAACCACTTGGCCACAAGCTCCTCTTGTGTCTTAAACCATGCGCAACTAAATATAAACTATGGCCCAAATTCTAAGATCCAAGTAAAAAGAAACCAAAATGCAAAAGCCAAGACTTGAACCTTGGACCTCCTTCCTTCCTTATGGCGTCACTCCTTTGTCTCTTACGTGGCGTCACTTTGCCACTGCACCATACACTCCACTTGTGTCATTTTCCTCCACTTTTTATTCTTAAGGCCTACCTGCCAACTTCCAGGGTTTTTTCTACCTAAAACCAAAATTTCCCTAAAGCCTAAATTTGATCCCGGGACTTCCTAGAAGCCCTCTAACCTTCCAAAATCACTTACCTTATAAGTCTAACTTGCATTAATACCGTTCTTTAAAATTTTAAACGCTACTACGCCTAAGGCCCATTGGGCTCAATCCTACTAGGCCCAATTTCAGGATGTTACAAATCTACCCTCCTTAAAGAAATTTCGTCCTCGAAATTTCCAACTAACTAACAGTCGTACATCCTAACTTACAACACTAGCCCATGCTGCGCACTCTGATTCTAAATTACACTAATATACTTTCTAACTAAATCTTGGAACCCCTTCACATAACCAACTATCTAACACCGGAGCAAACAGATATTTTTCCCACATACATACAACTCCTATATTCAAGCATCACATCCACACATCGCAGAATAAATACAATCATTCAGCATATAATAGAATATAGTAAAAAGGAAACTTACGGATTTGGTGCCGGAGACTCGGGTGTCATACTTCCAGAAAACAGATATATATTTTTCTAAACCATTTTCCAAACCATCCTTTGAAAACATTTTTGAACCCAAACCCACAGCCGAGTTTTTGAAAACTGGCTCTGATACCATAATTGTAACACCCCAAACCCGGCCTAGACGTTACGACCGGATCTGGCATGTCACATGAAAGGAATGTCTAAAAAACTGTGCGTTCGTTAAAAAGTTCGTATTCTTTTTGAAACTTCGCATTTTGTGGTTTGTTTATAAAAGCCGATTCATTCAATGCCCATTTTACAAAGTTGTTATTAATTTGAATAAAATTGTATTTGTTCTGAAAATCGAGTTTAAGTAATTTTGAATAAGAACGGTTTATTATCATTTTAGGAAAAAACCATATTGAACATTTAATAATAAACAACAACCAAATTGAAAGCTAAAACCAAATAAAATACCAAAGGCCTTATTACATATCAAAATCCCAAAATTAAAAGTAAGTTTAAATATAAGAAACGAGTTTACGAGAAAACATTGCAGGGCCACCACAAGTCTGCCTCGACTCCCAAATCCGCGATCTAATGATTACCTGAAACATTTAAAAAGAGGGGGTGAGTCATCGAGACTTAGTGTGTAATTCCCCTTACCACGATAACTGGGCCTAAGCCCACAGTAATATATTAGCCCAATGTCATGGCATAACAAGAATGAGTGCAATGCAATTAATCCACATGATTCCACAAATGGGCTTAGCCCCAAATCCACATCAAACCACATACCATGCATAATGATGCAAAATGTTAACCCCAACCCAACCTAGTGTCCATCCGCTACACACCCCCGTACCTGCGCACACACCAGGGGATTACTAAATCGACCTCCAACCGCTACACACCTCCTTGGCAGACCTGCTGCCCAAGGTCGTGGCATAGCCATCGATCACCTAAGTGACCCCACATATCTGTATCCACAAGGTGACTCCAAGTCATCCTCAATCCACGGTGATGCACACAGCTATCATCCGCCCACGATGTGGCACATAGCCAACATCTCACCTTGATGAAGCACATAGCCAACATCAAGCGACGACGTAGCTCAAGGCTAACATCAGTTCACGTACATAAGTTTGTACACCCTGTCCTTCAATCAATATACATCCCGACCCCATGCACATGCAGCATAATATAATGAGTCGTGTATACAATATGACATGTATGCAGATCATATATCAGATAACGTATGAAACGAATTACCATCATAATCAGAATAATAATATACAACATAATCAAGCTAACCAACCTCTAAGGGTATAACAGTAATTTTACCTACCAAGGGTATTTTCGTAATTTACCCACCAA
The DNA here is from genome assembly GCA_005393395.2 of Gossypium australe. NCBI lineage: Eukaryota > Viridiplantae > Streptophyta > Magnoliopsida > Malvales > Malvaceae > Gossypium > Gossypium australe. Next base: position 67,134,426 of record CM016617.1, read on the forward strand.
GGGTATTTTCATAAATTTGCACCTGCAATGGCGTTTCCGAAGGCCTAATGTCACCCCAAGCGACTCAGCTACCATTTCCGGTCCTTACCGGACTATTGGGCCTAAAACTCAATTTCGGCCCATCCAGGCCCACACGCTCGTGTGGCCCACCTAGCACAAATCTAGCCACGTATATAAGTTCCACCTAGTCTAGTTCAACATATACTAACCAATCATACAATTTACTCCTATGGGCCCATGGGCCCATTGGGCCCACTTCGGCCCATCGAGGCCCAAGCAGCCCCAACCCACAAGAATACTATTGATGGCCTCAACTATCGCGTCGAAGCCCCACACGTGCGCTCGCACGCTCGTGTGGCTACTATTGCCGTGACCGGCACTTCGGCATTTGCCGCTCTACAGCTAGAGTAGAGAGAGTTACACACCTGATAGGACTCTGGTGTTAATCCGCGCCTTGACCACTCCTGTGCCCAAACGCCCTCCAAGGTGTGTTCACTCTCCTCCTGGAATGCTCTTTATATAGCTAGCTCTTCACCTTCATTCTTTGTGTCTTTCCGATGTCGGATCCCTTCGTCAGTAGAGTTTAAATTCAACTGAAACTCTTGCCGTCCAATCCGAAAAATAAATACTCCCTTGCTTCTCATGAGATTCGAACCCAGGCTCCCTTGCAACATAATCCACACCGCTAACCACTTGGCCACAAGCTCCTCTTGTGTCTTAAACCATGCGCAACTAAATATAAACTATGGCCCAAATTCTAAGATCCAAGTAAAAAGAAACCAAAATGCAAAAGCCAAGACTTGAACCTTGGACCTCCTTCCTTCCTTATGGCGTCACTCCTTTGTCTCTTACGTGGCGTCACTTTGCCACTGCACCATACACTCCACTTGTGTCATTTTCCTCCACTTTTTATTCTTAAGGCCTACCTGCCAACTTCCAGGGTTTTTTCTACCTAAAACCAAAATTTCCCTAAAGCCTAAATTTGATCCCGGGACTTCCTAGAAGCCCTCTAACCTTCCAAAATCACTTACCTTATAAGTCTAACTTGCATTAATACCGTTCTTTAAAATTTTAAACGCTACTACGCCTAAGGCCCATTGGGCTCAATCCTACTAGGCCCAATTTCAGGATGTTACAAATCTACCCTCCTTAAAGAAATTTCGTCCTCGAAATTTCCAACTAACTAACAGTCGTACATCCTAACTTACAACACTAGCCCATGCTGCGCACTCTGATTCTAAATTACACTAATATACTTTCTAACTAAATCTTGGAACCCCTTCACATAACCAACTATCTAACACCGGAGCAAACAGATATTTTTCCCACATACATACAACTCCTATATTCAAGCATCACATCCACACATCGCAGAATAAATACAATCATTCAGCATATAATAGAATATAGTAAAAAGGAAACTTACGGATTTGGTGCCGGAGACTCGGGTGTCATACTTCCAGAAAACAGATATATATTTTTCTAAACCATTTTCCAAACCATCCTTTGAAAACATTTTTGAACCCAAACCCACAGCCGAGTTTTTGAAACCTGGCTCTGATACCATAATTGTAACACCCCAAACCCGGCCTAGACGTTACGACCGGATCTGGCATGTCACATGAAAGGAATGTCTAAAAAATTGTGCGTTCGTTAAAAAGTTCGTATTCTTTTTGAAACTTCGCATTTTGTGGTTTGTTTATAAAAGCCGATTCATTCAATGCCCATTTTACAAAGTTGTTATTAATTTGAATAAAATTGTATTTGTTCTGAAAATCGAGTTTAAGTAATTTTGAATAAGAACGGTTTATTATCATTTTAGGAAAAAACCATATTGAACATTTAATAATAAACAACAACCAAATTGAAAGCTAAAACCAAATAAAATACCAAAGGCCTTATTACATATCAAAATCCCAAAATTAAAAGTAAGTTTAAATATAAGAAACGAGTTTACGAGAAAACATTGCAGGGCCACCACAAGTCTGCCTCGACTCCCAAATCCGCGATCTAATGATTACCTGAAACATTTAAAAAGAGGGGGTGAGTCATCGAGACTCAGTGTGTAATTCCCCTTACCACGATAACTGGGCCTAAGCCCACAGTAATATATTAGCCCAATGTCATGGCATAACAAGAATGAGTGCAATGCAATTAATCCACATGATTCCACAAATGGGCTTGGCACCAAATCCACATCAAACCACATACCATGCATAATGATGCAAAATGTTAACCCCAACCCAACCTAGTGTCCATCCGCTACACACCCCCGTACCTGCGCACACACCGGGGGATTACTAAATCGACCCTCCAACCGCTACACACCTCCTTGGCAGACCTGCTGCCCAAGGTCGTGGCATAGCCATCGATCACCTAAGTGACCCCACATATCTGTATCCACAAGGTGACTCCAAGTCATCCTCAATCCACGGTGATGCACACAGCTATCATCCGCCCACGATGTGGCACATAGCCAACATCTCACCTTGATGAAGCACATAGCCAACATCAAGCGACGACGTAGCTCAAGGCTAACATCAGTTCACGTACATAAGTTTGTACACCCTGTCCTTCAATCAATATACATCCCGACCCCATGCACATGCAGCATAATATAATGAGTCGTGCATACAATATGACATGTATGCAGATCATATATCAGATAACGTATGAAACGAATTACCATCATAATCAGAATAATAATATACAACATAATCAAGCTAACCAACCTCTAAGGGTATAACAGTAATTTTACCTACCAAGGGTATTTTCGTAATTTACCCACCAAGGGTATTTTCATAAATTCGCACCTGCAATGGCGTTTCCGAAGGCCTAATGTCACCCCAAGCGACTCAGCTACCATTTCCGGTCCTTACCGGTCTATTGGGCCTAAAACTCAATTTCGGCCCATCCAGGCCCACACGCTCGTGTGGCCCACCTAGCACAAATCTAGCCACGTATATAAGTTCCACCTAGTCTAGTTCAACATATACTAACCAATCATACGATTTACTCCTATGGGCCCACGGGCCCATTGGGCCCACTTCGGCCCATCGAGGCCCAAGCAGCCCCAACCCACAAGAATACTACTGATGGCCTCAACTATCGCGTCGAAGCCCCACACGTGCGCTCGCACGCTCGTGTGGCTACTATTGCAGTGACCGGCACTTCGGCATTTGCCGCTCTACAGCTAGAGTAGAGAGAGTTACACACCTGATAGGACTTTGGTGTTAATCCGCGCTCTGACCACTCCTGTGCCCAAACGCCCTCCAAGGTGTGTTCACTCTCCTCCTGGAATGCTCTTTATATAGCTAGCTCTTCACCTTCATTCTTTGTGTCTTTCTGATGTGGGATCCCTTCGTCAGTAGAGTTTAAATTCAACTGAAACTCTTGCCGTCCAATCCGTAAAATAAATACTCCCTTGCTTCTCATGAGATTCGAACCCAGGCTCCCTTGCAACATAATCCACGCCGCTAACCACTTGGCCACAAGCTCCTCTTGTGTCTTAAACCATGCGCAACTAAATATAAACTATGGCCCAAATTCTAAGATCCAAGTAAAAAGAAACCAAAATGCAAAAGCCAAGACTTGAACCTTGGACCTCCTTCCTTCCTTATGGCGTCACTCCTTTGTCTCTTACGTGGCGTCACTTTGCCACTGCACCACACACTCCACTTGTGTCATTTTCCTCCACTTTTTATTCTTAAGGCCTACCTGCCAACTTCCAGGGTTTTTTCTACCTAAAACCAAAATTTCCCTAAAGCCTAAATTTGATCCCGGGACTTCCTAGAAGCCCTCTAACCTTCCAAAATCACTTACCTTATAAGTCTAACTTGCATTAATACCGTTCTTTAAAATTTTAAACGCTACTACGCCTAAGGCCCATTGGGCTCAATCCTACTAGGCCCAATTTCAGGATGTTACAAATCTACCCTCCCTAAAGAAATTTCGTCCTCGAAATTTCCAACTAACTAACAGTCGTACATCCTAACTTACAACACTAGCCCATGCTGCGCACTCTGATTCTAAATTACACTAATATACTTTCTAACTAAATCTTGGAACCCTTCACATAACCAACTATCTAACACCGGAGCAAACAGATATTTTTCCCACATACATACAACTCCTATATTCAAGCATCACATCCACACATCGCAGAATAAATACAATCATTCAGCATATAATAGAATATAGTAAAAAGGAAACTTACGGATTTGGTGCCGGAGACTCGGGTGTCATACTTCCAGAAAACAGATATATATTTTTCTAAACCATTTTCCAAACCATCCTTTGAAAACATTTTTGAACCCAAACCCACAGCCGAGTTTTTGAAACCTGGCTCTGATACCATAATTGTAACACCCCAAACCCGGCCTAGACGTTACGACCGGATCTGGCATGTCACATGAAAGGAATGTCTAAAAAACTGTGCGTTCGTTAAAAAGTTCGTATTCTTTTTGAAACTTCGCATTTTATGGTTTGTTTATAAAAGCCGATTCATTCAATGCCCATTTTACAAAGTTGTTATTAATTTGAATAAAATTGTATTTGTTCTGAAAATCGAGTTTAAGTAATTTTGAATAAGAACGGTTTATTATCATTTTAGGAAAAAACCATATTGAACATTTAATAATAAACAACAACCAAATTGAAAGCTAAAACCAAATAAAATACCAAAGGCCTTATTACATATCAAAATCCCAAAATTAAAAGTAAGTTTAAATATAAGAAACGAGTTTACGAGAAAACATTGCAGGGCCACCACAAGTCTGCCTCGACTCCCAAATCCGCGATCTAATGATTACCTGAAACATTTAAAAAGAGGGGGTGAGTCATCGAGACTCAGTGTGTAATTCCCCTTACCACGATAACTGGGCCTAAGCCCACAGTAATATATTAGCCCAATGTCATGGCATAACAAGAATGAGTGCAATGCAATTAATCCACATGATTCCACAAATGGGCTTGGCCCCAAATCCACATCAAACCACATACCATGCATAATGATGCAAAATGTTAACCCCAACCCAACCTAGTGTCCACCCGCTACACACCCCCGTACCTGCGCACACACCAGGGGATTACTAAATTGACCCTCCAACCGCTACACACCTCCTTGGCAGACCTGCTGCCCAAGGTCGTGGCATAGCCATCGATCACCTAAGTGACCCCACATATCTGTATCCACAAGGTGACTCCAAGTCATCCTCAATCCACGGTGATGCACACAGCTATCATCCGCCCACGATGTGGCACATAGCCAACATCTCACCTTGATGAAGCACATAGCCAACATCAAGCGACGACGTAGCTCAAGGCTAACATCAGTTCACGTACATAAGTTTGTACACCCTGTCCTTCAATCAATATACATCCCGACCCCATGCACATGCAGCATAATATAATGAGTCGTGTATACAATATGACATGTATGCAGATCATATATTAGATAACGTATGAAACGAATTACCATCATAATCAGAATAATAATATACAACATAATCAAGCTAACCAACCTCTAAGGGTATAACAGTAATTTTACCTACCAAGGGTATTTTCATAAATTCGCACCTGCAATGGCGTTTCCGAAGGCCTAATGTCACCCCAAGCGACTCAGCTACCATTTCCGGTCCTTACCGGACTATTGGGCCTAAAACTCAATTTCGGCCCATCCAGGCCCACACGCTCGTGTGGCCCACCTAGCACAAATCTAGCCACGTATATAAGTTCCACCTAGTCTAGTTCAACATATACTAACCAATCATACAATTTACTCCTATGGGCCCACGGGCCCATTGGGCCCACTTCGGCCCATCGAGGCCCAAGCAGCCCCAACCCACAAGAATACTACTGATGGCCTCAACTATCGCGTCGAAGCCCCACACGTGCGCTCGCACGCTCGTGTGGCTACTATTGCCGTGACCGGCACTTCGGCATTTGCCGCTCTACAGCTAGAGTAGAGAGAGTTACACACCTGATAGGACTTTGGTGTTAATCCGCGCTCTGACCACTCCTGTGCCCAAACGCCCTCCAAGGTGTGTTCACTCTCCTCCTGGAATGCTCTTTATATAGCTAGCTCTTCACCTTCATTCTTTGTGTCTTTCTGATGTGGGATCCCTTCGTCAGTAGAGTTTAAATTCAACTGAAACTCTTGCCGTCCAATCCGCAAAATAAATACTCCCTTGCTTCTCATGAGATTCGAACCCAGGCTCCCTTGCAACATAATCCACGCCGCTAACCACTTGGCCACAAGCTCCTCTTGTGTCTTAAACCATGCGCAACTAAATATAAACTATGGCCCAAATTCTAAGATCCAAGTAAAAAGAAACCAAAATGCAAAAGCCAAGACTTGAACCTTGGACCTCCTTCCTTCCTTATGGCGTCACTCCTTTGTCTCTTACGTGGCGTCACTTTGCCACTGCACCACACGCTCCACTTGTGTCATTTTCCTCCACTTTTTATTCTTAAGGCCTACCTGCCAACTTCCAGGGTTTTTTCTACCTAAAACCAAAATTTCCCTAAAGCCTAAATTTGATCCCGGGACTTCCTAGAAGCCCTCTAACCTTCCAAAATCACTTACCTTATAAGTCTAACTTGCATTAATACCGTTCTTTAAAATTTTAAACGCTACTACGCCTAAGGCCCATTGGGCTCAATCCTACTAGGCCCAATTTCAGGATGTTACAGGCTTGCTAGATTAAGTTGCAACGATCTCAAAAACATAGAAATCAATAAAAACGGGACGAAATCACACATACATGCACAAGGAGACTTAGCCGAACCTTGAAACCCTATCTATGGCTTTTATCCTTTCAATTTTCGGTAGAAAGATAGCATTAAGAAGATGGTATCTTAATTTTATGTTATTTTATTTAAGTTTAATTATTGAATTACACATTTAACATTGGTTATAAAACATTAAAATCACTTAATGCATGTCCATAAATGTCCACCCACTATAACAATGGTCTAATTACCACATAAGGACCTCTAATTTAATGTTCTATATCTACTAGATACTTTGAGCTAATAGAACACGAATTTTACACTTTATGCGATTTAGTCCTTTTTATCAAATTGAGCATTCAAACAATAAAATTTCTTAATGAAATTTTCACACAATCATACTATCATGCCATAGATATTAGAATAATAATAAAATAATTATTTTGAACTCGAATTTGTGGTCCCAAAACCACTGTTTTGATTTGACTAAAAACAGACTGTTACAACTCTTCCCCCTAAAGGAATTTTCGTCCCCGAAAATCTTACCAGAAAATAGGTTAGGGTACTGTTTTCTCATAACTTCTTCAGGTTCCCATGTAGCTTATTCAATCCCGTGACGTTGCCACAAAACGTTTACTAAAGCTATGCTTTTATATCTTAATTTTGTAACCTCTCGAGCTAAAATTCTGATCGGTTCTTCGTTATACGTCATATCAAACTAAATTTCAATCTCTGTCGGAGAAATGATATGCGATGGATCCGATTGATACCGTCGTAACATCGACATATGAAACACGTTATGAATCTTTTCTAACTCTAACGGTAAAGCTAGTCGATATGCCATTGGCCCTACTCTCTTAATAATTTCATATGACCCGATAAATTGCGAACTCAATTTTCCTTTGCGACCAAATCGAAGAATCTTCTTCCACGGAGATACTTTCAAAAATACTTTGTTGTCGATTTGGAATTCAATGTCTTTATGTTTCAAATCTGCATAAGATTTTTGTCGGTCTGAAGCTACTTTCAAACTGTCGCGAATTACTTTCACATTATCTTCAGTCTCCTGACCAAATCAACCCCGTGAATCTTTTTCTCACGAAGCTCGGTCTAATACAACGATGTTCTGCATTTGCCACCATACAATGCTTCCTACGGTGCCATCTTTATGCTCGATTAAAAACTGTTGTTATACACGAATTCAACCAACGGTAAATATTTCTCCCAGCTGCCTTCAAACTCTAAAACACAACAACGAAACATATCTTTGAGAATCTAAATTACTCTCTCAGACTGATCGTCGGTTTGCGGACAAAAAGCAGTACTAAAGTGCAATTGTGTACCCAAAGCTTCTTGTAACATCTACCAAAATATTAATGTAAGTCTCGGATCTCTATCCGAAATAATAGAAACTGGCACTTTGTGCAATCTAACAATCTCAGAGATGTACAATTTATCTAATCTATCAAGCGAAACGTCTGTACGTACCAGAATGAAATGTGCCGATTTCATCAATCTATCAACAATAACCCAGATAGCATTTTTCTTTTTCGAAGATAGGGGCAATCCCAATACGAAATCCATCGTAACTCTATCACATTTTCACACTAGTATCATCATAGGCTGTAGTAATCCTAAAGGTACTTGATGTTTGGCTTTGACTTGTTGAAAAATGTCTCGTTATATACCCGACCACCAGTATAACTGTTTCAAATCATTATACATTTTAGTACTTCCCGAATGAACAGATAAAGAACCAATGTGTGCTTCGTGTAGAATTTTCTGAATGAGCTCCGGATTCTTTGGTACATAAATTCTATCTCGGAACATTAAACAATCATCGGATCTGATCTGATAGTTTGAATCAGTAGTCGACTCACACTGCACTCTTTTAGCTTGCAATTCATTATCACGCTTTTGAGCTTCACAAATCTGCTGAAGGAATAATAGTTTAGCTTTTAACTTAGCTAAAATCGAACCATCATCAAACAAAGTTAACTATGTTTCCATTGCCTGCAACGCAAACAAATATTTTCTACTCACAGCATCTGCGACTACATTAGCTTTCCTCGGATGATAATCAATCACTAATTCATAGTCTTTCAGCAGCTCGAGACATATTCATTATCGCAAATTTAAATAATTTTGAGTCATTATATACTTCAAACTCTTATGGTTGGTAAAGATATGACACTTCTCACCGAAAAAATAATGTTGCCAAATTTTCAGAGCGAAAACAATAGCGGCCAACTCGAAATCATGTGTTGGATAATTATTTTCATGCAGCTTTAATTGTTTGGAAGCATAAGCTATCACTTTGCCTTCTTGCATCAAAACACATACCAAACCATTCAATGACGCGTCGCTAAAGATCACAAACTCTTTACTCGACTCAAGCTAAACTAAAACTAGTGCTTCAGTTAATAATGCTTTCAACTGTTCAAAACTCTGTTGACATTTCTCAGACCACTCGAACTTCACATCTTTCTGTAGCAATCGAGTCATTGGTGTAGCAATCATTGAAAATCCTTTTACAAAATGCCGATAGTAGCCAACTAAACCCAGAAAACTTCTAACTTCGGATACGTTTCTTGGTGGTTTCCAGTCAACAACTGTTGAAATCTTACTCGGATCAACTCGGATACCTTCCGTTGAAACAATATGTCCCAAAAATCCAATCTCTCGTAGCCAAAACTAGCATTTACTGAATTTAGCAAATAGTTGCTTATTTCTCAATGTTTATAACACAATCCTCAAATATTCAACATGCTTAGACTCATCTCGGAAATAGATCAGAATGTCATCAATGAATACAACAACAAATCTGTATAAATACGGTCTAAAAATTCGATTTATTAAATCCATAAAAACTGCAGGAGTATTAGTTAATCCAAATGGCATAACAAGAAATTAATAATGCCCATACCTTGTTCTGAACGCAATCTTCGGCACATCCGAATCTTTAACTCGCAACTGATAATATCCACATCTCAGACCAATCTTCGAAAATACTGTTACTCCTTTCAATTGATCGAACAAATCATCAATTCTCGACAAAGGATGCTTATTCTTAATTGTAACCTTGTTGAGTTGACGATAATCAATTCAAAATCTCATCGACCCATCTTTCTTCTTTACAAATAACACTGGTGCACCTCAGGTTGAAAAACTAGGTCACGCAAAACCTCTATCTGTAACTCTTGCAACTGAGCTTTCAACTCTTTCAATTCTGTCGAAGCAATTCTATACGGAGCTATCGATATCAGTGATGTTCCTGGTACTAAATCAATAGCAAATTCAAATTCTCTGATCGGTGGCAACCCAGACAACTCTTCTAGAAACACATCCGGATATTCACAAACTATTGGCACAGATTCAATCTTTGATTCAGACACTTTTGTATCCAATACATACGCAAGATAAGCATTGCAACCTTTTCTCACATATTTCTGAGCTAGCATCGACGATATTACAACAGGCAATCCACTCGACTCATCAGATTAAATTTGAAGGATTTCACTATTCTGCCATTTCAATTAAATAGTCTTTCGTCTATAATTCACTAGAGCATCATGTAGAGTCAACCAATCCATACCCAGTATCACGTCAAATTCATCAAATGGTAAAAGCATCAAATTAGCTGAAAAATAGTAACCCCGAGTCATCAGGGAACACTTCTTGCAAACTTTATCATCTAGGACATACTTGCCTAAGGGGTTCGATACTTTAATCACAAATTCGGTAGACTAAATAGGAAAATTCTTACTAGAAACTAAATTCATACGACATATGAATGAGTAGATCTAAGATCAATCAAGGCAATTACATTAGTGTCATAGAGAGAAAATGTACCGGTGATAACATCAGGTGACGACACATCTTCGAGAGGGCGAATAGCATAAGCTCTGGCTGATGCTTTAGCCTCGAATCTCATAGCAGAGTCCTTTTTCGTTCCTTTGCTACTTGTCACATTTCCCGCATTTCTAGGTGGTCTCCCTCTAGCAGTTGTGTTACTCGATCTTGCATTTTGAAATTTATCTTTTTTAGCTAACTATGGACAATCCCGAATAAAGTGATCTAGTGAGCCTCTTTTAAAACAACTTTTATTATTCATCCTGTAGTCCCCAAAATGTCGTCTACCACACTATTGACACTGCCACAATCGACACTGAAGTAGCCTGAGCTTTAGGACTCATGTATTGCCTTCCACGATCTCTACTTGAATATCCCGCTGAAGCTGTTGAACGGTTATACGAATCCCGTGATTTCTTTGATGAAGAGTGATAGGGTTTACTCATTGACCTCTTTCTTGAATCTTTAGCTTCAAAATCAGCTTTTTTCTTTTCTTTTTCCAGTTCCTCGGCCTTGTATGCTCTGTCGACTAACACCACAAATTCTTTCAATTCTAGAATCTCGATTAGCAGTTTGATGTCTTTGTTTAACCCGCCTTCAAATTTCTTACACATAAGTGCCTCTGTGGAAACACATTCTCAAGCATATTTACTGAGTTTCACAAACTCTTTCTCGTACTCAGTCATAGACATTCGACCCTGTTTCAGTTCCAGAAACTCTTTTCATTTTTTATCGATAAAACACTGGATGATGTATTTCTTTCTGAACTTAGCTTGAAATAATTCCCAAGTAACTCGTTCTCTCGGCACCACAGATATCAAAGTATTCCACCACTGACATGCAGTGTCTCTCAGAAGTGATACGGCGCATTTTACACATTTAGTTGGTGTACAAGATAGTTCATCAAATACTCTGATAATATTCTCAAGCCAAAACTCGGCTCTCTCTGGATTATCATCAACTGTAGCTCTAAACTATTCAACGCCGTATTTTTGGATTTTATCAACTGGTGGCTTACACAATTGTAAAGGTTCCAAACCTTGAAGAGCTACAAGAACCAGTTGGGGAATAGGTGGGGGTGGAGGTTGCTGAGCTGCTGAATTAGTTCGGACAAACTGAGTGAACCACTCGTTCATCATTTGGAAGAAAGCTTTCTTAGCGTCTCCTCCCTGACTACCCGATACGAGTTTTGACTCAGATTGTGCTACTCCATGAACGGAGGTTGGTGCATTACTCTCAACATCATCAGCTACTGATCGATTGAGATCCATTTACTATGTGAAAACACGATTTAAATTGTCAAGAGATATCACACTATCACAGGGTATATATGGCATGTATAGCTAGACTCTCACATACGTTACGTTAGTCCTAGAATCGACTAAACTGTAGCTATGATACCAATAAATGTAACATCCCTCAACCGTATTCAACGTCGAAATAGGGTTACAGAGTATTACCGGACTTATTACACAATTAAACATACAATTCTCATACATTTTTCATTCTTAATTATAAACCATTCACAATCATACATCAAGTCCCTAATACGAGCCTACAATGCCCAAATCATGCATTAGAAATGGTTCGGGACTAAACTAGTAACTTGGAAGCTTTTAGAAAACTTAGAAAATTTTTCAAAATACAAAGGATACACGCCCGTGTGGCCCGACCGTGTGTCACACGGCCAAAGGCACGCCTGTGCCATAGGTCGTGTGGACATTCGAAATGGGATGACATGGCCGTGTCTCAGCCCGTATCCGACCTCGTGTAACTCTTTGACTTGGGTCACACGGCCAACCATGCACCCGTGTGACCAGCCTGTGTGTCCTTTGAAATGGCCAGTCACGCCCATGTGCCAGGCCATGTGCTAAGCCTTGTGAAACCTGTAGGGTATACTAACTTATGCTAGACGACCAAGTCACACGCGCGTGTTGACAAAAATAGGCTATCTACCAAGCCACTTTGCTCACCCAAATTGTATACACCTACACCAAACCAATAAGGCACAAAACATTGCATAAATAAGCATTCCACCAATCTCAACCAAGCATAATTTATACCATTTCAATACCAAAAAAACAACAAGGCAGACATATACCACAATATGCCATTCAATTTCATACCAAAGTTCACATTCTCAAATCATCAATATGGTCACTTTCAATTATGCATTATTTTACCTAATTTCATAAGCATACCAATCTCAATTCTCAACCATTTGGTACTCAAATACCAATTCACAACAAGCACATAAAATAGCAATTATCAACCATAAAACAAAAGACCATTTACACAATATATAAATCACCAAATATATCAAAATAAGCCAACTTTCATGGCTATACACAAAACCAAACACTTATCATTTACAAGCCAACTCAAATGGCTAAAATGCATTATTAACATATATGAAAATGACCATATCTCCTATACATGCCATATAACCAAAAACATAAGTTCAAAAGTACCAAAGTGATAGCCTGATAGTGTGATGAGATTCCGACGAATCCCTAATCTGAGCACCTTTGTTATTCACAATAAAACATGTAAAAGTGAACAGAATAAGCTATAAAGCTTAGTAAGCACCTATAGTTAATAAGTAAAACTCACCATTTAATCACCATTCAAGTAATATAACATAGTATACTTCAAAATCATGTAATTATAAGGTTAATATATATTCAATCACATAATTAATCAAGATCTCATAACTTTCATAGTTTCAATGCTCGTATAGTTTCCTTACATACCTGTACTGATACCTATCTATTTCTCACCATTTCATATCTTCGATATACCCGTTGAACCATTTGGAATACTATCGGATACTCAGGAATCTCGCACTTTAAGTGCCAAATACATAGTCGAAGCTATCTCAATCTCATATCACATATAATGGTAACTCTCAAGTTATCAACGGGTTTGGTCACACAAGCTAACGAGAATTCACAACACATGCCGGATAACTCAGCCATCGGTAGGACATATGGACCAGCATCCAAATCGCATAACCCATAATGACATGTCATTTGTATCCTAATCTATTCCTAAAGTTCAACCGAGATTTCTCAATGCCAAATCTTCGTCGAATATATCCGTAAAGTCGTATTCACAAATAATTCGATAATAAAGCATTTAAAACACAATTACATTAATGCTTATTAACATACGAACTTACCTCGAATGCAAAACCGATGAAATGAGTCGATTAGTCCAACACTTTGTTTTCCCCACAATCTATATCTAAACTTCCCTTTTCTTGATCTATATGTAATCAAATTTAGCTTATTTAATTATCGTTCTATTCAATTTAGCCAAAATTACATATTATGGCAACTTTACACTTTTTCCCCTAATACAACTTTTTTACAATTTAGTTTTTAGCTCATAAAAATACAAATTCATGCAATTAAGTCCCTACCCATGCTAGCCAAATATTATATAGACCCACAACAACCCATATTTTTCATTTATTTTACAATTTAACCACAAAATTTACACATTTCACAATTTAATCCTTAATTGACAATTTTACTAAAAATCACTTTATAAATGTTGTTTATCTAACAACAAGCATAGTTTTTCTATCATCAAACATTTAAATACTTATACATTCATCAAAGGCAAAACCCTAAACCTTTAATTTTTTTGCAAATTAGTCCTTGGGCTAGCTAGATTAAGCTGCAACGATATCAAAAACATAGAAATCAATAAAAACGGGACAAAATCACACTTACATGCACAATGAGACTTGGCCGAACATTGAAACCCTATCTATGGCTTTTCTCCTTTCAATTTTTGGTAGAAATATAGCATGAAGATGATGGTATCTTAATTTTATGTTATTTTACGTAAGTTTAATTATTGAATTACACATTTAACCTTGGTTATAAAACATTAAAATCACTTAATGCATGTCCATAAATGTCCACCCACTATAACAATGGTCTAATTATCACATAAGGACCTCTACTTTAAGGTTCTATAACTGCTAGATAGTTTTAGCTAATAGAACACAAATTTCACACTTTACGTGATTTAGTTCGTTTTATCAAATTGAGCATTCAAATGATAAAATTTCTTAACGAAATTTTCACTCAGTCATACTATCATGCCATAGATATTAAAATAATAATAATATAATTATTTTGACCTTGGATTTGTGGTCCCAAAACCACTGTTCTAATTTTGTAACACCCCAAACCCGGTCAAACGCTACAACTGAATCTGGTATGTTACAGGAAAGAAAATTTTGGAAAGACTAAATAAATCACGAGTTCAGAAAAGTTTTGTGTATTGTTATTGACTTTAGAGGAAATTTAGAGTAATTAATAAACTTAGGCCGTATTGCAAGTCGGGTTCATTAATCTAAATTGAACTTAAGAAAATTTTGTTACAGCGATCAGTTTGGAAACTATTTTGCGGTTTTTAATTGAAAATATTAATCAATTTGTTATTTGTTACCCATCTTTTATTAGCCATTTGGAAATCGTTTGTTCAAGGTTTTAATCTTAGAAAACTCCCACTTTGATAATTATTAGGCATGCTATATCAATTTCATAATAAAAACCCAAGTTAACGTTTAAGTGGCCTTATAACAACACCAAAAAATCCAACTTAATAGTGAAATTTAAAATATTGGAAACAAAATTACTTAGAGCATTTTGCATGGCCACCTCGAGTCCACCTCGGCTCTGAATCCGCGATCTAATGATTACCTGCAAAATTTAGTAGACGGGTGAGTCACCGAGACTCAGTGTGTAAATCCCCATTAAACGATCTCTGGGCTTTTCGCCCACAGAGGCCCATTGGGCCTCAGCCCACACAAATCAATATATTAAGTATGTATTTAATGCAGCCCAGTCCCACCTACTTTCCGTCCTCTACAACACCTGAATCAACCATTCGCCCGTGGCACCAAGCCACTGTGGTTCTAGACCACCGTGATACCAGATCACTGTGACAGAGTCCCTAACGATATGTGTAGGGCCAACCCACCGTGGTACCAAACCACTGTGACAATCCCGAATATGTAATATCCTAGATTTAGGGGTTATGCAATTGGTGCATAATTCAGGAGTTAGTAGGCTTAGTGTATGATTGGATGTGTTTTAGGGGTTTTGAGAACCCTAGGATGTAGGAGAAGGCTTCAGGAAATTATTGAATTTTAAGTGAAAGAGGGGAAGCTAGGCTAAGGAGGCCTTAAGGGAATTTGTAGGGGATTTATAACGTAAGATCGGGCTTGGTAAAGTGGTTTGGAGGCGCCACTTAGGGCCTTGGTGAGTGACGCCTCAAGCAAGGGGGGAAGGGCTCATGTTCGAGTCATGTAGGCAGCAAGGAGTATGGTTTAATTTTGCATGTTGGCGTCAAGGGTAGGGAGAAGTGATGGACGGCATATGGACTTCTAAAAGGATGAGATAAGGCTTGTTTTTCTTTTAAATTTTTGGCTAAGATTAGTTGATAAATGTGGATTTATTTTCATTTATTTTGAATGGATAGATAAGAGATAATATAGGAGATGATTAAGGGATTTGATAAGGAGCTGATTTAGTGGCCGAATGTGGGTCTCTTTGGTTGGCATAATTTCGGCCATGAAGAAGGGATAAGTGCCGAAATTATTTGTTTCTTCTTTAGTGTTTCTTGCCGAAAATTTTAGTAAAAGAAGCTCTCTCTTTTCCTCTCTTTTCTTTGAAGCCAAAACCGAATGTTGAAATAGCCATATGTGCATTTTGTGCATTTTTTTTCTTCCCATTTCCTTTGCCCAAAGCCGAACCCTATAGACTCTCATTCCCTTTTTCTTCTTCACACATTCTTGAAGCGAAATCTCTCCACCATTGTTCACCATTGCCGAATCCTCTTAAGTCTCTACTATTCTTCTATTCTTCTCTTCTCTAACTCCATACTTGTTCTTTTGTTAGCTGAAATACCCTTGAGATAGCTAAATATTTCATCTTCTTTGGAGAGCCATAGCCGAATCCCTATTGAAGGTGCTGTCAATTACTTGCTTGGGATCTCTCTCTTTTCAAATGTGTAGTGGTAAGTGTTCTTTCATTATCAATTGGTTTCCCTTCTCTTTTCTTCTAGTGTGCCGAAATTAGTGTTTGGCCTTGGTATTCGGTTTGGCCGAACCTTAGTAGGGCCTTGATTTCATGTTTTGTTCATGTGTAGTCAAGGGAATATAGCGTTAATGAGTAAGGTTTCTCTCGGGATTTGATCCATCAAGGTAAGTCAAAGTGATATTCGGCCAAGGGCCATTCTTCATAAGATTATGCTTTAAGCCGATTCTAATGAAACACCCCAAACCCAGCCCACGAGCCTTGACCGGATCTGGTATGTTCCTCGATGTAAACCGGTTCAAATTTCTTTTGTTACTTAGGAAATATTTGTGTGTTTTGAAAGTAAAATGGTTTTGGGTTGGGCTTGAGTTGAAAACGAATTTGATTTTATATTGAAAACCCATTTATTTCAGGTGACAAAATATTTAAAGTCTATTTAAACCAAATTTACTTAATCTTATAACCATTAAAAATTCGTAACATAATAAATAAAAGAAAGAAAAATAAAGTAGTTCAACTATGGCCTTATTACATCAAATAATTCCCCAAAAATAAATTAAAATGCTTGAATAGAATAAAAGTCCAAATAATGAAATTTTCCTTGCTATGCATGGCCACCTTTAAGCTCCTACCGACCCGGTCCATTACTGATCATCAACTGGAAGAAAAATATTCCCCAACGGGGTGAGTCAAACAGACTCAATGTGTAACCAACACTAAAACTTAACAATTCAGGCATACAATATCATATCACATACTTATTCATATAACAGATATAAAATAATGATGCAAACCCGAACCCAAACCTAGATGCCATCTGCTACACATCACCCATATCAACCTGCACACCGTGGGGACTAATAAGTCAACCCTCCATCCACTACACACCATCGAAGGCAGTCGCTGCAGTCGACGTGCTCATCGCCCTTATAAAATTCGTTGTCTTAGGTCACCACATTCAGATATCGTGGTCTTAGGTCACCACATTCAAATATCGTGGTCTTAGGTCACCACATTCAAATATCGTGGTCTTAGGTCACCACATTCAGATATCGTGGTCTTAGGTCACCACATTCACTTCCCCTTTCATATAACCCAAATGCCCCATATCATTCATATCATGCATATTACATAATTTCACATTCTTATCACTTTTCACATGTTACATATATAACATAATTTCATATTCCTAGTAGGAGTAGGAAACGTACCTGAGTACTTTTGTACCATTACATGGTACCTTAGCCATATTCTTACACATTCTTATAGTCACATGCATATTAATTATTGCCATAAATATATCAAGAAATAGTGTGAGGTACACACTTGATTCGCTTAAGGTTTCCAATCCAAATCCCGAAAAGCTTGATCTAATGCCTTAGATCTTAGATCTCTACATTTAATCAATCATTTAATACTTAGTAAAGAGCCATTCGGCCATAAATCCAAATCCTAGTAGGATTAGTACACTAAAACTTACCTTGTTGCCGATTGACTTAAGAATCAAGTCCCGAAACTTTGTTGTATTCCTTCTTGTATTCGGCCAAACATTAAATCACATCCCAGGTTAGTTTCGGCTTTTTAAACAATTATGAAATAGATCTAGATATCAAAATAAGCCTTGGTCGAATGCTATAGACACTTACCTTGTGGATTTTAAATCCCGAAACTCACCAAATAACTAGGGAACACGCGGCCTATGGTGTACCTTCAGAAAAAGAACTTCTCCTTCCTTGTAGTCGACACTTAGTAAATCCCGAAAGTATTCCTTGCCTTAGATGTCTGTCGAAATCCCTATAACTTCATGTTAGATCAATTTCTAACATTTATTCACAACAAATAACCCTTAGCCGAATGTTAAATATGACTTACCTTAGATTCTTAAATCCCGAAATAGTTGACTTGTCCTATGAAGTTGTCGACAATGGCAGAAATCCCGAAGAGCCTTCTTTCCAAGTTTCTACTAACACAATAATGGGGTTAGATTTCCTATTTTCGGCTTTAATCTTAGAAGAAAAAGAATGGAAATCGATAACTACTAACCTTACGCTTAATCTTTGTAATCGACAGCCCCCTTTTCTTGAGTCCTCAAAGATTCGGCTTAAGGCCTAGAGAATAGTCACACAAGTTTCGGCTTTTGGAATATTGAGAGGAGAAGAATGAAGAAGAAAAGAATAGTTGCTTAAGAGAATTCGACAATGGTGAAATAAGGAGAAGGGAAATTCGGCAGAGGTTATCAAGGAAGAGAAAATAATGCTGAATGGCCTCTCTTTTCCTTTTATAGCCGAATTTACTAGCATAGAATCCCTTACTTGGCCACCACTCTTCTATTTTGATAGCTTTATCACTTTAATTATCACCTAAAACTTAATCCAATAATTATCTCTTATCTCTTAATAAAAATATCAATAAAAATCCATCATTTATCCATCTATTTGCCGAATTTTAACAACAATAAAACACCTCCCTATAGAGCCTTAATGCCGTCCACTTCTCTTGTTCCTCGCACCAAAATAAAATTCTTTTGTTTGCTCCCCAAGTGACTCGAACCCAGGCCCAATTGCACCTGCTTGTGGCGTCAACTCTAGAGGCCCTAAGTGGCGCCTTCAAGCCACTTTTCCAAGCCCATTTGTATGTCATATTTCACCCATAAATTTTCTTAAGGCCACCTTGCTTTACTTCCCTCTCTTAACCTCAGAACTTAACTTTTCCTAAAATGTTTCCTTACATTTCCTTACATTTCCAAGTTTCCAAAAATGTTCGTTTGCCTCCTTTAAACTTAACATTTCTTACATTTCCAAGTTTCCAGAAATGTTCACTTTCCTCTTTTGAACTTAACATTTCTTACATTTCCAGGTTTCCAAAAATGTTCAAAATATATTCATAACACATAAGACATGTCATTTCGTACAATTAAACCGAAAATGCATAGGCCCTTTTCAGGATGTTACAGTTCTACCCCCTTAAAATAATTTCGTCCTCGAAATTACTTACTAACGAACAGTCGTACTTCCTAGCTCACCACACTACGCTACTGCTGTGCACTCTGATCTTAAGAAACTATCATACTTTCTAGGCACATTCTCTTAGTTTACAATCAAGGTTCCATACATCTTACTAGCCACATAAGAACGAACTGACTTTACAACGAACAAGGCAATTAAGGTATTCCAGAACCACGTCCCCTAGAGCTCATTTCTACGATCGTGCTTTAATCTAATTAAGAAATTTTATGAATTAGCCTTTATTCCACTGATTACCTGCGAAGAATTTTTATGGAAAGAATTTTAGGAGTGGTTCTTTCGTATTCATACATGCACACAGTCTTTACATTCATACATTCATCAATCAGTTATGAACTTTCGTTCATTCAGAGAAATGTTGTAGTTTTCATTGTTGCTGTTTTTCCACTACCCAGGGATATTTTCGTAATTTGCCCTACAGGGGTATTTTCGTAATAAATTTTTTTTTCAAAATAAGGTTCCTTGGTGGTTTTATCAATAAGGGTATTTTGGTAAGTTTTTAAATCCCGGGGGTATTTCGAGAATTTTGAAATTACAGGGGTATTTTGGTAAATTTTGAAACTCGGGGGTATTTTGGTAATAAACCAGGGTAAATTTGTAAAGCTCAATAATTCAGGGGTATTTCACAATTTGCAAAACTTTGAGGGTTCTTTTTGAGAATTTTATTTTCCAAAATGGTGATGTCACAAAAATTTTGGAAATCAGGGTCATTTTGGTAATTTTGTAAGTTAGGGGCAACTTTGTAATTTTCCAAAATCAAAGTATTTTGATATTTTGCAAATTAGGGTTTTTGGACTTGTTATGAAATTTTTGATAAGAACTGTGGGTATTTTGGAAATTTCATAAACCAAGGGCAATTTAGTAATTTTGCAAATAGGGGTATTTTAGTAATTTTCACAAATCAAGAATACTTCAGAAAAATTTTATGGGATAGCTTGTATAAATCAAAAGGGTAATTTAGTCATTTTAAAACTAGGGTTTCCATAAAAATGTGGCTAATCCCTTTCGAGTTTTAGTTAGGGGTTTAGCCTATGAATAAGTCCTCTTGGTTAGGGTGAACCAAAGCTACGCACCAGGTAGGATTCGAGTGGAGAGGAGGTGAGTCACGCGGACTGCTTAAATACCAAGCTCCCACCGAAGACCAATCCTAGACATGCGCACAATGGTTGCCACACCCTAACTTGGCGACTTAACCATAGGTTTGTTTTATTAGTCATTTAAGTCTTATGTAATTGTTGGGGTAAACTAGTCCTAGGGTTCAAGTACTTATCATGCTAATCTACGTTCCATTCTATTTCTACCCTTCTATAGATCATAATATAATTCACACAAGAGATCGAGGTACTTACCTGGTGGACTTCGGGTCGGAGACTTAGGTGCCATGCCAGAAAATTTGTTTTTTTTCCATAAAAATTTTCACAATTTCATTTTGGGCTTTATTGGAAAACGTTTTGGGCCTTAAACCCCAGGCCGAGGGTTTGAAACTGGGCTCTGATACCAAATTGAAACACCCCAAACCCGGCCCACGAGCCTTGATCGGATCTGGTATGTTCCTCGATGTAAACCGGTTCAAATTTCTTTTGTTACTTAGGAAAAATTTGTGTGTTTTGAAAGTAAAATGGTTTTGGGTTGGGCTTGAGTTGAAAACGAATTCGATTTTATATTGAAAACCCATTTATTTCAGGTGACAAAATATTTAAAGTCTATTTAAACCATTAAAAATTCGTAACATAATAAATAAAAGAAAGAAAAATAAAGTAGTTCAACTATGGCCTTATTACATCAAATAATTCCCCAAAAATAAATTAAAATGCTTAAATATAATAAAAGTCCAAATAATGAAATTTTCCTTGCTGTGCATGGCCACCTTTAAGCTCCTGCAAACCCGGGCCATTACTGATCATCACCTGGAAGAAAAATATTCCCCAAACGGGGTGAGTCAAACAGACTCAATGTGTAACCAACACCAAAACTTAACAATTCAGGCATACAATATCATATCACATACTTATTCATATAACAGATATAAAATAATGATGCAAACCCGAACCCAAACCTAGATGCCATCTGCTACACATCACCCGTACCAACCTGCACACCATGGGGACTAATAAGTCAACCCTCCATCCGCTACACACCATCGAAGGCAGTCGCTGCAGTCGACGTGCTCATCGCCCTTATAAAATTCGTGGTCTTAGGTCACCATATTCAGATATCGTGGTCTTAGGTCACCACATTCAAATATCGTGGTCTTAGGTCACCACATTCAGATATCGTGGTCTTAGGTCACCACATTCACTTCCCCTTTCATATAACCCGAATGCCCCATATCATTCATATCATGCATATTACATAATTTCACATTCTTATCACTTTTCACATGTTACATATATAACATAATTTCATATTCCTAGTAGGAGTAGGAAACGTACCTGAGTACTTTTGTACCATTACATGGTACCTTAGCCATATTTTTACACATTCTTATAGTCACATACATATTAATTATTGTCATAAATATATCAAGAAATAGTGTGAGGAACACACTTGATTCGCTTAAGGTTTCCAATCCAAATCCCGAAAAGCTTGATCTAATGCCTTAGATCTTAGATCTCTACATTTAATCAATCATTTAATACTTAGTAAAGAGCCATTCGGCCATAAATCCAAATCCTAGTAGGATTAGTACACTAAAACTTACCTTGTTGCCGATTGACTTAAGAATCAAGTCCCGAAACTTTGTTGTATTCCTTCTTGTATTCGGCCAAACATTAAATCACATCCCAGGTTAGTTTCGGCTTTTTAAACAATTATGAAATAGATCTAGATATCAAAATAAGCCTTGGCCGAATGCTATAGACACTTACCTTGTGGATTTTAAATCCCGAAACTCACCAAATAACTAGGGAACACGCGACCTATGGTGTACCTTCGGAAAAAGAACTTCTCCTTCCTTGTAGTCGACACTTAGTAAATCCCGAAAGTATTCCTTGCCTTAGATGTCTGTCGAAATCCCTATAACTTCATGTTAGATCAATTTCTAACATTTATTCACAACAAATAACCCTTAGCCGAATGTTAAATATGACTTACCTTAGATTCTTAAATCCCAAAATAGTTGACTTGTCCTATGAAGTTGTCGACAATGGCAGAAATCCCGAAGAGCCTTCTTTCCAAGTTTCTACTAACACAATAATGGGGTTAGATTTCCTATTTTCGGCTTTAATCTTAGAAGAAAAAGAATGGAAATCGATAACTACTGACCTTACCCTTAATCTTTGTAATCGACAGCCCCCTTTTCTTGAGTCCTCAAAGATTCGGCTTAAGGCCTAGAGAATAGTCACACAAGTTTCGGCTTTTGGAATATTGAGAGGAGAAGAATGAAGAAGAAAAGAATAGTTGCTTAAGAGAATTCGGCAATGGTGAAATAAGGAGAAGGGAAATTCGACAGAGGTTATCAAGGAAGAGAAAATAATGTTGAATGGCCTCTCTTTTCCTTTTATAGCCGAATTTACTAGCTTAGAATCCCTTACTTGGCCACCACTCTTCTATTTTGATAGCTTTATCACTTTAATTATCACCTAAAACTTAATCCAATAATTATCTCTTATATCTTAATAAAAATATCAATAAAAATCCATCATTTATCCATCTATTTGCTGAATTTTAACAACAATAAAACACCTCCCTATAGAGCCTTAATGCCGTCCACTTCTCTTGTTCCTGGCACCAAAATAAAATTCTTTTATTTGCTCCCCAAGTGACTCGAACCCAGGCCCAACTGCACGTGCTTGTGGCGTCAACTCCAGAGGCCCTAAGTGGCGCCTCCAAGCCACTTTTCCAAGCCCATTTGTATGTCATATTTCACCCATAAATTTTCTTAAGGCCACCTTGCTTTACTTCCCTCTCTTAACCTCAGAACTTAACTTTTCCTAAAACGTTTCCTTACATTTCCTTACATTTCCAAGTTTCCAAAAATGTTCGTTGCCTCCTTTAAACTTAACATTTCTTACATTTCCAAGTTTCCAGAAATGTTCACTTTCCTCTTTTGAACTTAACATTTCTTACATTTCCAGGTTTCCAAAAAGTTCAAAATATATTCATAACACATAAGACATGTCATTTCATATAATTAAACTGAAAATGCATAGGCCCTTTTCAGGATGTTACATCCAATGTGGTTTCACTCAGGGATTTTGACAACTTCAGGAGTAAGTAGTGGTTTTCGGGATTTAAGTAAGCTAGGAGCAAATCAGCAGGAATAAGGGAGTTTCGAGATTGAGTAGGCTGTACCAAACAGGTGTGTAGTTATCGCACTGTTCTCCTATTATTTGTGTATGTGTTATATATATGTTCATGATGTGTGTGGTAGCCGAAAATAAGGGCTAAGATGGTGGATACCCATGATGGGTAATCGAGTAACCAGGTCAGTTTTATGGCGTTAAGTTGCATATGGTATAAGTATAAAATTGTGATGGCATGTGATGTTTATTTGTTCTAGTGATATGTTGTCATGATACATATATATGCATGGGGCCTGGGATATGATCAAAGAAGGACAGGGTGTACATTATGTACGTGGTCTGATGTTAGCCTTGTGCTACATTGGCGCTTGATGTTAGCTATGTGCTTCATCAAGGTGAGGTGTTGGCTAGGTGCCACATCTTGGCGGATGATAGCTGTGTGCATCACCGTGGACTGAGGATGACCTCGAGTCACCTCGTGCATATTGACATCTGGGGTCACTTAGGTGATCGGTGGCCTAGCCACGGCTTTGAGCAGCATGACTGCCAAAGAGATGTGTAGCGGTTGGAGGGCGATTTAGTAATCCCCTGGTGTGTGCGGCACGTACGGGGGTGTGTAGCGGATGGACTCTAGGTTGGGTTGGGATGCATTTTTGCATGACTGATTATGTGGATCAATGTGGATATGGGCCAAGCCCAATATGTGAAATTATGTGGATGAATTGCATTACCATCTGATTTGTGATTGATGTGTGGATGTGGGCCAAGCCCATGTGTGGAGGCATGTGAAATAATTACACACTGAGTCTGTTTGACTCACCCAAATTTTACCAACATTGCAGGTGATGCATAAAGCTTGGACCGGGTTGGAGTGGATACGAGGTGGCCCATGCAGAAGAGGATTTTCTTTATACAATTTATGTTTCAGTATTTTAAATAGTTATTTATTGTAATAAGGGCCTCCTAAAGTGTTTAAGGATTTTATTATGTTTTAAGTTGTATTGTCGATTATATTAATATCTGAAAATGTTTTATTCTTAACAACTTTCCTCTTAAAATATATGATAAAGTTTTTAACCGAAGAATCTGTAACAACGTAATTCATTTCGGAATTTTAACCAATGTTTTATTAAAGGCAATAATTTTTTTTTTATGTTTTAATTTAAGTCAAAAATATTTTTCAAACGTTTTCCGCAGTGACATTCTGAATTTGGCCGTGGCTCGTGGGCCGGGTTTGGGGATGTTACAGTTTTGTATCAGAGCCCGGTTCAAAACTCGGCTTTGAGGGTTTTTGGGCCCAAGAACATTTTTTTTAAAATGGGCTTTTCAAAATATGGATTTTCATGAAATTTTTCAGGGTTATTCTGGCATGGCACCTGTATCTCCGACCCGAAGTCCACTAGGTAAGTACCTCTAATTGTTGAAGTGATTTGTATATGTGAATCTTATGGGCATTATGGGAATCGTAGATTAGTAGATTAGGGCTATTGAACCCTAGGACTAGTCTACTCCAACACAGAATGCATAAGACTTAAGTGCAATCAAACAAACTTGTGAAGTACGTCGCCGAGTTAGGGTGTGGCTATGCATGTCTAGAAAGTGGACTCGGTAAGAGCCTGGTACTTAAGCAGTCCTAGTGACTCCGAATCCTACCTGGTGCGTAGTGACGGTTCACCCTAACCAAGAGGACTTATTCACGGGCTAAACCCAATAATTAAAACCCGAAATGGACTAGCCGTATTTTTATAAAAAACTTAGTTCTAAAATCCTCAAATTACCCTTAGATTTGTAACAACTATTTCATAAAATTTTTCTGAAATATTCCCGATTTACAAAATTACTAAAATACCCCTAGTGGTAAAATTACTAAAATGCCCCTAACTTCCAAAATTACCGAAATAACCCCGACTTCTGAAATTTCTGCAATACCCTTGATTTGAAAAATTTTTACCCTCGAGTTTTGGAAATTCTAGAATGCCATTGATTTGTAAAGATTATTTTTGAATTGACTTCGATTTATTACCAAAATATCCCTGTAGGACAAATGACAAAAATACCCCTGGGTTGGGAATGGACAAAGATGCCCATAATAGTGTGTTGAACGTTGTGAATGAATGTGATTCTCTGAATTAGAATAGTGAACTTGAACTGAAAACTTTGTTTGACCGAAAGAACTACTTCTGAAAATTTCTTTTCATAAAATTGTTCGCGGATAATCAGTGGAACAAATACTAATGCATAAAACTTTCTAATCAGACTAAAGCACGATCGTAGATATGAGTGCTAGGGGACGTGGTCGTAATGTGCGAGGACGTGGTAGAGGCAGGATGACCGTACCGAAACCCGTTAGATCGGGTCAAGGGTCTGAAAATGAGGTACCACCACCCCCACCACCAGCTGTTGTTGTGGAGCAGCAAGATCAGACGGGGGATGATGCTGTATCGCAGGCGGTGTTGCGAGTTCTTGGGATGGTGGCTAGAGCAGGTGGAAATATGAGAGCTAGGAAGTCCGTACCCGAACGACTTCGAGCCAATGGAGCTGAGGTGTTTCGTGGCGTATCTGGTGTGGCACCGAGTACTGCTGAGTATTGGTTGGAGGCGACCGAATGGATTATGGATGAGTTGGATCTGACTGCTGAAGAGAAAGTGAAAGGAATGGTGTCGCTTCTTCGCGATGAGTCATATCAATGGTGGCTCATAGTTCGGGATGGTGCTACGGCTGAGGAACTCACTTGGCAGTATGTTAAGACAGCATACCAGAAGAAGTACGTTGGTACTCATTATATAGATGCGCAGAGAAAGGCATTTCTGGGGCTGGTTCAAGGGAACAAGACCGTGGCGGAGTACGAGGCTGAATTCTTAAGGTTGAGCCGGTATGCTCGAGGAGTAGTGGCTACGGAGCATGAGCGATGTGTCCGATTTGAGGACGGATTAAGGGATGACCTGAGGCTGTTGATAGCTCCGCAACAAGAGCAAGAGTTTGCTGTGTTAGTAGAGAAGGCTAAGGTAGCCGAAGGAATTAAGGACTCTGTGAGACAGAACCGAGATAAGGATAAGAACCGGGATAATAGGAGTTTTGGACCGTCAGAATCGTCTGAGAGTCTTCAGAAAAGACTGAGAGTTGAGAATTTTGCTCGTGTTTCTATGCCAGCTGCGGGAAATCGGGACCGTTCGTGTGCTCAATGTGGAAGGTATCATGTTGGCGAGTGCTGGAATCGGGATCGGGAGTGTTTTAGATGTAAGTCTAAGTCTCATTTGATTAAAGGCTGCCCTCAGGATCCGAATAGGGCTCGGACAGCAGGTCAAGGTTATGTGCAGCCAGGCAGAGGTGGTCAGCAGGTGACAAGGGGTCGTGGTCCGAACCATGGAGCAAATGGTTCCGGCCGAGGTCGTGGAGCACCAGGCAGAGGTGCTGGAGGTGCAGACGCAAGGCAACCAAGGTTGGTGTATGCAGCTCGCCGGAGGGAGGATAGTGGTGCGCCAGATGTGACAACGGGTATGTCCTTTATTTCTGGAATACCCTTTATTGCCTTGTTTGTTATAGAGCTAGTTCGTACTTGTGGTTCTAGTGAAGTGTATGGAACCTTGACTGTGAACTTTGAGATTGTGTTTAGGAAATGTGTTAGTTTTATTAAGATCAAAGTACGCAGCAATAGCGTAGTGTGGTGAGTTGGGATGTACGAATGTTCGTTAGTAAGTAATTTCGAGGACGAAATTATTTTTACGGAGGGCAGAACTGTAATATCCTAGATTTAGGGGTTATGCATTTGGTGCATAATTCAGGAGTTAGTAGGCTTAGTGTATGATTGGATGTGTTTTAGGGGTTTTG
Organism: Gossypium australe; assembly: GCA_005393395.2. Classification (NCBI taxonomy): domain Eukaryota; kingdom Viridiplantae; phylum Streptophyta; class Magnoliopsida; order Malvales; family Malvaceae; genus Gossypium; species Gossypium australe. Next base: position 67,162,164 of record CM016617.1, read on the forward strand.
AGAACCCTAGGATGTAGGAGAAGGCTTCAGGAAATTATTGAATTTTAAGTGAAAGAGGGGAAGCTAGGCTAATGAGGCCTTAAGGGAATTTGTAGGTGATTTATGACGTAAGATCGGGCTTGGTAAAGTAGTTTGGAGGCGCCACTTAGGGCCTTGGTGAGTGACGCCTCAAGCAAGGGGGGAAGGGCTCATGTTCGAGTCATGTAGGCAGCAAGGAGTATGGTTTAATTTTGCATGTTGGCGTCAAGGGTAGGGAGAAGTGATGGACGGCATATGGACTTCTAAAAGGATGAGATAAGGCTTGTTTTTCTTTTAAATTTTTGGCTAAGATTAGTTGATAAATGTGGATTTATTTTCATTTATTTTAAATGGATAGATAAGAGATAATATAGGAAATGATTAAGGGATTTGATAAGGAGCTGATTTAGTGGCCGAATGTGGGTCTCTTTGGTTGGCATAATTTCGGCCATGAAGAAGGGATAAGTGCCAAAATTATTTGTTTCTTCTTTAGTGTTTCTTGCCGAAAATTTTAGCAAAAGAAGCTCTCTCTTTTCCTCTCTTTTCTTTGAAGCCAAAACCGAATGTTGAAATAGCCATATGTGCATTTTGTGCATTTTTTCCCCTTTCCTTTGCCCAAAGCCGAACCCTATAGACTCTCATTCCCTTTTTCTTCTTCACACATTCTTGAAGCGAAATCTCTCCACCATTGTTCACCATTGCCGAATCCTCTTAAGCCTCTACCATTCTTCTATTCTTCTCTTCTCTAACTCCATACTTGTTCTTTTGTTAGCCGAAATACCCTTGAGATAGCTGAATATTTCATCTTCTTTGGAGAGCCATAGCCGAATCCCTATTGAAGGTGCTGTCAATTACTTGCTTGGGATCTCTCTCTTTTCAAACGTGTAGTGGTAAGTGTTCTTTCATTATCAATCGGTTTCCCTTCTCTTTTCTTCTAGTGTGCCGAAATCAGTGTTTGGCCTTGGTATTCGGGTTGGCCGAACCTTAGTAGGGCCTTGATTTCATGTTTTGTTCATGTGTAGTCAAGGAAAGATAGCGTTAAGGAGTAAGGTTTCTCTCGGGATTTGATCCATCAAGGTAAGTCAAAGTGATATTCGGCCAAGGGCCATTCTTCATAAGATTATGCTTTAAGCCGATTCTAATGTAGTTTCACTCAGGGATTTCGACAACTTCAGGAGTAAGTAGTGGTTTTCGGGATTTAAGTAAGCTAGGAGCAAATCGGGATTGAGTAGACTGTACCAAACAGGTGTGTAGTTATCGCATTGTTCTCTTGTTATTTGTGTATGTGTTATATATATGTTCATGATGTGCGTGGTAGCCGAAAATAAGGGCTAAGATGGTGGATACCCATGATGGGTAATCGAGTAACCAGGTCAGTTTTATGGCGTTAAGTTGCATATGGTATAAGTATAAAATTGTGATGGCATGTGATGTTTATTTGTTCTAGTGATATGTTGTCATGATACATATATATGCATGGGGCCTGGGATATGATCAAAGAAGGGCAGGGTGTACATTGTGTACGTGGTCTGATGTTAGCCTTGTGCTACATTGGCGCTTGATGTTAGCTATGTGCTTCATCAAGGTGAGGTGTTGGCTAGGTGCCACATCTTGGCGGATGATAGCTGTGTGCATCACCGTGGACTGAGGATGACCTCGAGTCACCTCGTGCATATTGACATCTGGGGTCACTTAGCTGATCGGTGGCCTAGCCACGGCCTTGAGCAGCATGACTGCCAAAGAGATGTGTAGCGGTTGGAGGGCAATTTAGTAATCCCCTGGTGTGTGCGGCACGTACGGGGTGTGTAGCGGATGGACTCTAGGCTGGGTTCTGTGGTGAGTTGGGATGTACGAATGTTCGTTAGTAAGTAATTTCGAGGACGAAATTATTTTTACGGAGGGTAGAACTGTAATATCCTAGATTTAGGGGTTATGCATTTGGTGCAAAAATTCAGGAGTTAGTAGGCTTAGTGTATGATTGGATGTGTTTTTAAGGTTTTGAGAACCCTAAATGTAGGAAAGGCTTCAGGAAATTATTGAATTTTAAGTGAAAGAGGGAAGCTAGGCTAAGGAGGCCTTAAGGGAATTGTAGTGATTATGACGTAAGATCGGGCTTGGTAAAGTGGTTTGGAGGCGCCACTTGGGCCTTGGTGAGTGACGCCTCAAGCAAGGGGGGAAGGGCTCATGTTCGATCATGTGGCAGCAAGGATATGGTTTAATTTTGCATGTTGGCGTCAAGGGTAGGGAGAAGTGATGACGGCATATGGACTTCTAAAGGATGAGATAAGGCTTGTTTTTCTTTTAATTTTTGGCTAAGATTAGTTGAGAAATGTGGATTTATTTTCATTTATTTTAAATGGATAGATAAGAGATAATATAGGAAATGATTAAGGGATTTGATAAGGAGCTGATTTAGTGGCCGAATGTGGGTGTCTTTGGTTGGCATAATTTCGGCCATGAAGAAGTGATAAGTGCCAAAATTATTTGTTTCTTCTTTAGTGTTTCTTGCCGAAAATTTTAGTAAAAGAAGCTCTCTCTTTTCCTCTTTTTTCTTTGAAGCCAAAACCGAATGTTGAAATAGCCATATGTGCATTTTGTGCATTTTTTTCCCTTTCCTTTGCCCAAAGCCGAACCCTATAGACTCTCATTCCCTTTTTCTTCTTCACACATTCTTGAAGCGAAATCTCTCCACCATTGTTCACCATTGTCGAATCCTCTTAAGTCTCTATTCTTCTATCTTCTCTTCTCTTCATATAGCCGAAAACCTTGAGATAGCTGAATATTCATCTTCTTTGGAGAGCCATAGCCGAATCCCTATTGAAGGTGCTGTCAATTACTTGCTTGGGATCTCTCTCTTTTCAAACGTGTAGTGGTAAGTGTTCTTTCATTATCAATCGGTTTCCCTTCTCTTTTCTTCTAGTGTGCCGAAATCAGTGTTTGGCCTTGGTATTCGGGTTGGCCGAACCTTAGTAGGGCCTTGATTTCATGTTTTGTTCATGTGTAGTCAAGGAAAGATAGCGTTAAGGAGTAAGGTTTCTCTCGGGATTTGATCCATCAAGGTAAGTCAAAGTGATATTCGGCCAAGGGCCATTCTTCATAAGATTATGCTTTAAGCCGATTCTAATGTGGTTTCACTCAGGGATTTCGACAACTTCAGGAGTAAGTAGTGGTTTTCGGGATTTAAGTAAGCTAGGAGCAAATCGGCAGGAATAAGGACGTTTCGGGATTGAGTAGACTGTACCAAACAGGTTTGTAGTTATCGCATTGTTCTCCTGTTATTTGTGTATGTGTTATATATATGTTCATGATGTGCGTGGTAGCTGAAAATAAGGGCTAAGATGGTGGATACCCATGATGGGTAATCGAGTAACCAGGTCAGTTTTATGGCGTTAAGTTGCATATGGTATAAGTATAAAATTGTGATGGCATGTGATGTTTATTTGTTCTAGTGATATGTTGTCATGATACATATATATGCATGGGGCTTGGGATATGATCAAAGAAGGACAGGGTGTACATTGTGTACATGGTCTGATGTTAGCCTTGTGCTACATTGGTGCTTGATGTTAGCTATGTGCTTCATCAAGGTGAGGTGTTGGCTAGGTGCCACATCTTGGCGGATGATAGCTGTGTGCATCACCGTGGACTGAGGATGACCTCGACTCACCTCGTGCATATTGACATCTGGGGTCACTTAGGTGATCGGTGGCCTAGCCACGGCTTTGAGCAGCATGACTGCCAAAGAGATGTGTAGCGGTTGGAGGGCGATTTAGTAATCCCCTGGTGTGTGCGGCACGTACGGGGGTGTGTAGCGGATGGACTCTAGGCTGGGTTGGGATGCATTTTTGCATGACTGATTATGTGGATCAATGTGGATATGGGCCAAGCCCAATATGTGAAATTATGTGGATGGATTGCATTACCATCTGATTTGTGATTGATGTGTGGATGTGGGCCAAGCCCATGTGTGGAGGAATGTGAAATAATTACACACTGAGTCTGTTTGACTCACCCAAATTTTACCAACATTGCAGGTGATGCATAAAGCTTGGACCGGGTTGGAGTGGATACGATGTGGCCCATGCAGAAGAGGATTTTCTTTATACAATTTATGTTTCAGTATTTTAAATAGTTATTTATTGTAATAAGGGCCTCCTAAAGTGTTTAAGGATTTTATTATGTTTTAAGTTGGATTGTCGATTATATTAATATCTGAAAATGTTTTATTCTTAGCAACTTTCCTCTTAAAATATATGATAAAGTTTTAACCGAAGAATCTGTAACAACGTAATTCATTTCGGAATTTTAAATACCCAATGTTTTATTAAAGGAAATAAATTTTTTTTTTATGTTTTACTTTAAGTCAAAAATATTTTTCAAACATTTTCCGCAGTGATATTCTGAATTCGGCCGTGGCTCGTGGGCCGGGTTTGGGGATGTTACAGAATAGATATATGTGGGACCAACCCACTGTGGTACCAAACCACTGGGACGAGTCACTGAATCATAATTACCTGGTGTTAGACCACCGTGGCACCAAGCCACTGAGACACAGTCACTGAATGAAATATGTGGGGCCAACCCACTGTGGTACCAAACCATTGTGACAGTCCCTAAATATCACTTCCCCTTTCGCATCATATCCCAAGTTCATGCATATGTTAACATACTGAAATGAATGATCATGCTTTGGATGCAAACATCCAATTAATTCATACCTACACATATTTCAAACATGAAGTCGTAGTAGAACTTAGCCGGTGTCTCCAACCTTACCCCCAAGGTATTTCGACTGCCAATTCAGTCGTTTCGGCTTTCAGCCAACACAGTTAATAACATAATTTAACATACAGAGTGTGTGAGAATTACACACCTGGTAACGCATAAGACTACACTCTCTACGTCGACGCTTTCAGCAAGAATGACAGCTATTTGCCTATCTCAGACAGACGTCGGCTCTCTACCACAGCCCGGCGGAAAGTCTCGTACTGCCGATACTGCATGTTTCTTAAACTTAGGGACAGTGACTACAACTCCACTTCCTTCCTCAACTTGACCGTTTCTTTGTTACTAACACGACGAGTAAGACTGCTTGGAACCAAACTTTCGGCAACTAGGGAAGCCTCAGCCCTTCTCTTCCTGATATTCAGCTCAAGCCAAGAAGAATGGAAGAACGAGTTATAGAAGAATGGATAATTGATTATTGAATGAAAATAAAAAGAGATGAAAATAACTAACAAGAGAGTCCCCTACCTTGATCAACCAACACTGATTGCTAGCAAACTTGGCCTAAGAAACCGATTGCCCCTAAATAATCACCATGTTAGAATCAGCTTCCAAAATAGAATAGAAAGAAGTGGCCTTTCGTCCTAACAAATCGATATGAACCCTTTTACCACCCATTCGGCCAACATCCAACTTACCAATGATCTTCCAAACACTGGCCAGATACAGAAAAGAATACGAAAATGAGGCCCCCTACATTCGGCCAATGCACCAAGGAACCAAGTTAACACCTCCGGTTTAACAACCAACAAGATAAAGGAAAGAACCGAAAAAGAAGAAGAACTCTTACCACAAAACAAGAAGAGGCCGATCTGAGAAGGCTAGAAGAATGAGTGACAACAATCTAATAGAGAAGAGAGAAGCGTTAGGGAGTAGGGGAGAAATCGATTTGCAAATAGAAAGTAATCAAAGCAGAGAAAAGAAGAAGATAAAAACAAAGAATAAGGTTCGGTTATAGCACTTACAGGTTCAGTTATGAAGAAGAAACAAGAAGCAAATGGAGGGAGATTTGGCTATGAAGATTCAAGAAGCAAAAGGACCTAGAAAGATTCGGCTATGAAGAAACAATAAAAAGAAAGAAGAAACAAGAAGGTGTTTCAGTTTTTGGTTGCAGAAGAAATAAATGCAAAAGTGATAGCAAAATGATGGTTTCGGTTTTGGTAAATGAGAAAACAAGCAAATGTTCTAAAGTGCAAAAGAGAAGAAAGGGTTTCTAAGGTTAATTGGCTACACAATACTCAAAAATGATCACTTGGAGGAACGACATACCCTTATGACCACAATGCTCAACAAAAAGTCTATGTGCTACAAATGAAGGTTCGGCCCCCCTTCTAGCCAAACTAAACCGTGCACACACACCCACACACCATCCCAAATTCGGCCGACCTCTCTCCCTCTCTCCAAATCCCACAACTTCCTCCACCTTTCACTCTCCACTCCACATTCAAACTTGTTGACCGATTCTTACTCCTCGAATTCCTCTCCTCCCTTCAATTCAAACATTTTGACTTATTCCACCAACCACTTTGGAGAGCCCTTGCCGAAACCACCACCTTAGCTTACTGAGTGCAAAAATAAAGCTTCCAAGTGAGTGTTATAGGATTCGAACCTCTTCCCCCTACTGCTACCCAAATGACGCCACTTCCCTGCACCTTAAGTGGCGTCTCCTTGCCACTCTACCCCCTCTCTTCTTGTGTCAACAAACACAAGTAACTAACCTTAAGGCCTACCTCAACTAACTCTCCCCTAAAGCCTAGAAACAAAATTTTCACTAAGGCTCAAGCTTAACCCCAAGCCTACTCGGGGCCCCCAAACATACTAGATTAATAGACAAAGCATACCAAACACACAGAAACATAACAAATGCAAAGCCCCTAATTCCTGGATGTTACAGATTTGACTAAAAACAGATTGTTTCATATAATGGCATGTATAGCTAGAGTCGTACACGCTACGTTTAGTCTGAGAATCGACTAAACCCTTATATCTAATACCAATAAATGTAACACCCTATCCCGTATCCATTGCCAGAACAACGTTAGTGTAACACCCCAAACCGGTCTATGCGTTAAGACCAGATTTGACATGTCACACAAAATGAACATACATCTAGTCTTTTAAAGAAATCGGATTTTAAAAAAAAAACACTTTGACGTGGAGTTTATTAAAAACCAAAGGTTGATTACTAAATCTAATAGTTTGAGTCGTATAATTTGAAACTAAAAAAAATTGATTTAATATTTTGAGAAAATTTAAAGAGTTCGAAAGTAATTTTAAAACAAACATTTAAAAATGTTGTAATAGAAAAATTACTGAGTTAAAAATATCTAAGAATGAAAACCCTTTTTGTACATTTATTTAAGAAAAACGTTTATTTCTATTTTTAGAAAAATAAACCCATTTAAGTATTTAAGGCATATTATAAAATCCATCCAAAAGTAAAACATCCATAAAAATTTAACCAGAGGCCTTATTACAAAATAGCAAAAATAATAAAAAGTACTTAAAAAGAAATCCGTAATTTAAATAACCCAAAATTCGTAGTATGGCATCCACTGAGTCGTCCCCGGCCCAAGCCTCCATCACTGATCATTACCTGAGGAGGGTAAAGAAAACAGGGGTGAGTTACTTAGAACTCGTGTGTAATCCACTTACCATTGTCACTGGGCCAAAAATTTAATTAAGCATTTATTGGGCCAAAGCCCATTACAATCATAACATAATATCATATATAGCATGCATGTGTTATGCAATTTCCCAACCAAACCTAGTTTTCCATCCGCTACACACCACCCGTACCAACCAACACACCTGTGGGGAGCTTTAGTCACCCACCTCGCCAACACACCAAACTGGGCATTAAGCCATATATCAAACTGGGCATTAAGCCATATATCAATTTGTGGACAAGCCACCAGAATTTTGTAGCAAAGCTACCAGAACTTCTTTTCGTCAAATATCTCAACCCATGCAAATCATGTATATAATATGCACATTCAATTACTACAATCCATTCATATAATTATTACAAACACACGGCCCATTATAAAAATTCTCACATTCTGGCCCATATCACATTTTGGCCCATGTAGCCAATATCACATCTGTCCCATAAATCAAGTATCACATTTGGCCCATTTATCACATATCTCATTGGCCCATTTAGCAAAATATCAGATTGGCCCGTTAGCAAAATATCAATCGGCCCATAAAGCAAATATCAAACGGCCAATATAGCAAATTATCAATCGGCCCATATAGAAAAAATATCAAACAGACCATATAGCAAATTACCAATCGGCCCATACAGCAAATATCAAACGGCCCATATAGCAACATATTTCAATTTGGCCCATAAAGGGTATTTTCGTAATTTGGTCGATAGGGACATTTCGTAATTCGGCCCATTAGGGGCATTTTTGTAACTCGGCCCGTAAGGGCATTTTCATAATTCGGTAATCGTACCTACTAAGGGTAATTAAGTAATTTACCCTCTAAGGGTATGATGGTAATTTCGCAACCTAGGCTTAATTACTAATTTGGGGCATAAAATCAAAACTGTCCATCTGCATCATACTGACTAAACTAACTATAACTCGAGTTAGGAAACTCGAAATCTAAATCCGTAAATTTTCCTTGAAACTAGACTCGTATATCTTTCTACTATAATATTTCCAGAATTTTTAGCTTAACCATTTAGTACAGTTTATTCCTTAAAGTTTCCCTTGTTTCACTATCCAACGATTCTGACCTCTCTTACCTTAAACTCAAATATCTTACTGTACGGTTTTCATATACTACTCCCACTTGTTTCTGTTGAAAATAGGTTCACTAAGGAATCCATACATATCAATTATAACTCTTAATTCACTTTGTACAATTTTATACGATTTTTCCAAGATAGAACAGAATACCCCAAGTCATTCAGAACCAGTCTCACTAAAATTAACATATCTCAGAATATACAATTTCTTTTCCTTCTCCGTTTCTTCTATAATAAAACAGACACAGTAAGCTTTGATTTGATATCTTATTCACTTATTAATTCCCTTCTTCCTATTTTTCGTGATTTTTCAAATACACATTACTGTTCTGACCGGAACTATTTTATTACAAAAAATACGATTTCCACTACGATCATACGCACTTCCGAGTGATCACGGATGCCGGTTTTCAGTTTTATTCGGTATTTCGACAGACTCATAGAATATTTCATACAAACTTCCAGAGAAGTGTGAGATTACACATCATTTCAGATACGTATATAGAAGGTACGAGATTACACACCTTATTCAGAATCCGTAACACGATACTCTCCGCGGCACCTAAAGGTACAATCGGTCAACTATTAGTCCAAAACCCAATTTACAACTTCAACCAAATATTGCGATTGATTAATAATCTATCACTTACCAACAATCCGAGTCTCTTATTACGAGGGATAGGTGTTCGATTGGCCCTCCGATAAGTACTTCGAGTCCTTAGAAGTGATTAACACAAAAACAATGTTAGCCACACCTTATTTGGCTTGAGAAAGAATCACCGCAATACACCCCCTTCACCTATATACGGATTGGAAGAAAAAGAAAAAGAAATGAAAATAGGAATATACGATCACTTACCGTTTTGATCAAGTAGAGATTGTCCAACACGAAAGGAAAAGAAATGGTGAAGAAGTAGGGTGGTAATAGGTTCGGCTATAGGGAGAAACGAACAATGATATTCGGCTATCAAGGAAGGTGGAAAGAAAATAAGTATGTGACCAAACAAAAGAGAAAAGCAATGCACTATTGTGCTAATATGTTTTGACAAGGAGGGTTGCAAAATTGGGAGAAATGACACAAAGTTGCCAAAGGGAATTTTTGCCAAAACACTCCTAAGTCTTAACCAAATGCCAAAATAAAAAAAAAAAACATTTAGCTACCTATTCTCCCCAAAACCGTCCACATGCATCCCCCTTAGTATAAGAGTTTGGCCACCCAAGCTTTCCAAAACATCACCCACGAAATAAGCCTCATGTCCCCATTTCTTTCCTATTTCTCTTGATTCCTTTCCCCAACGTCCACCTTGCCTTATTTCTTTAGCCCCAATTCCAAAAATAAAGAAGTCAAACTTGCCATAGATACCTCTTGGCTGACACTTAAGGAAAGAGTGCAAAAATATTAGTCAAAATTTGCACACAAAGTGATTCGAACCTCTTCCCTTCAAGTCCATCATGTGGCATCATATCCTTCTTACCAATAGCTCATTTATGCAAGCACTTTACTCATTTATTTCTATAAGTCTTGAAGCTACTTATCATCTCTCCTTAAAGTGCTAAAATACCAAATTTTTCCTAAGGCCCAATTAAACCCGAGACTTCATAGAAACCTCGTAACCTTCCAAATTCACTTAACTAATAAGTCCAATTTGAAATAACACCATTCTCATATTCTTGAAGATTTTAAACACTCCTAAGCCCAAGGCCCAATGGGCCCAATCCTACTAGGCCCAATTTCAGGATGTTACAGTTAGAGAGTATTACCGGAGTTTACACTACAAATGAACATAATTCCAAACATTCCATAATATATCAATGAACACATTAAAACCAAGTCAAAAACATACATATTGTCTCTTATACGAGCCCTCGAAGCCCAAAATATGTTTTAGAAACAAGTCGGGACTAATTTGAAAACTCAGAGAATTTTTTTGAAAACATTGAAAAATATCAAAGTTGCAGGGGTCACATGGCCGTGTGACTCACACGACCAAGTGACACGCCCGTGTCTCAGGTTGTGTGGGCATTCAAAATAGAGACACACGGTCGTGTCCCAACCCGTGTTTGTGCTTGTGTAACCCTCTAACTTGGTCACACGACCAAGCCACACGCCCGTGTGCTAAGCCATGTACCCTTCAAAGTAACCTCACACAACTGTGTGCTAGGCCGTGTAACGGCCTGACTTGCAACCCTTTGAGAGCCACAGGGGACACACAGCCGTGTGTCACACACGGTTGAGACACACGCCCATGTCTCTGCTTGTGTGGACGAAAGAAGGCAATTTTACAAGCCATTTTTCTCACTGACTTAGGCATAAACCTACACCCAACATTTTGCATAACAACAAGCCATAATAAGGCACCTAAAACAAGCATAATCAAGCCTTAAGCATAAGGTGTATTCACATACAACCAATATGACCTTAGGCACCTCAAATGACAATTTATAAACATGTCTAACAATGTGTTCAATATAACCAAATGATCAGCTAACATATGTGCATATTTACATCAAAACTTATCATGTAACTCACTTACCAAAACATACCAAATGGTACCAATTAATCACATAATCTCTAGCATCAATATACATATATGCCTTCCACAACAAAGCACCAATTCACAAAAAAATATATGACATAATTAATATGCACATTCAACTACCTTTTTATCTTCCATCATTCAACCATATCAAGTCACATATCAACCGTTTCAAGGCTACTTATATAGACATTAAGATATACCATTTCACCAACATAAGGCCAAAATACAAACTAACGAAATGGTCATTTCCAACAACCAAAACACATATAAGCCAACATTAGCCAAAATAACCTATACATGACAGTATAACCAAAATTAGACCAACCAAAAGTACCAGAAGAGCCAATAGATAATATGATATAGCTCTGACAAGCTTCCAACTTGAACGAGCTTCTGATTCACTATAAACGCAAAAAATAACACAGAGTAAGCATTTAAGCTTAGTAAGTTCGTATAACATAGAATTTAACTTACCATTTGATAAAATAATAGGTAAGTAACAAAGCATATTCCAACACAACTTGGTGAAAAACCTAAGCACATATTGATACGAATAGTCTCGGGATTGAAAACGAGTCGTAGATGTTGCCCGATTGTAAATTAGGTAGTTTTTCGTTGAAGATGACTAAAGGGATATTTTAATGGTAATGGCTGGAAAAAATAAAGATAGTTAAATGGTTGAGATGGTTACGAATTTGAAACAAGAAAGAACCTTTAATAAATATTAAAGACCCGAATCTTATAAGCTTCAAATAGATGAAAGGAGTTTGAATAAAACCAAGACCCACTATCTAGCAAGATATGAACCAACGGTATAGAAATTGAACACCACACCCAAAAGGATGATAAGTTCGAAACAAAGTTGGATTGACGAACTAGGAACTAGATAAGTCAATTCGAACCTTGAAGAATTAGGAGAGTGAATTAAACTCACCAAAAAAAAAATAATATTCATCCATCAAAATTCTAAGTCTCCTACAACTGACTAGACACAAACTATTTATAGAAACATTTTTAACGTTCTCATGGAAAAAGGATAGCATTGCCCTCCATACTTAATTCATAGGCTTCCACTAATCCCACACTTGCAAAAAATAATATTCATCCATCAAAATTCTAAGTCTCCTACAACTGACTAGACACAAACTATTTATAGAAACATTTTTAACGTTCTCATGGAAAAAGGATAGCATTGCCCTCCATACTTAATTCATAGGCTTCCACTAATCCCACACTTGCAAATTTCCAACTTGTTTATTCACCCACAATACCCATGTTGCCGTCCAAATCCATGCTTTATTTGTTCCACTAAGCACCCCAGATGCACATGGATAAATTAAACATTTGTGCTTCAATTAAAAGATAAAATTCCAGCTTCATTTTACCTCCTACCATGCCGTCCAAAAATCCCCTCCAATAGCAATTATTTTATTCATGCTCAGCATTCCCAATTATCTATGCTTCCACTCACCCATAATATTTTTATTCCCATCCATTATTGCCGTCCATGCTCCACTAGTCCACACATGCTCTATTTTTTTAATTTTTCACACAAGCACAATTCTTAATTGTTTACAGCTTCCATAGTTGTTGCCGTCCCACCACATAGCCTATGTTCATGGTTCTTGAATTATTTTATTCAATCCATGATTTGTGATCACCCATGCTCCATTTAGGCTTGTGCCATCCCATGCTTTGAAGATTAAGTTCATGGAAGCATAAATCTTGTCCACCATTTAAATATTCGGTCAAGTCATGCTCCATTTGTGCCTTGTTGCCGTCCATGCTTGAATAAAATAACAATAATCTCCTTTGTGCCTTGTTGCCGTCCATGCTTGAATAAAATACTTCCCTTGTGCCGCATGCTCTAACCAAGCCTCATTGTTTATTCTTCCATTAATCCCCATGCTATCTCCAATTGACTTCAAATTTGTTTCATCCATAATATTCCTTCACCATTAAATATTTGGCCAAAAGATGTCAATGGCTTCACGGGGAATCATGCATTGCTCCTTCAAATGTGCATAATTTTGCTTAAAGTGTCCCACATTGGGCGGCACCTATAAACACATGAACTCCCATCAGTAAAATTCAGCTGAATAAAGTTATCACAAAATTTAAACACTTTATTTATACACTAGGTAAAACAAAGGTTAAGGAAACACACTAGCATTCAGCTTCGACAAACGACATTAACAACTCGTACTATCTAGATAAATTAACATGAAATAAGAAAATGCATCAAACTAATAAATGACTGAAGATAAATTAAACATGCATAATAAAGTGTTGAATAAACTAGCAGTTGAACTAGCTAGTATATTCAAATTCAAATAAATTGTAACAGTTCAGCATGTTCTTGGGCTCTTTTCTTTCTGTATTCCAAATTTGTGCCACCAAAGTCGACGTGGCATCTTTGAATTGTTTAGCACGGGCACACGTAATTGGTCCATTAGGTAGCTCGATTGGGTCTTGGTTGACTTCTGTCACAGGCTTCTTAGGTGAGTTCGTATCATCCCCTCCCTCTTTAAGTTGATTCGCCCTCGAATCATCACCTACATCGAAAGGAGACAGATCAGAGACATTAAAACTTGCACTCACATTATATTCACCTGGTAAGTCCAATTTATAATAGTTGTCATTTATTCGTTCAAGGACTTGAAATGGACCATCTCCCCTCGGAAGAAGTTTGGATCGTCTTTGCGCGGGAAACCTTTCTTTGCGCATATGAACCCAAACCCAGTCCCCCGGTTCAAAGAGAATGGGCCTACGGCCTTTGTTGGCTCGTTGCTCGTACTCCTTAGTTTTCGCCTCTATGTTGTCCCTAACCCTTTGGTGCAACTATTGAATATATTCAGCCTTGCTTTTCCATCTACATGCACAAGTTGATTAGAAGACAAAGGTATTAGATCAAGCGGTGTTAATGGATTAAAACCATACACAACTTCAAATGGGGAAAACTTAGTAGCAGAGTGTATAGAGCGATTGTAAGCAAACTCCACGTGTGGTAGGCAATCTTCCCATGTCTTTAAATTCTTTCGAATGATTGCTCGAAGTAATGTTGAAAGAATTCGATTTGCCACTTCGGTTTGACCGTCCGTTTGCGGGTGGCAGGTGGTAGAGAATAGTAACTTGGTTCCTAATCGTCCCCACAATGTCCTCTAAAAATGGCTAAGAAATTTTGTGTCCCGGTCGGACACGATCATCTTAGGCATGCCATGCAACCTAACCACTTCTTTAATAAAAAGATTAGCAATATTCACAGCATCATCAGTTTTATGGCAAGCTATAAAGTGAGCCATTATAGAGAATCTTTCCACAACCACAAATATCGAATCTCATCCATTCTTGCTTCTTGGCAAGCCTAGTACAAAATCCATAGAAACATCAGTCCAAGGAGTTTCAGAAATGGGTAAGGGCTTATACAAACCGTGCGGATTAGTTCGAGACTTAGCCCTTTTACAGGTAACCCATCTCCCGCAATATCGTTCTACATCTCATCGCATCTTACGCCAAAAGAAGTGCTTTTGGAGGGTGGCTAAAGTTTTAGCAACTCTGAAATGTCCCATCAATCCCCCATTATGATCTTCATCTACTAACACCTCTCGCACAGATCCTTGTGGAATGCATAGTTTACCTTCTCGAAACAGATATTCGTCATGGCGGTAGTATTTCTCGTAGGCTCCTTTTTCACATAACTTGAAAAATTCTCCAAAGTCAGTATCATTCGCATATAGGTCCTTAAGAAATACAAACCCCATCAATTTAGAATCCAGCACATTTAACAAGGCATACCTTCAGGATAGTGCATCAGCTACTACATTTTCTTTACCTTTTTTGTATTTAATGACATAAGGAAATGATTCGAGAAATTCTACCCACTTAGCGTGTCGCTTGTTGAGTTTATGCTGCCCCCTTAAATACTTCAATGACTCGTGGTCGGTATGAATCACGAATTCTTTGGGCAGTAGGTAATGCTGCCATGTTTCCAAGGCCCGAATTAGAGCATACAATTCCTTGTCATATGTTGGGTAGTTTAAGACAGCACCGTTGAGCTTCTCGCTGAAGTACGCAATGGGGCGTCCATCTTGCATGAGTATGGCGCCAATACCTAACCCTGAGGCATCACATTCTAACTCGAAAGTTTTGTCAAAGTTTGGTAAAGCTAATAATGGTGCCTGATTCAAACAATCTTTAATTTTCAAAAATGCTTTCTCTTGTTCTTCTTCCCAAACAAAGTTAGAATTCTTACGAATTACACCGGTCAATGGTGCGGCCAACGTGCTGAAGTTCAATACGAACCCTCGATAAAAGCTAGCCAGTCCATGAAAGCTCCGAACTTGGGAAACATTTGTCGGATGGGGCCATTCTTAATCGCCTTAACCTTCTCTTGATCAACTTCAAGGCCTTCCGAACTGACAACAAACCCTAAAAACACAATTTTGTTAGTACAAAAATCACATTTCTACAGATTTGCATATAAGGTCTCTTTTCGCAAAACTTCTAGGATAGACTTTAAATGTTTCACGTGCTCATCTAAAGTTTTACTATAGATAAGTATGTCGTCAAAGTATACGACACAAAATCTACCGATGAATGATCGCAACACGTGGTTCATGAGTCGCATGAACGTGCTTGGGGCATTTGTTAACCCGAATGGCATAACAAGCTATTCATAGAGTCCTTGCTTCGTCTTGAAAGTAGTCTTCCCCTCGTCATCTCACGGATACGTATTTGATGATATCCGCTTTTAAGGTCGATTTTTAAAAATAGACTCGCTCCACTTAATTCGTCGAGCAAGTCATCCAATCACGGGATAGGGTGTCGGTACTTGATTGTGATCTTGTTCATGGGTCGGCAATCTACACACATCCTCCATGTTCCATCTTTCTTGGGAACTAATAAGACTGGCACAGAACAAGGGCTTAAGCTCTCGCGTACATAACCCCTTTCAAGAAGCTCATTCACTTGTCTCTGAAGTTCCTTCGTCTCTTCTGGATTGCTTCGGTAAGCTGGTCTATTTGGAATTGCGGCTCCCAGCACGAAGTCTATCTGATGTTCTATTCCACGAATAGGAGATAATCCACTTGGAATCTCTTCCGGGAATATGTCTCGAAATTCCTGTAACAAAGACAAAACAGGGGAGGGTAACTTGTCATCAAAATCGTTAGTTCCGAAGAGACTTTCCTTGTACATAAGTACCAACAGAGGCTGTTTTAACAACATAGACTTTCGGACATCTTTCTCTCTAACATAAAAACTTTCTTTTCCACTCTCGTCTTTTGTTTCTTTTTCTTTATGTTCCAACTCTCTTTTTTTATCACTCATTTTCTTGCCCTTCTTTTTTTCTAAATTCTTTTCTTTTTCTTTCTCATTTTTCCGCTCACTTTCCTTTGATTTTTCAATTGATGCCTTCATCTTCAATTGATCGTCATAAACTTGCTTGGGTGTTAGCGGAGCTAATGTCACGTTTCGGCCCAAGTACTTGAAGGTGTACCGATTGGTGTAGCCATCATGGATCGCTCGCTTGTCGAATTGCCAAGGTCACCCAAGCAGGAGATGTCCCGCTTACATCGGTACCACATCGCACAAGACCTCATCTTGATACTTTCCTATTGCAAAGGAGACCAAAACTTGTTTTGTGACCTTAAGTTCTCCCCCGTCGTTAAGCCATTACAGTTTATACGAATGAGGATGTTTGGTGGTAGTCAAACCAAGTTTCTCCACCAATATGGTGCTGGCCACATTAGTACAACTTTCTCCGTCAATAACAACGCAACCAATCTTCCCTTGTACTTGGCAACGCGTATGGAAGATGTTTTCACGTTATTGCTCATTTTCGACGCCTTGTAAGCTAAGGCTCCTTTTTACCACTAAGATCTCTCCATTTTCGGCTTGTTCTACTTCTTCCTCGTATTGGAATGTCTCACTGGCATCATCTTCCCTTTCACTTTCGGATTCAATCTCGCCATTATCTCGAACAAACATAGTGTTTCGGTTTGGACATTGACTTGCAATGTGGCCTCGACCCAAACATTTGAAACACTTAATGTCTCAGGATCGATTCGGAATAGCTTCCATTTTGCCTTTGTTAGCTTCACCGCTTGGCTTGTTAAACTTAGGTGCGCCACTTGCTTCTTTGGATCCGCTCAGTATGTCCTGTTTGTTGGTCACTTGCCCCCACTTAGATGTTGAAGCAATATTAGGAATTGCTCGAGACGTAACTTTTCGTTTCAGTTGCTTTTCGACCTTTATTGCCATGTGAACCATATCGATGATATCAATGTAATGGTGTAGTCTTACAACATTTGCGATATCTCGATTAAGGCCAGCGCTAAAGCCTGCCATTGTGGCTTCTTGTTCTTCATCCACGTTGGCTCGGATCATGGCCACTTCCATTTCCTTGTAGTAATCCTCCACACTACGATGACCCTGAGTTAGGCTTTGTAACTTCTGATGCAATTCACGGTGATAGTAAGTTGGGATGAATCTTTATTTCCGCCCAAGTAGATATTGGACGTTCACCATTTCGTCTTCGGCTCGTTGTTAATTGATCCCACCAAATAATGGCATAATCAGAAAACTCGATGGCAACAAGTTTCACCTTCTTATTCTCTGAGTAATTATGGCATTCGAAGATTAACTCCACCTTCTTTTCCCACTCAAGGTAGGCTTCTGGATTGGTCTGCCCTTGAAAGCAGGAATCGCCATTTTAATATTTTTCAAGTCATCATTAGCCCACTCTCGATCTCTTCGATCACGGACTCGTGGATCTCTTCTTCATTCATTGTGTTTGAAAGCTAGATTACTGTCAGCTTCACTTGGCTCGTATATGTCGTTATCATGTAGCCGAGGTCGTTCTTGTCCCCTTCTCGGAATTAGAAGGGTGTTTGCTTGTGGTCTTCGTTCATTTCTCCGGTCCAAACGCTCGTTGATTGATTGGAACAAACGTGTGATTTCTCGCATTACGGTTTGCAAATCAGGATCTCTACCTTCAGGATCATTCCTTCGGGGTTGCAATCCTCTTCCATCCCCGACGGCATCTGATGCTTCGTCGCTTACCACTCGTCGTTCGGGGATCCTAGACATATTAAACAATATTAATGAAACCTCACTACAATCCTCACTTGTTCACTCACAAGGAAATAATTATTAACACTCACACTCATGTTTTCACTCAATTTCTGGCTTTTCTTTCAATGAAATCTCTCTTGCCTTTTGCCACTCGAATTCACTCCTCTAGATTCTAGAAGGTTGCCTTCGACTTATTAGCAACTTGTAGGTCGTTTCAAGGAGTTAAAAGGGTAAACTTGTTTCGGAAGAGGTAGGATTTAAAAGTGTAGAAAGGTTGGTAGGTGGCGTCGGAAAGTAAGACTCGATAGTAGAGGTGATGAATTATGAGGAGTTGAAAATCCAGATATCAATACAAACAATTTAAAGTAAGATAAACAATTTTTTTTAAACTTGAAAAATTCGAGATGATCAAAACGTGCCTAATTTAATTGGCTCTGATACCAACTGATACGAATCGTCTCGGGATTGAAAACGAGTCGTAGATGTTGCCTGATCGTAAATTAGGTAGTTTTTCGTTGAAGATGACTAAAGGGATATTCTAATGGTAATGGCTGGAAAAATAAAGATAGTTAAATGGTTGAGATGGTTACGAATTTGAAACAAGAAAGAACCTTTAATAAATATTAAAGACCCAAATCTTATAAGCTTCAAATAGATGAAAGGAGTTTGAATAAAACCGAGACCCACTATCTAGCAAGATAGGAACCAACGGTATAGAAATTGAACGCCACACCCAAAAGGATGATGATACGAACCGGCTCGGGATGAGTCGAAACGTATATGAGTTGCCCAATTGTCTACGAGGAGGGAATAAGCCTTTGGAAAATAATCAAAAAATATAAATGAGTTTGCGGAAGCTTAAGTGAATAAAATAGAAGATGGTTCGGTTTGGTGGAACAAAATAACAATAAAATAGATAAAATGATAATTTAATGGAGATGGGTAAAAGAACTTAAACAAGAATCGATTCAACACTAAAGAGTGTCACCCCGGGTTCTATAATGTTTAAGGTGGATAAATGGAATCGATGATGGAAATGGAAATACAAACTTAACTTAAGAAAGATTCAACACTATATAACAGTGTCACCCCGTTTCTTATATTATTAAGGTGAAAAGATGGAATTCGATGATGGACCAAGACCCGTTATCTAAAAAGATAAGAACCGTTGGTATAAATAAATGGATGAGAAACGACTGACGCCACAAGTAAAGCTTGATAAGTCAGAATCGAAACTCGTACGAAAGATAGAGAGGAGATAAACTCACTCAAATGAACAACGTTCATAAAAATTCATTCATGAAAATTCTGTATATTTACATTGAAAATTCACCAGCTATTTATAAGCATCGAGGAGGTTATTGCTTTGGCTGAATACATTGATAAAAGAATTAAATCCTATCAGCCAATACTTCTTTCAATTGCCATCCCTACATTGCACCTTGGAAGAATAATTAAAAATCTTGGGGCATGGGAGCTTGGCCGTTCCACTATTGGCATATGTTATTTAATTCCCTCAATTTTAATTTAACCTTGCCGTCCACTTTTGTTCATGCATCCAATCTTTCTAAATAATTTAATCAAGGATCCACTAAGCACCACTCCTGCACATGGATAAATTGAACATTTGCGCTTCAATTAAAAAATAAAATTTCAGCTTCATTCTACCTCCTATCATGCCGTCCAACACTTTCCACAACACACTTGCACATTTTTTTATCCACATGCTTTATTATTTAATGTTTCACACATCATACTCATCCAACTTGCTTATTTTAATGCTCCACCATGCCGTCCATACCCATGCCGTCCAAGTCTCATGCTTGTTTCCTATTATTTTATTCAAAGTCTTGCCTAATTTAATTCCCACATGCTCAATCCATCATGGCCTTCCAAATGCAGTTTATTTAATTCATCAACCATTTGCATAATTTGTTTTATTCAAAAATCTTCCCATCCACGCATGCTTCAATTCTTTGAATTATTTTTCATTTCCCTCATGTTGTTGCCGTTCTATCCATAGCTTATGTTCATGGATCTTGAATTATTTATTCAATGTATAATTTGTGATCACCCATGCTCCATTTAAATATTCGACCAAGACATGCTCCATTTGTTTGAAATATTTTTTTATTTCCCTCATGTATCCATTGCTTCCACATAGCTTCTGCCATCCATCTCCAATTCCCTTGCTCAAGCTTTTTGTTTATTTAATTCATGCTTTGCCGTCCCACCATTCTCTCCAATAGCACAAGCTTTTGTTTATTTAATTCATGCTTCCATTCATCATGCTCATTATTTTATGTCTCATAAGCTTGTATCTTCCACATGCTAAATTGGTTGACCTTGGAGACGCCACAATCACGTACCTGCATCAAAGGAACACAACCCATTGATTATATCTTAGGACAAAATTAAGGCTAGACACTTTGTTTATTAAATTTGGCAGTCCTTTTGTTAATTGGGCACATTACAATTTTAAAACTAGACCAACTTAAAATTTAATTAAAAAACATGCAAACAAATTAATTAAAGCTTGGACAAATTAATTTAGTCACTAATTTAAATTATTAGGCCGCATTAATTTGTGGTAAGAAATAATTAATTTGAGGATGCAATTTATTTAAAACATTAAATTTAAGACCATCAGCTCAATGAGCTGAGATGAGCTCGAGTGAGCTCAAATTGAACCCAAATGGACTAATCCGGTTCAATTGGAAATGCACCAAGGTGCAAATCAACTTTTTCAACACTTGGGGCATTTGTTTCGAGCTTCGTCACTTTGCAAAATGTTGGTGGCCCAGGCGTGCTCGTATCATATGATAAGTTCGAAACAAAGTTGGATTGACGCCACTAGTAACTAGATAAGTCAATTCGAACCTTGAAGAATTAGGAGAGTGAATTAAACTCACCAAAAAAAAAATAATATTCATCCATCAAAATTCTAAGTCTCCTACAACTGACCAGACACAAACTATTTATAGAAACATTTTTAAAGTTCTCATGGAAAAAGGATAGCATTGTCGTCCATATTTAATTCATAGGCTTCCACTAATCTCACACTTGCAAATTTCCAACTTGTTTATTACCATATAAGGACTTTCACTTTAAATTTCTATAGCTATATAATACCTTTCGCTATTAGAACTCAACTTTTGTACTTTACGGGATTTAGTCCTTTTTATCAAATTAAGCATGTAAATGATAAAATTTCTTAACAAAATTTTTATACGGTTGACAAACCATAATTTACACATATTTTAACCCCATGCTTGGCTTACTTTTGGATGAATTTTTATTAGATTTGATGAATTTGATGCTCCTAATCCTTTAATTTCATGTTTTACACTCAGGAGAGCTTAGGGAGTCAAAAAGAACGAGAAACGGGTCAAAAAGGGACAAAATGGGCCTACACGACCTGGACCACCGCACACGGGCAAATCCACACGGTCGTGTGTGCTAAGCAGAACCGAACACGGCCTGAACTATCGACCACGGGCGTGTCCCTGTCGGACCCAAGTTTAATTCTATTCAGAAAAGGTTACTTGTGGGCCAAGAAAGGCGTTCCAAAAGCCTAGATAAACACCTTAGGGGACGTGGAGTAGACGTCAAGTAGACGCCGAGTAGAAGACAGAAAATACTCCAAGACAGCCGTTGGGAATAGCTTAGGAGAAGGATCTCCATCAAGACTGAAGACCTCCCATCAAGTTCTTTAGAAGTTTTTTGGGTTTTTTTATCTTTTGTTGTTTTCCCTATTTTAAGATGTTTCCCTCTATCAATATGAACTAAATCCCATAAATACCTAAGGGGATGAAACCTAATACAGATCTTATTATTATTTAATTTAGAAGATAAATACTTGTTCTTATTCTTAATTGTGAGTTCTTATTCTTGTTTTGATAATTCAAGTTATTAATTCAAAGTCAAATGTGTTTATTTAGTGGAGGAAATGTAACGACCTGAATTTGGGCCTAGTAGAATTGGGCCCATTGGGCCTTGGGCGTGGGAGCGTTTAAAATTTTTGAGAATATGAGAACGGCAATAATGCAAGTTGGACCTATTAGGTGAGTGATTTTAGAAGGTTAGGGGCCTTCTATGAAGTCCCGGGATCAAACTTGGGCTTCAGAAAAATTTTGGTTTTAGGTGAATAAAACCCTAGGAGTTAGTAGGTATTTGAGAATAAAATGTGGAGAAAAATGACACAAAAAGAGCTTGTGGTGTAGTGGGAAAGTGGCGCCACATGGGAGACAAGGAGGTGACGCCACACAAGGAAGCAAGGGTTCCAAGGTTCAAGCCTTGGCGCTGGCATTTCATTTTGGATTTATTTTTAAGTGAACTTGGACTTTGGCCCATAGATTTATATTTAGTTGCGCATGATGTTAGACACAAGAGGAGCTAGTGGCTTAGTGGCTAGTGGCGTGAATTGGCTGATGGGAGAGCCTGGGTTCGACTCTCATGACAAGGAAGGGAGGATTTATTTTGCGGATTGGATGGCCAGAGTTTGTGTTTGATTTAAACTCTACTGAAGGAGGGATCCCACATCGGAAAGCTAGCAAGAGGGAAGGTGAGAAGCTGGCTATATATAAAGCTGTCTATGAGGAGAGGATGCATACCTTGGTGGGCGTTTGGGCATAGGAACATTCAGAGCACGGATTAGCTTCAGACTCCTATAAGGTGTGTACTTCGCACTACTCTAGTTGTAGAGCGGCAAATGCCGAAATGCCAGTCACACGGCGATGGTAGCCACACGAGCGTGCGAGCCCACGTGTGGGAGCTTCGACGCGATAGTTGAGGCGACCATGAGTATTCATGTGGGTTGATGCTGTTTGGGCCACGGTGGGTCGAAAAGGGCCAAGTGGGCCCAATGGGCCTGTGGGCCCATATGAATAAATTGTATGATTGTGTAGTAGATAGTGAACTGGTCTATGTGAATCTCATATCTGTGGCTAGACTTGGGCTGAATGGGCCATATGAGCGTGTGGGCCCATTTGGGCCGATAATGGGCCATAGGCCCATTCACATCGTTATCTCTGCTTAGAATAACTCGGTTTATAAAATTACCGAAATACCCCTAGTTTGTAAAATTACTAAACTGCCCTCGATTTGCAAAATTATAGAAATGCCCCCGGTTTGTAAAACTACCAAAATGCCCTGGTTTACGAAACTACTGAAATACACCTGGTTTGAAAAATTATCGAAATACCCCTGATTTGTAAAATTATCGAAATACCCTCGGATTGCAAAATTACTAAAATACCACTAATTTGTGAACTTATCGAAATACCCCTGGTTTACAGAATTATTGAAATACCCCGATTTGCAAAATTACCAAAATACCCCTGTTTTGCGAAATTACTAAAATACCCTCTATGGGTAAAGTTAACGAAATACCCTCGACGGGTAAAATTACCGAGATGCCCTTACGAGGCGAAATGACCGTTTTACCCCTAACCGATTAAATGATCGTTGTACCCTCGAGGTAGTACTAATGTTGTATGTGTTAATTGTATGATTGATTATGTTTGAGATGCACTGCATGGATTAATTATGAGTAGAATTACCGAATTACCCCTGTAGGGTAGGATTATCGGAATACCCTTATAGGGTAAACTGACTGATTTGCCCTTGTGGGTAAATGATTGACTTGTGCTATGATTTGACCGATTTGATTGTGATTGTATGATTGTGTTTTAACCGACTTGACTGTGGGCGTGTGTCTGATTTGCTGTTAATATATGTTGAAATGACTGTTATTAAGCATGGTTATTTTGCATGCACGAAATTATTATGCCATGACATGATGCATGGGGTTGGGTTATATTAATGGAGGAAATGTACTGTTACTGGTGGCTTTGCCACACATACTGTTACTGGCAGCTCCGCTGCAATACTGTTACTGGTGGCTCTGCCACATATACTGATATTGGCAGCTTTGCTACATTTATACTGGCAGCTCGACTGCATTTTTGGAGTGTAGCGAATGGGTGGGTCGATTTAGAAATCCCCACATGGAGTGTAGGGCTGGAACGGGTGGAGTGTAGCGGATGGATTATTAGGTTTGGGTTGGGCTGCATACTGTATTTGCATATCTGTTATGAGATCTATTATTGGTTTGGGCTAGGCCCAATTGATTCTATTATGGGTTGTAACCCAAATGATATTGAAGTGGGCTTGGCCCACGTATGCTCGAATCTGTATTGTATTGTTGCTGTTAAAGGGCTTTGGCCCTGACTACTTCGGGTTCTGTTTCTCTATACTAACTGTTACTCTAGAAAGGGGATTACACACTGAGTTTTCATAAACTCAACCCGTTTTCAACTGTGCAGGTAATCCCCAGCCTTAGACGGTTCGGAGCTGTGAGGGACTCGGAGAAGACTACACACTGCTTATGTTTTCCATTTTTTAAAATGGTTTTACGATTTAAAACACTTCAATATGACACGCCAGATTCGGGCCTAACTTCTAGGCCGGGTTTGGGTGTTACATTTAATGGTATCAGAGTCGGGTTGCAAAATTTGGGTGTGGATTGGGTTTTCAAAATTGAATTTCTGAAAGTGTTGTTTCAAAAAGCCTTGATAAGATTTGAAGTTCTGAAATGATATATTGATCGTTTTTCTACAAGTCTGGTACACCGAGTCTCCGGCGCCGAATCCGTAAGTTTTCTGAGTACTTTTATCTGTTTAGAAATTTAAATACAGTAGAAATACAATGATTTCTTAGATATTAGATTGTATGGCTACACTTAAACTTAGAGTTTGTATTTATTCTCTGTATTCTGGAAATTGTTTACGTGTAATGTCCATCCGCTCTGATGGATAGATAGTGTGGTACGGGCTTGTGTGGTTAAGATCAGAGTACGCAACGAGAGCATCGTGTAGTAGGTTACGATGTGCAACTATTCCTATAGTTGGAAATTTCGAGGACGAAATTTCTTTAAGGGGGTAGATTTGTAACGACCCGAATTTGGGCCTAGTAGAATTGGGCCCATTGGGCCTTGGGCGTGGGAGTGTTTAAAATTTTTGATAACATGAGAACAACAATAATGCAAGTTGGACCTATTAGGTGAGTGATTTTGGAAGGTTAGGGGGCTTCTATGAAGTCCCGAGATCAAACTTGGGCTTTAAGAAAATTTTGGTTTTCGGTGAATAAAACCCTAGGAGTTAGTAGGTAGGCTTTAAGAATAAAATGTGGAGAAAAATGACACAAAAAAAGCTTGGGTGTAGTCGCAAAGTGGCGCCACGTGGGAGACAAGGAGGTGACGCCACACAACGAAGCAAGGGGTCCAAGGTTCAAGCCTTGGCGCTGGCATTTCATTTTGATTTATTTTTAAGTGAACTTGGACTTTGACCCATAGATTTATATTTAGTTTGCATGATGTTAGACACAAGAGGAGCTGGTGGCTTAGTGGCTAGTGGCGTGAATTGGCCGATGGGAGAGCCTGGGTTCGAATCTCATGACAAGCAATGGAGTATTTATTTTGCAGATTGGACGGCCAGAGTTTGTGTTTGATTTAAACTCTACTGAAGGAGGGATCCCACATCGGAAATCTAGCAAGAGGGAAGGTGAGAAGCTGGCTATATATAAAGCTGTCTATAAGGAGAGGAAGCATACCTTGGTGGCTGTTTGGGCATAGGAGCATTCGGAGCACAGATTAGCTTCAGACTCCTATCAGGTGTGTATTTCGCACTACTCTAGTTGTAGAGCGGTAAATGCCGAAATGTCGGTCACACAGCGATGGTAGCCACACGAGCGTGCAAGCGCACGTGTGGGAGCTTCGACGCTATAGTTGAGGCCACCATGAGTATTCTTGTGGTCTGATGCTGTTTGGGCCACGGTGGGCCGAAAGGGGCCAAGTGGGCCCAGTGGGCCCGTGGGCAAATATGAATAAATTGTATGATTGTGTAGTAGATAGTGAACTAGTCTATGTGAATCTCATATCTGTGGCTAGATTCGGGCTAAATTGGCCACATAAGCGTGTGGGCCCATTTGGGCCGAGAATGGGCCATAGGCCCATTCGCATCGTTATCTCTACTTAGAATACCTTGGTTTACAAAATTACCGAAATGTCCCTAGTTTGCAAAATTACTGAAATGCCCCCAGTTTACAAAATTACCGAAATGGCCCCCAGTTTGCAAAATTACCAAAATGCCCTAGATTGCAAAATTACTGAAATACCCCGGTTTGCAAAATTACTAAAATACTCCCAATTTGTAAAATTATCGAAATACCCTCGAATTGCAAAATCACTGAATTACCCCTGGTTTGTGAAATTATCGAAATACCCCACGTTTATAGAATTATCGAAATACCCTGATTTGTGAAATTACCAAAATACACCTAGTTTGCGAAATTACTAAAATACCCTCTATGGGTAAAGTTACCGAAATACCCTCGATGGGTAAAATTACCGAGATGCCCTTACGGGGCGAAATGATCGTTTTACCCCTAACCGATTAAATGATCGTTGTACCCTCGGGGTAGTACTAATGTTGTATGTGTTAATTGTATGATTGATTATGTTTGAGATGCACTGCATGGATTAATTATGAGTAGAATTACCGAATTACCCCTGTAGGGTAGGATTATCGGAATACCCTTATAGGGTAAACTGACTGATTTGCCCTTGTGGGTAAATGATTGAGTTGTGCTATGATTTGACCGATTTGATTGTGATTGTATGACTGTGTTTTAACCGACTTGACTGTGGGCGTGTGTCTGATTTGCTGTTAATATGTGTTGAAATGACTGTTACTAAGCATGGCCATTTTGCATACACGAAATTATTATGCCATGACATGATGCATGGGGTTCGGTTATATTAATGGAGGAAGTGTACTGTTACTAGTGGCTTTGCCACACATACTGTTACTGGCAGCTCCGCTGTAATTCTGTTACTGGTGGCTCTGCCACATATACTGATACTGGCAGCTTTGCTACGTTTATACTGGCAGCTCGACTGCATTTTTGGAGTGTAGCGGATGGGTGTGTCGATTTAGAAATCCCCACATGGAGTGTAGGGCTAGAATGGGTGGAGTGTAGCGGATGGATTATTAGGTTTGGGTTGGGCTGCATACTCTATTTGCATATCTGTTATGAGATCTGTTATTGGTTTGGGCTAGGCACAATTGATTCTATTACGGGTTGTGACCCAAATGACATTGTAGTGGGCTTGGCCCACGTATGCTCTGATCTGTACTGTACTGTTGCTGTTAAAGGGCTTTGGCCCGGACTATTTCGGGTTCTGTTTCTGTACACTGACTATTACTCTAGAAAGGGAATTACACATTGAGTTTTCATAAAGTCACCCCGTTTTTAACTGTGCAGGCAATCCCCAGCATTAGACGGTTCAGAGCTGCGAGGGACTCGGAGAAGACCACACACTGCTTATGTTTTCCGTTTTGATTATCTACTTTGAAATATTTTGATTTGGGTTGTAATAAGGCCTTTTAAAGTTTTCGCACTTTAAATTTTAGATCGATTTTATTTTATTTAATATCTGTTAGAAGTAAATCACAGCTTTTCGAAATGTTAATTGTTTTAAAACAACACAACGTTTTCGCAACATTTTTTTTAAAATGGTTTTACGATTTAATCTTTTTGTAATTCAATTACTTTCACAATTGGCTTCCGCAACTCAAAAAAAAAATGTTTTGGGAATAAAACTAACTTAACTAGGATTTTACTTAAGCTTTTAAATAAGAAGGGTTTTCAATGAAAACATGGCTTTCGAAAAACACTTCAATGTGACACGCCAGATTCGAGCCTAACTTCTAGGCCGGGTTTGGGGTGTTACAGGAAAAGTCCATGTTTAACAGAAGATCAACACAATTAAGCGGAGTTGATTGCAACCCTAGAAATAAGGGAACGAAAATCTGTCGAAATAGAGTCAAATCTAGTAAGGGAATCCATCGATCTAGTTAATGTGACAATAGGGGTTTTAATTAGAAAGTGATTTCAAGTAATCAACCTAGAGTCAGTTCTTTTTAATCTTTAAAGAGATATTAACATAAATCAGAGATTTCTACGGATTAAGATAAGTGAATAAATTGAATGAATCAAAAGTAATAGGTGAAGTCTAGGTGGATTTTTCCTTAGGTATTGCATATCTCATAAAGTTGTCTTAAAGTATTCTCTCAATTCTTTCTCTGTCGTATTTTTAATTAAGTTTTAGTTTAAAAGAAATCACCCCAATTCTTAGGCTAGATAATAAAAAGATAGTAATTACTAGTAATCTTAGTCCTTGAGGATACGATATTTCAGACTCACCACAACTATACTACTGTTTGATAGGTGTGCTTGCCTTTGTCGAAATATTAGTTAGTTTCGAGACCATCAAGTTTTTGGCGCCGTTGCCGGGGGCTAAGATATTAGGAACACTAAATTTTTATTACTTTATCCATTTTATTTATTTGCAAATTATTTTATTTATTTTATTTTAACTTTTCTATTTTTTCTTTTATTTGCTTCTGGAAGGTAATTTTAGTTTATGACTAGAGGAAACCCGTCAGGACCCTTGATTTTTGACAGTGAGATTGAAAGTACAGCTTGTAAAAACTGAAGAGAAATAAGGCGAAGCCTACAATACATAGAAGAAGAGCAAGAAGATGAAATCAATACTACCGAAGAGATGGCTGATAATAATCCGCTACCTCCTGTGGTTGCCGAAAACCCGGTGAATCAAAATCTTGCTCCTCGTACTATGTATGATTATGCTAAACCTAATTTAACAGGAACTAAATCAAGTATTTTTAGACCGACTATTGCTACAAATAATTTTGAACTAAAACCGAACACTATTCAGATGATCCAGCAATTTGTTCAGTTTGATGGTTTGCCGGATGAGGATCCAAACAATCACTTCGCAAATTTTCTTGAGTTTTGTGACACTTTCAAGATTAATGGCATTTCTGATGATGCCATTCGCCTTCAGTTGTGTTCCTTCTCGTTGAGAAACAAAGCTAAACAGTGGTTGAACTCGTTACCACGAGGATCAATCACTATATGGGAACAAATGACCGAAAATTTATTGTTAAAATATGTTTCGCCAGCTAAAACGGCTAAGTTGAGGAATGATATCTCTTATTTTGTGCAGATGGATTTAGAGACACTTTACGATGCATGGCAGAGATACAAGGATCTACTGAGAAGGTGCCCACACCATGGGTTACCCTTTTGGCTACAGGTTCAAACCTTTTACAATGGTGTGAACCCATCAACTAGGCAGTTGATTAATTCAGACGCTGGTGGAACTCTAAATAACAAGACCCCTGAAGCGGCTTATGAGTTTATAGAGGAGATTTCACTGAATAGCTATCAGTGGCAAGTTACAAGGACAAAGCCAACAAAAGCCACCAGTGTTTTCAACCTCGACGCAGTAACTATGCTATCAAATCAGGTAGAACTTTTAAGAAAATTGATGGTTTGTGTGGTTCTTCGCAGGTACATCCAGTGATATAGTGTGATACGAATGGAGGAGGAATGAATAATACGGAATATCCATCCTACAACTCTGGCATAGAAAGCGAACAGATGAACTATATGGGTAATAGTTCTAGACCTCAAAATAACCCTTATAGTAACACTTATAATCCAGGTTGGAGGAAACACCCCAACTTCTTATGGGGTGGCCAAGGAAATCAAAGACAACAACCCCTCCCAGGCTTTCAACAGCAACCCTACCCATAAGAGAAAAAGCTGAACCTTGAGGAGATGCTAACAAAATTTCTCGCGGTGTTAGAAACCTGTTTCCAAAACACCGAAATAGCACTCAAAAATCAGCAAGCATCGATTCAAGGGCTCGAGAACCAATTAGGACAACTTGCTAAGCTCATATCTGAATGACCACAAGGCAGCTTGCCAAGCAACACTGAAACAAACCCAAAGGAGAAACTTCATACCGTTACCACTCACGATAGTAAAGGGTTAGATGAACCAAAATTGAGGCAAGAGAATGTGGTAAAGGAAAGTAAGGTTGAGGTAAGCCATGATAAACCAAAACCGGTAATTACAGAATACCAACCTCGTGTGCCATACCCCAATGCGATGAAGAAAGACCGCATAGATGAACAATTCGATAAATTTCTTAAACTTTTAAAAAAATTACATATTAACTTACCGTTTATTGAAGCTCTTTCGCAGATGCCCAATTCAAGGAAATTTTTAAAGAAGCTTTTGATAAACAAACGAAAGTTAGACGATACGTCGCATGTGGAGCTAAATACAGTGTGCTCAGTAATTTTACAAAATAAACTACCACAAAAATGAAAAGATCCAAGGAGTTTTACAATTCCGTGCTTAATTGGTAGTTTATATGTTAATAATGCTTTAGCTGATTTAGGGGCAAGCATCAATGTCATGCCTTATAAAATGTTTAAACAGCAAGGTCTTAAGAAACCCAAATAAACTAGGATGAGCATCCAATTAGCTGATAAAACCATTAGAGTTCCTAGGGGTATAACTAAGGATGTACTAGTGAAAATTGACAAATTCATATTCCCAGTAGACTTTGTTGTTTTAGATATGAATGGGGATAATGATGTTTCTTTAATATTAGGACGACCCTTTTTAGTAACTGCTAGGAAAATTATCGATGTTGATACAGGGGAACTAACACTTCGGGTAGGTGATGACATGATTAAACTCAAGCACGTGATTCTAACAGAATATCTAATGATCAAGATAATACAAGTCCTGTTAATATAAATAAACTTAACGTTCAATCTTCTTTGCAGGAAATCTCTCAGGGAAAGATAATAAAGCCAGGGTCTAGCATTCATATTGAGAATAAAACTGTTCATGAGGAACGAAGATTACAAATCAATGAACTACATGAATGGTGGACACACTTCAAGGAAAAACCAAAAAAGCACGATGAACCAAAGCAAATCCATGTCAAACTTAAGGATGGGACAACCCAATTTAAGATTGAAGATCAGATATTCTTGGATAAAATAGACCCTCAAATTGCCATTTCAGACCTTAACAAAGAGATCCCTTTCACGGTACTAAATGTCTTCCCATACAGAACAGTTGAGGTAACAAATCCTAAGTTCGGCACTTTTAAGGTAAACACCACTCGACTTAAACTATATATCGATAACCGAATTGATAGTAAGAATGAGGAGTTTCAACTCCTCAAACCACCATGATTATACGAATGAAAGGTAAATCTAGCTTAAGACTTTAAACGAGTGCTTCTCGGGAGGCAACCCAAGTACTAACCCTGTTAATTTTCATATTTTTAGCACCTAACTAAAAAACTGACCAAATTAATGAAGCACAGGTTTCCCTACCACACGGCCTTGCACACGGACGTGGTCGTGGTCGTGTGGACACCATAAATACGCATATCGGTGTGGTAGAGACTGTGCAAACCAAGGATGAAAATTCCCCAAACCACGGGCAGCGCTAAAAATGCCAGGGCCGTGCGATACAGCCATGGTTGACACTGATTAATCAACATGGGCATGGAAACCTCTACACGACAATAGGAGAAATGAGTGAAGCATCACACGGTCGTGTGACTCGGTCGTGTGACCTAACACGCCCGTGGCACACGGGCGTGGGCAGCAACCAGGTGCCCTGATTTCTATTTAAAACCCCCTACTTCTCACTTTCTCCCCATATTCTTCTTCTCCCAAAACATAGCCACCACACCCCTTCCGTTTTCCATTATCTTTCTCCTTTCATTTTCCTTTCCCCCTTTCCCTCATTCTTTCTTTACACCACCATCCCCATGTCGAAGAAGCGAAAATACCTTAGCACAGTCTCCCTGTGCGAGACCAATCTACATAAGTTCATGCCGGCCGCTTCATTTACTCGACAGGACAAGGACCTTTGAGTCCATTTATTTTTATTTTTCTTTTTATTTTCATTTTTAAATTATTTCCCTTTATCTTTCTTGTCTTTAATTTATTTTAGTATATTTTGACTTCTTTTTATATTTGGCTGTTTCTTATCGAGTACCCATAACAAAGTCAATTATTGATGACTCCGTAGTTTCAAAAAGTTTAGGGTGCCACTAAGGAATGACCAAACTACTAGAGTTTTCTCCCTCCGTTTACCTTTGCCTAGTTCATCATGCTTATTTTTAAGGAGTTTATCCAAAAATTCAGGAAGTTCACTTCTCTCCCTATCTTATGAATTTCTATATTGTCGATATCAATTTTTACATTGAGGACAATGTACATCTTAAGTGTGGGGAGGTGTCAACAATACTAAATTATGCCTTGTTCTTAAGTAACTTTCTCATATTTACTATTAGAATGAAACTTATATTGATTTATGATTTTTATTGATATGTCTTGGATTAAGTCATAAATAATTGTGCATTGATAATTTAAACTTTAAGACATTAGAGAATCAAGCATGATAAGTCTATTTTTAGAATTAAAATTTTTTTAGGTTGTTTCCCTAATCTTAAATATTACTTTGAAGTTTGAAATTTGCAAGATTGACATCAAAACCATAATTTTTTTGAGATTTTGAGCCTTTAAAGAGCATATATATATATATTTCTTGCTCACTTTATTGATTATGAGTATGTCAACATTGATATTTTATTCTAGAACTTGCTTCGATTATACATGTCGAGACCACATTTCTGATTTGATATACTAAGATGATAAAGGCACCTAGGAATTAACCCACTCACTCCACAAAAAGCCTACCCTCATAATTAACCCTTAGTGAACCCTTTTTAGCCTAATAAGCCGTTTCTTGACTCACCCATTAATATTGACCTAAAACCAAATTTTTAATTCCCCTAATCTTTTGACGTCCCTTTTGTCAAGATTTGATTTGAGCAGTTGCTAAACTATTTTCGGTATTTCAGTTGTTAAATTCTATCTTATTATTGTAATTACTTATTCTTAAAAAAATGAAAAGTTGAAAGTATATTCATTATTAGTTGTATGTTTTATAAGCTTAAACAGTTAATTTCACATCTTTAGAAGAAGCTCGAGTTATTAATGTAATTATTCATTGTTAGTTATTTTCTAGTTAAGTAATTTTTCAATTCAATCTCGATTTTAACTCTCTAATTTAGCCTTTACCCACACCTTTAACCTAAGCCCCATTACAACCCTTTTAAGACCTTTTTGATTTGTGTATCATCTCATTTTACAGTGGTGGAGATTTGATTTTCATGCAAGCCTATGGGATTAACTTTTCATGTTTGACTTTTTGAGTGCTTAATTTGAACCTTAAACACCTCGAGTGATTTGAGTGAATCTTTAGTGAGGATGCCAACTGTTGTCAGGTTTTGAATCAGAGGTAATTATTTAGGTAAGGGGAAACACCTATGTTTTCGTGCTATAAAAATGTATGACTTAGATTGTTTGAATCTTTAAGAACTCTTTTAGTTAAAATTATCAATGTATGGATTATCTATGAATTATGATGAAACATTATTGATGAGGATTATGATTTGAGGGAGTTAATTTTAATTGTGAGTTGCAGATTTTGCTTGAGGACAAGCAAAGTCTTAAGTGTGGGGATATTTGATAAACCATAATTTACACATATTTTAACCCCATGCTTGGCTTACTTTTGGATGAATTTGTATTAGATTTGATGAATTCGATGCTCCTAATCCTTTAATTTCATGTTTTACACTAAGGAGAGCTTAGGGAGTCGAAAAGAATGAGAAACGGGCCAAAAAGGGACAAAATGGGCCTACACGGCCTGGACCACTGCACACAGGCAAATCCACACGGTCGTGTGTGCTAAGCAGAACTGAACAGCCTGGACTATCGACCACAGGCGTGTCCTTGCTGGACCCGAGTTTAATTCTATTCGAAAAAGGTTACTTGTGGGCCAAGAAAGGCGTTCCAAAAGCCTATATAAACATCCTAGGGGAGGCCGAGTAGAAGGCAGAAAATACTCCAAGACAGCAGTCGGGAATAGCTTAGGAGAAGGATCTCCATCAAGACTGAAGATCTCCCATCAAGTTCTTTAGAAGTTTTTTGGGTTTTCTTATGTTTTGTTGTTTTCCCTATTTTAAGATGTTTCCCTCTATCAGTATGAACTAAATCCCATAAATACCTAAGGGGATGAAACCTAAGACAGATCTTATTATTATTTGATTTATAAGATAAATACTTGTTCTTATTCATAATTGTGAGTTCTTATTCTTATTTTGATAATTCAGGTTATTAATTCAAAGTCGAATGTGCTTATTCAACACAATTAAGCGGAGTTGATTGCAACCCTAGAAATAGGGCGACGAAAATCTGTCAGATTAGAGTCAAATCTAATAAGGGAATCTATAGATCGAGTTAATGCGACAATAGGGGGTTTAATTAGAAAGTGATTTCAATTAATCAACCTAGAGTCAGTTGTTTTTAGTCTTGAAAGAGATATTAACATAAATCAAATATTTCTACGGATTAAGATAAGTGAATAAATCGTATGAATAAAAAGTAATAAGTGAAGTCTAGGTGGATTCTTCCTTAGGTATTGCCTATCTCATAAAGTTGTCTTAAAATATTCTCTCAATTCTTTCTCTTTCGTATTTTTAATTAAGTTTTAGTTTAAAAGAAATCACCCCAATTCTTAGGCTAGATAATAAAAAGATAGTAATTACTAGTAATCTTAGTCCTTGAGGATATGATATTCCAGACTCACCACAACTATACTACTGTTCGATAGGTGCGCTTGCCTTTGTCGAAATATTAGTTAGTTTCGAGACCATCAACGGTACTTCTATCATGATGTAGGAAATAAAATAATAATAAAATAAATTTTTTGACTTCAGATTTGTGGTCCCGAAACCACTATTTTAATTTTACTAAGAACAGGCTGTTACAAGTACTGAGGAGATTAGCAATTTTATCGCGTTATTCATTATTTACAGATTTTTTGCATTTATGAATATTTAGTGGTTTTACCACATTGAGATTTTCTCGCATGCGTTGAAGTTTCGCAGACGAGTTCTGGGGAACTTGTGTTGTGTAGCAGATGAATGGGTAGGAACCTTTTTTCATTGCATCTTGTTCATGACATACTTGAATGTTTTTGATTTATGTTACGTATTGCATTGTGTTGTATTGAATGGTATCAAAGTTAATGAGTGTTACTTGAATGAATGATGACCCATGCTCATACACCGTTTGACATCGATGGTTTTGTGTTCTTTTATTAATGCTAATATGTTTCACTGTATTTGATATTTATGTCTGTTTAACTTTTCAGGTAAACCTCAAAACTAAGATTGGACCTGGCACATGGAGAATCACCTCAGACCTTGGACTATTTTTAAGAAGTATTATTAAGTCTCTACTGGTTTTGGGTTTTAATTTTCAATTATTTCTGGTTTTTGGCTTGGTAACTTTTCATTTGGGGATTTTTGCATGCATGGATTACTCAAGCATAATAACTGAAAAGCGCATGATATATAACTTACGTAAAATTTGACATTGATCCCTAAATTCCACTGCATTGCAAAGAAATCATTTTTGAAAAAAATCGATAAGACGACTAGATTTCCAAATGACATGAATTATGGTTTTTTTGCTGCATTAGTTAACATCAACCTTTTTTTACAAAATAAAGCGATGAACAAACGATTTTCCTAAAACAAAACTGTCAATAATAAAGTGAGTCCTGATTAAATCCATATACATTTTTAGGATAATTTTAGAACTTTGCATAACAAAGCTTGGATTGCGCTACATTGGCCATTATTTGTTACTTTTATCACTTGGGGAGGAAATGTATGGTTCTGTGTGAATACAGGTGCAGGTAAAAGAAGAGGATGAAAAGGATGACGAACGAAAATTAGGGAAGTGAAACATTCTCTTGGCAATTGGTAAGATTGATTGCCAATAGAATTGCCATGGCAATTCCAAGAAGATAACTCAGCACTCTATCCACGTCACGCTCAGTCAGCTGGACGTGTAACACCCTTAACCCATAACCATCACCAGTCTAGGGTTAAGAAGCATTACCGATCATTTTACAACACATAGTATATCAATGTCAAAACATAACAAAATATATGCATATAGTCCCTTAATGAGGTCTACGAGACCTTAAACATGCATTAGAAAGGGGTCGGGACTAGAACGAACACATACGAAATTTTCTGAAAACTTAAAATTTTTCAAAGTTACAGAGGTCACAACCCCGTGAGCGCAGGCCGTGTGCCTCACATGGCCTCAGCAACGCCCGTGTGTCCAAGCCGTGGTCGACATTGACTTGCATCACACGGCCTGTCACACGCCTGTCTGTCTGGCCCGTGGTCGACACTGACTTGCATCACACGGCCAGTCACACGCCCGTGTGTCTAGCCCGTGCACGAGCCTGACTTGAATCAAATTATAAATTTAGGGTTCACGGTCGAGCCACACACCCCTGTGCTTAACTGTGTGGGAAAAATAGGCCATTTGCAAGGCTAATTTGCCACCCACACTTTGGATCACACCTACAAGCATAAACCAATATAATTTCATACTCCAAATGGCATTCAAACATACCAAATCATACTCAATTAATCTCTTAACATCATCATTCATCTTCTTATACAAATTCATCTTAATATATCAATCTAAATTATCAACTTCACATCGAAATCATATAATCCATTCATCATTCATTTCTTACCAAATCTATACATGAAACATACCATTTCCATTTTACTAATTAAGCCAAAATGATCATTCACATAGAGCACACACATACACATCTTGACCATCCTTTACCCATACAAAATATATATTATACGCATTTATCTTTCAAACCATATCACATGGCAAAATATTACAACTCAAAATATACCACAATCACTAGCCTATACATGCCATATACCAAATATGTACAACTTTCAAAAGTACCAAAATAGATAGC
Source organism: Gossypium australe (assembly GCA_005393395.2). NCBI lineage: Eukaryota > Viridiplantae > Streptophyta > Magnoliopsida > Malvales > Malvaceae > Gossypium > Gossypium australe. The sequence goes on from CM016617.1 coordinate 67,199,190, forward strand.
CAATAGTGTGATTGAGTCGCTGATGATCCCCAGATCCGAGCTAGCTTTAAATACACTGTAAAACAGAGAAAACTTCACACAATAAGCTTTAAAGCTTAGTAAGTTCGTAATATAATACATTTAACTCAATAATTCAATTTCAATATATAAAATAAACCATCACATAGATCAATTCACAATAATACACAATTTCATCCATAGACAATACTCACATAACCATCCATTTATCCATTTACAAAATCATCAACCACATAGGTTCTGTACATACCTGTACCATCACGTATTTAACTATCACAATTACTATTCAATGCTCCGAACCTTTTCTCATTCACTCCTCTTTGAACATTTGATGAATTCGCACACTCAGTGCTACATAATTTGCCACAATTACAATATTATTACACACTCAGTGCCACGTAAATAGCTGAAGCCACAATATTACCACACACTTAGTGCACCACATTGAATAAAAAATGTATCAAATTCACACACATAGCGCCAAATAACATAGCCGATGTATTTCTTTATTTCGCACATGTAATATCCCGGGTTAGGGGCTATTTCGTTGTGGCATGTTTTGCAGGTGTTTGTGTGCTGTGTTGCTATTTCGGTGCTTTAGGGGTTTAATTATAGGCTAAGTGTATGCCTGAGTAGGTAGGAAAATTTTAGTTTTTGGCCTTAGGTGTGGGGAGTGGATAGAGTTGGGGGCTTAAGAAAATAAAATGGGATTTTATTGCACAAATGAGGAGCTAGCAAAGTGGCAGAGCTTGCGCCACTTGGAGTTTGGTGTGGCGTCATCTGCAAGGGGGAGTGGAGGTCCAGTGTTCGAGCTGCGGAGTACTCCTTTTTATTTCTTTTTGGGACGGCATAGGGGGAGAGTTGTATGTGGTTTAAATGCTACTTTGGACCAAGTCAAGTGGTTTAAAAGAGGGGTGGAGAGTGAGTTTAGGAAGGAGACTTATTCAAAATGTTTGAATGAGTGAATGGGAGCAATTTGGGGGATATGGCCGAATATTTGGGGAGTGGGGGAGAAGGTGGCCGGCTTTGGGAAGTGGGAAGGTGTGTGCCGAAATGCATTTTTGCATTTTGGCAATTCTCTTAGGCAATTTCGGTCAAAGGTTAGTAGCAACCAAGTTCTTTCATTTTGTCAAAGCAAGCCGATTTTTGCCATAGAAAATTCTTTCATTTTTGACACCCTTTGAAACCGAAAGTCCTCAATCAATTCTTTTCTTTTTTCTTCAATTGTTGAAACCGAATTCATATCTCCCTCCTAGCCGAATCTTTCATGGGTGCCTTACCATTCCATTAAGCCGAAACACTAATTCCTAAAACACATTTTCTATCTTTTTCCAAAACCGTAAGTACTTGTCCCCATCCATTTTCTATTTTCTTCCATTTCAAAAGCTCTTGAGCCGAATTCTCCATTTCTTTTCTCCTTTCTTTTTGTGCCGAAACTCTACTCATCACAATCTTTTTCTCTCCTTTACACTAAAGCCGAATTTAAGGATATTAAAACACCGGAAGCCGAATTCTTTTCTCCTTTTGTTGAAGCCTTGACCGAATCTCTTCTCTTCCCTGGTGTTGGGTTGGCCGAATATTGGTGTCGGGTGTTGGTAAGTGCAGGGCCGAATGGCCATCTCCCTTCTCCTTTACACTTTGTTGATGTGGGTTGCTTAAAGGCCGAATATGGTTATTTTTGGAAGGGTATTAACCTCTTTGTTATAGGTCATTGGGATTTTGGATACAATCAAGTGGAGCTTTCGTTTTCTGATTAGCCAGGAGGGGTAAGTTTTGGTAAGGGTTCGATATTAATCCCTTTGGTTATTGGTTGATAGCCGAATGTTGTAAGTGCCTAATCCTAGGTTGGCCGATTGTTTTAGGGGCTTGACAACCGAGGGACATAGATCGTTCGTAGGGATTTCTAGGCTCGTATAATCAGGTGTGTATACTAACACACTTATATTTAGGAATATTATTAATAAACCTGTATGCCTATTAAAATTTATGGCAGTTGATGGATTGATATGATACCCATTTGGGTATGAGCTTGGATTCGGGTAAGTTACTACTAATATCATTATGAGTTATTGATGATTTATATGATATCATGACCTATGTTATTTATGTATGCCATGAGAGTTTATGCTGGGTATGTGGGCATAATTTGCATGATAGTATGATATGCATGATTACATGAGTTTGGCATGTTGATGGGTGATATGAGAGGAGGGAGTATGATACTTTGTGCTGACGAGCACCAGTGCTTTGGTAGCACAACTTTGTGACTTTGGGTCACCAGAGGTTTGGCACCTCCAGAGGTTTGGTACCTCAGCGTCTCGTCCCAGTGGCTCAGTACCACAGTGGGTTGGCCCCACAGATGATTATACGGGATTGACGCCAGTGTTTTGGTAACACACGATGGGTTGGCCCCATCATCATCGGATTTGTGACTACGGTCACCAGTGCTTTGGTAGCACATTGTGTCTTTGGGACACCAGAGGTTTGGCACCTCATTGCGACTTGTCCCTGTGGTTTGACCACCGTGGGTTGGCCCCACTTGAGATATGGGATCGTCTGCTAGTGTTTTGGTAACACACGATGGGTTGGCCCCATCATCATCGGATTTGTGACTTCGGTCACCAGTGCTTTGGTAGCACAACTGTGTCTTTGGGACACCAGTGCTTTGGTAGCACATTGACGGATATTGTGTCTTTGGGACACCAGTGCTTTGGTAGCACATTGTGACTATATGTCACCAGTGGTTTGGCACCACCAGTGGTTTGGTACCACACGGGGTAGAAAAGGAGACATGGATGGTTAGGATTGGGTTGCATTGATTATATTGCTATGTATGCTGTGTGTTGGCATGTTGTTCTTCGGGAGTGGGATTTACACACTGAGTCACTCGACTCACCCTCTCCTTGACATTTCAGGTGACTCGTAGACGCGGACTTGGAGCCGGGATGGACTCGGGGTGCTTACGCCATGCTGAATAAAGTCTTTACTCAGACTCTATATTTTGGGTACTTTAGTTATTTACTTTTATTTGGGTTTCTATTTGGATTTGTAAAAGGTCTTTAAATTTATGTTTTAAGTTGGTGGATGTTTTAATTAGATTTAATATGCCTAACAAAGTAACTTGGAATAAATTTTACTAAAATATGGAAAGATAAAGTTTTCAAAACTAAAACGCAACGTGTTTTTGAATTATACCATCGGGTATCACACAAAGTCTTTTGATAAACAAATACAAATGGTTTTCAAATCAGACTTGTAGTTCTTCTAAGTTTAAAAGTGCTTTATGTATCACTAAGAAACTGATGAGGTTTTAAAGAATTCAAACTCGTTTTAACTACAAATTCCGGTTAAGTTTTCAAAATCTCCGGGTTTCAAATACATCAACTGTTTTCCAAACAAGACCACTCAAATTGTATCGAACCCACTGTGTTTTCACTCAACCTTTAAACGAAAAATCTAGTTTTCCCAAAACGTTTTCCCCGTAGCATACCAGATTCGGATGTGGTGTCTTGTCCGGGTTTGGGGTGTTACATTTGTGGTATCAGAGCCAAGTTCAAAGGCTCGGCTGTGGGCCTGAGGCCCAAAATGTTTTTTAAAGTCTGTTTAAGTGTGGTTTTGAAATACATGGTCTTGAAAGGCATGGCACCGAGTCTCCGGCACCAGTTCGCCCAGGTAAGTACCCCGAACTATTCTCTGTGATTTGATTGGATGTTATATGATTGATGATAGCAATAGTATGCTACCTTAGAGATTGAAACTGATAGGATTCTGTGAACTTGCGAGAACAAATCCTCTTTAAATATTCATAAGACTTGCTTTTTAAACAAGTGGAATAAATACTGATGCATAAAAATTCTTTAATCAGATACGTAGAAAGATTAGACATGAGCACTCGAGGCGGACGTGGTCGTAATACTCGTGGTAGAGGTAGGGGTAGGATGACGGTTTCTGAGCCCGTAGGATCTGGGCAGGGTTCAGAAAATGAGGTACCGGTTCCGCCACCAGCTGGAGGTGGTGAGTTCCAAGATCAGACCGGGGATGACGCAGTGTCACAGGCGATGCTGCGAGTGTTGGAAAGGGTAGCCGGGGCTAGTGGTGGTGCAGGAGTTAGGAAATCAGTTCCTGAGCGACTCCGGGCTAACGGGGCCGAATTCTTCCGAGGTGTTTCTGGTGTTGCTCCTAGCACTGCTGAGTACTGGCTAGAGGCAACTGAACGGATCATGGATGATCTGGACTTGACGACGGAGGAGAAGCTGAAGGGTATCGTATCTCTTCTCCGGGATGAGTCATATCAGTGGTGGCTCACAGTTCGGGACAGTGTGGCAGCAGAGGATTTGACGTGGGATTATTTTCGGGCTGCATATCAAAAGAAATACATCGGGGCTAGTTATATTGACTCCCAGAGAAAGGCATTTCTGAGGCTTGTTCAGGGGAGTAAATCCGTTGCTGAGTACGAGGCTGAGTTCCTGAAGCTGAGTAGGTATGCCAGGGGCATTGTAGCCACTGAGCATGAGAGGTGTGTTCGTTTCGAGGATGGTCTGCGAGACGAGTTGAGGCTGCTGATTGCTCCACAGCAGGAGCGTGAGTTTGCTGTCTTGGTTGAGAAAGCTAAGGTGGCTGAGGGTGTTAAGGAGTCCGTGAGGCAGAGTATGGACAGGAGTAGGCTTAAGAGGAGCTTTGGGTCTTCTGGTTCGTCGGGTAATCCGCAGAAGAGGGCTAGACCGAGTGGGCAGAATCAGTCTGCGAGGTTTGTTGCTGCTAGGCAGGGACCACCGCAGTGTAATCAGTGTGGGAAAACTCATTGGGGTGGTTGTTGGACTGGTGGTAAAGGGTGCTTCGAGTGTGGGTCTCTGGAGCATCGCATTAGGGACTGTCCGCGTAGGATGGCCAGGATTCAGTCTGAGAGTCAGAGCCGTAATCCGTTCAGAGGTAATGGACCGCCACCGCAGAGGGGCCGTGGTAATGGCAGAGGTGGTTATGGATCTGGTCGGGGCCGTGGAGCACCGGGCAGAGGTGCAGGTAGTTCTGAGGCTAGGCAGCCGGGATTGGTGTATGCTGCGAGGCGCCGTGAGGAGGGCGACGCACCGGACGTCATAACCGGTACGTTTTTGATTTTTGGTACTCCTTATACTGCTTTGATTGATGTGGGTTCTACGCACTCTTATGTTGCCAGTAGTATAGTAGAGACGCTGGACTTAGACTCTGAGATATCTTCTAGGCAGATGACTGTGATTAGCCCTCTAGGTCACTCTGTAGTAGTAGATAAACTGTTTAGAGAGGTACCCCTAGAACTCCAAGGGGTAGTGTTTGCTGCTGATCTGATGGAACTACCGTTTGGGGAGTTCGATCTGATTCTTGGGATGGATTGGCTGGTTAAGTACCAGGCGAGGTTGGATTGCGCGGCTAAGCGCATGGTTCTTAAGACGGGTGATGGCGATGAGGTGGCTATGATAGGTAATAGGAGAGATTACTTATCAAATGTGGTATCTGCTCTGAAAGCGGAGAAGATGGTCAGGAAAGGCTGTGATGCGTATGTGGTTCATGTGTATGCCTTGGAGGCTAAAGGGTCTGCTGTTGAGGAGGTTCGTACTGTTAAGGAATTTGCTGATGTGTTTCCTGAGGAGCTTCCGGGTTTGCCGCCAGATCGAGAGGTAGAGTTTGGGATTGATCTGTTACCCGGGACTGCGCCAGTGTCTATTGCTCCGTATAGGATGGCGCCAAAGGAATTGGTGGAGCTTAAGGCTCAGATCCAGGAGTTATTGGATCGAGGTTTTATCAGGCCAAGTGTTTCGCCGTGGGGTGCCCCAGTTCTCTTTGTTAAGAAGAAAGATGGCACGATGCGGATGTGCATAGACTACCGCCAGTTGAACAAGCTGACGATTAAAAACAAGTATCCGTTGCCACGGATAGATGACTTGTTTGATCAGCTGAAGGGTGCTGCGGTATTCTCTAAGATTGATCTGAGGTCTGGGTATCACCAGTTGAAGGTTAAGGAGGCTGATATCCATAAAACAGCGTTTCGGACTCGGTATGGGCACTACGAATTCCTGGTAATGCCATTCGGGTTGACAAACGCACCGGCAGCGTTTATGGATATGATGAACAGAGTGTTTCAGCAGTATCTGGATCAGTTCGTGGTGGTTTTCATAGACGATATTTTAGTGTACTCGAGAACAGAGGAAGAGCATGATAAGCATTTGAGGTTGGTGCTGCAGATCTTGAGGGAGAAGCAACTTTATGCTAAGTTCAGTAAGTGCGAGTTTTGGCTGAGGGAAGTGACATTTTTGGGTCATGTAGTGTCAGCTGAGGGTATTCGGGTAGATCCTCGTAAGATTGAGGCAGTTCTGGATTGGAAGCCACCTAGGACAGTGGCTGAGGTTCGTAGTTTTCTGGGTTTGGCCGGATACTACCGAAGGTTTGTTGAGGGTTTCTCGTTGATAGCAGCGCCGATGACTAAGTTGTTAAGGAAAGAGGTTCCGTTCGTATGGACTGAGAAACAGCAGGAAAGCTTCGACAAGTTAAAGAAGGTTTTGACTGAGGCTCCGGTCCTAATTCAACCTGAGGCTGGTAAGGAATACACAGTCTACTGTGATGCATCACATACGGGTCTGGGGTGTGTGTTGATGCAGGAAGGTAAGGTTGTGGCTTACGCTTCTCGACAGCTGAGGCCACATGAGGTCAACTATCCGACGCACGATTTGGAGCTAGCGGCTGTAGTTTTCGCCTTAAAGATTTGGAGGCACTACTTATATGGGGAGAGATCGATAGTCTACACGGATCATAAGAGTCTGAAGTATCTACTGACTCAGAAGGATTTGAATTTGAGGCAGCGTAGATGGGTTGAGTTGCTGAAGGATTACGACTGTTCTATTGAGTATCACCCGGGCAAGGCTAACGTGGTAGCAGACGCGTTAAGCCGTAAGGTTGTTTCAGACTTAAGAGCTTTGTTTGCCCATTTGAGCTTGTATGACGACGGGAGTATTATGGCAGAGCTGCAGGTTAAGCCTACTTGGGTTGAGCAGATCAGAGAGAAACAATTAGAGGATGAGGTTCTGAGTGCGCGAAGGTTGCAAGTGCAGAATGGTGGTTTGGAGGGTTACAGCTTGTCTAGTGACGAGGTGTTGTGTTTTCAGGGTAAGGCTTGTATGCCTAAAGATGTTGAGCTGAGGCAGAAGATTCTTCAGGACGCACATAGCAGTCCTCATGCTATGCATCCTGGAGGTAGCAAAATGTACAAGGATCTGAGAGAGCAGTTTTGGTGGCCTGGTCTGAAGAAGGAGGTGACAGAGTTTGTCGGGAAGTGTCTGACTTGTCAACAGGTTAAGGCTGAACATCAGTTGCCGTCGGGTTTGCTTCAGCCTGTGAAGATTCCGCAGTGGAAGTGGGAAAGGATAACCATGGATTTTGTCAGTGGGTTACCGCTTACGCCAAGCAAGAAGGATTCAGTTTGGGTAGTGGTGGATCGTCTGACTAAATCAGCTCACTTTATTCCGGTGAGGGTCGACTACTCACTCCAGAAGCTAGCGAAGCTGTATGTTTCAGAGATAGTAAGGTTGCACGGTGTTCCAGTTTCGATAATCTCAGACAGGGATCCCAGGTTTACTTCAAGGTTCTGGAAGGCATTGCATCAAGCATTGGGTACTCGTTTGGATTTCAGCACGGCTTTTCACCCGCAGTCTGACGGACAATCAGAAAGGGTTATTCAGATCTTAGAAGACATGCTGAGAGGTTGTGTCTTGGATTTCAGAGGTAGTTGGGAGGAGTTTCTACCGTTAGCTGAGTTTGCCTACAACAACAGCTACCAAGCGAGCATTAAGATGGCTCCATACGAGGCGCTGTACGGTAGGAAGTGTCGCTCACCTACATGTTGGACTGAGTTAGGTGAACGTCAGTTGTTGGGACCTGAGTTGGTTGCTGAGACAGAAGACAAGGTAAAGTTGATTCAAGCTCGATTAAAGGAAGCTTCGGATCGACAGAAGTCTTATGCCGACCTTAAGCGAAGAGATATAGAGTTTGCTGTTGGGGATCGAGTGTTTCTGAAGGTCTCGCCTTGGAAGAAGGTTCTGAGGTTCGGGAAGAAAGGTAAGCTAAGTCCGAGGTTTATTGGGCCGTATAGGGTGTTAAGGCGAGTTGGACCAGTAGCGTATCAGCTTGAGTTGCCAGCAGAGCTTAGTCAGATTCATGATGTCTTCCATGTTTCGATGCTTCGGAGGTATCGTTCAGATCCGTCGCATGTGGTAGCAGTGGAAGAGATCGAGGTGAATCCAGACTTGTCTATGGAAGAGGAACCTGTGCAGATTCTTGATCGGGAGGTGAAGGTTCTGCGTAGGAAGTCTGTGCCTTTGGTTAAGGTACTTTGGCGGAATCATGGCGTAGAAGAAGCGACGTGGGAACCCGAGGATACGATGAGACAGCAATACCCGCAACTCTTTTGACCAGGTAATTTCGAGGCCGAAATTATTTTTAAGGGGGGTAGAACTGTAATATCCCGGGTTAGGGGCTATTTCGTTGTGGCATGTTTTGCAGGTGTTTGTGTGCTGTGTTGCTATTTCGGTGCTTTAGGGGTTTAATTATAGGCTAAGTGTATGCCTGAGTAGGTAGGAAAATTTTAGTTTTTGGCCTTAGGTGTGGGGAGTGGATAGAGTTGGGGGCTTAAGAAAATAAAATGGGATTTTATTGCACAAATGAGGAGCTAGCAAAGTGGCAGAGCTTGCGCCACTTGGAGTTTGGTGTGGCGTCATCTGCAAGGGGGAGTGGAGGTCCAGTGTTCGAGCTGCGGAGTACTCCTTTTTATTTCTTTTTGGGACGGCATAGGGGGAGAGTTGTATGTGGTTTAAATGCTACTTTGGACCAAGTCAAGTGGTTTAAAAGAGGGGTGGAGAGTGAGTTTAGGAAGGAGACTTATTCAAAATGTTTGAATGAGTGAATGGGAGCAATTTGGGGGATATGGCCGAATATTTGGGGAGTGGGGGAGAAGGTGGCCGGCTTTGGGAAGTGGGAAGGTGTGTGTCGAAATGCATTTTTGCATTTTGGCAATTCTCTTAGGCAATTTCGGTCAAAGGTTAGTAGCAACCAAGTTCTTTCATTTTGTCAAAGCAAGCCGATTTTTGCCATAGAAAATTCTTTCATTTTTGACACCCTTTGAAACCGAAAGTCCTCAATCAATTCTTTTCTTTTTTCTTCAATTGTTGAAACCGAATTCATATCTCCCTCCTAGCCGAATCTTTCATGGGTGCCTTACCATTCCATTAAGCCGAAACACTAATTCCTAAAACACATTTTCTATCTTTTTCCAAAACCGTAAGTACTTGTCCCCATCCATTTTCTATTTTCTTCCATTTCAAAAGCTCTTGAGCCGAATTCTCCATTTCTTTTCTCCTTTCTTTTTGTGCCGAAACTCTACTCATCACAATCTTTTTCTCTCCTTTACACTAAAGCCGAATTTAAGGATATTAAAACACCGGAAGCCGAATTCTTTTCTCCTTTTGTTGAAGCCTTGACCGAATCTCTTCTCTTCCCTGGTGTTGGGTTGGCCGAATATTGGTGTCGGGTGTTGGTAAGTGCAGGGCCGAATGGCCATCTCCCTTCTCCTTTACACTTTGTTGATGTGGGTTGCTTAAAGGCCGAATATGGTTATTTTTGGAAGGGTATTAACCTCTTTGTTATAGGTCATTGGGATTTTGGATACAATCAAGTGGAGCTTTCGTTTTCTGATTAGCCAGGAGGGGTAAGTTTTGGTAAGGGTTCGATATTAATCCCTTTGGTTATTGGTTGATAGCCGAATGTTGTAAGTGCCTAATCCTAGGTTGGCCGATTGTTTTAGGGGCTTGACAACCGAGGGACATAGATCGTTCGTAGGGATTTCTAGGCTCGTATAATCAGGTGTGTATACTAACACACTTATAATTAGGAATATTATTAATAAACCTGTATGCCTATTAAAATTTATGGCAGTTGATGGATTGATATGATACCCATTTGGGTATGAGCTTGGATTCGGGTAAGTTACTACTAATATCATTATGAGTTATTGATGATTTATATGATATCATGACCTATGTTATTTATGTATGCCATGAGAGTTTATGCTGGGTATGTGGGCATAATTTGCATGATAGTATGATATGCATGATTACATGAGTTTGGCATGTTGATGGGTGATATGAGAGGAGGGAGTATGATACTTTGTGCTGACGAGCACCAGTGCTTTGGTAGCACAACTTTGTGACTTTGGGTCACCAGAGGTTTGGCACCTCCAGAGGTTTGGTACCTCAGCGTCTCGTCCCAGTGGCTCAGTACCACAGTGGGTTGGCCCCACAGATGATTATACGGGATTGACGCCAGTGTTTTGGTAACACACGATGGGTTGGCCCCATCATCATCGGATTTGTGACTACGGTCACCAGTGCTTTGGTAGCACATTGTGTCTTTGGGACACCAGAGGTTTGGCACCTCATTGCGACTTGTCCCTGTGGTTTGACCACCGTGGGTTGGCCCCACTTGAGATATGGGATCGTCTGCTAGTGTTTTGGTAACACACGATGGGTTGGCCCCATCATCATCGGATTTGTGACTTCGGTCACCAGTGCTTTGGTAGCACAACTGTGTCTTTGGGACACCAGTGCTTTGGTAGCACATTGACGGATATTGTGTCTTTGGGACACCAGTGCTTTGGTAGCACATTGTGACTATATGTCACCAGTGGTTTGGCACCACCAGTGGTTTGGTACCACACGGGGTAGAAAAGGAGACATGGATGGTTAGGATTGGGTTGCATTGATTATATTGCTATGTATGCTGTGTGTTGGCATGTTGTTCTTCGGGAGTGGGATTTACACACTGAGTCACTCGACTCACCCTCTCCTTGACATTTCAGGTGACTCGTAGACGCGGACTTGGAGCCGGGATGGACTCGGGGTGCTTACGCCATGCTGAATAAAGTCTTTACTCAGACTCTATATTTTGGGTACTTTAGTTATTTACTTTTATTTGGGTTTCTATTTGGATTTGTAAAAGGTCTTTAAATTTATGTTTTAAGTTGGTGGATGTTTTAATTAGATTTAATATGCCTAACAAAGTAACTTGGAATAAATTTTACTAAAATATGGAAAGATAAAGTTTTCAAAACTAAAACGCAACGTGTTTTTGAATTATACCATCGGGTATCACACAAAGTCTTTTGATAAACAAATACAAATGGTTTTCAAATCAGACTTGTAGTTCTTCTAAGTTTAAAAGTGCTTTATGTATCACTAAGAAACTGATGAGGTTTTAAAGAATTCAAACTCGTTTTAACTACAAATTCCGGTTAAGTTTTCAAAATCTCCGGGTTTCAAATACATCAACTGTTTTCCAAACAAGACCACTCAAATTGTATCGAACCCACTGTGTTTTCACTCAACCTTTAAACGAAAAATCTAGTTTTCCCAAAACGTTTTCCCCGTAGCATACCAGATTCGGATGTGGTGTCTTGTCCGGGTTTGGGGTGTTACAGCACACTTAGTGCTTTTCGTCACTTTAACGATTTTATTTACGTACACATAGTACCACATGTCTTCATGTTCATAAATCACATTGCTCACTCAATTAACACATTCCATTCATTATATAACATATGAACATAATCAAAACAGTTCGTATTATACACGAACTTACCTCGGACGTCGAAATTACGAAACAAGTTGATCAATCAAGCACTTTGTTTTTGCCTCGATATAAGTCCGAGTTCCTCTTTTTCTTGATCTATACATTTTCAAATTTAGCTCATTTATTCACCAAATCATTCAATTCAATCCAAACACAGATATTTAAGGCCTTTTATAAAATAACCCTCACATTTTCACATTTTAACATTTTAGTCCCTATTTCATAAAATCACAAAATACATACAATTTCACTTCACACATGCCTAGCTGAATTTCCCTTATGTTCATACAGGGCCACATATTTCATTTATTTCACATTTTATTCCTCCAATTTCTCATTTTCACAATTTAGCCCAAGTTACTCAAATTCACCAAAAATTCAAAGATAAAATATGTTAATCTATCACATATCTTTCATATTTCATCATCAACTATCACAAAGCTCAAACATTCATCAATGGCAAATCACAAAATCTTCATCAAATTCTAAAATTAAAGTATGGGTTTGATAATATCACTAACCAACGATCAAAAAAAATGTAGAAATCACTAAAAACTAAGCTCAAAACATACCTCAATCAAGCCTTGTATGAGCCAAAAATCCAAAACTCAAGAACCTTATATGTTCTTTCTATTTTCATTGGAAATAAGATGATAAAATGGCCACCAAATGTTTTTGTTTTTGTTATAATACCATTAATATGCCATTTACCATTTTACCCTTAATATATAACATTTAAAATTCCATTAACTTAGCCCATTTTTTCCATCCAATCTATTTATGGCTTAATAACAACATAGGACCTTCCATTTAAGAAGCCTTGGCAATTAAGCACTTTAATAATCAGCACACAGCTTTTGCATTTTATGCTATTAAGCCCTTTTTGCAAATTAAACACACAATTGATAAAATTTTCACACAGAATTTTCACACGTGCTTAATAACATACTACAGACACTAAAATAATATTAAAATATTTTTCCAACCTCGGATTTATGGTCCCGAAACCACTGTTTCGACTAGGGTCTAAACTGGGCTGTTACAGGACATGTACCAAAAAAACCAACCTGAAAAGAGGAATGAAAAAAAATGTATGCTGAGGTGGGATGGATCTACCCAATAAAATAAGGAGAGAGAAGAAGAAAAAAGAGAGGAGAATTAGCGTGAGAAAGAGATTAGTGACAACAATTCTCTTTCTCTGCACAAAGAATAACTCCATTGGAGAATTCTAAAGAAAGAAATGGTAGCAACTTAAAAAGAGAGCAGAATATAAACGTGAGGAAAGGGAAGAGAAATCTATCCTGGATTCATGTACAATCGGAAGATAAAAGGAAAGCTGGAGTGTGGAATTCACTTCCTGCAGTTCTGCCTTTATTTTTCTAGATTGAATTTTTTGTGAGAAACATGTTGATGAATGATTCTAATTTTGATGTTTACTTTTCCACCCATGAACTAAATCTTTTTCTGGGTTGGAGTTGTTTGGGTGAACGTTTTATCATCTTTAATGCCTATTATTTAAGATTGTCTATATCACTGTTACATTCGATTCACTTATATTAAATATGTGCATGCAAGCTTTAGACATAGTTGAATGTATGCTGTGCTCTTAGGTGTTTTTAATTCTGAAAAGGTTAAGAATATTGGATCTTGAATCATTTGATGCAAGCAAATACTCGACAAAATATTTGTAGCACTCTAGACATATATGTTGCAAGTTGTACAGAGGATGTTCATTGTAGTTATCAATCCCAAGTTCTTTGGACGTACATGAACTTAGATTTTTAGCTTAAGATTTAGCTATCGAAAGAGGTAGGTCACAGTAGCGAATCTTTGGGCAATAGATTAGACAATATTTTGCCGTGGAATTATCTTGATATGAATATTTCTCCTGAATAATTCCAATCTTATTCACTCAATAACAGAGATGCTCTTGATATTCTCTGTGAATTGGCACATCATTTTATTCGCCATATCAATTCTTTGTTATTTATCATTTAATTTTAGTCATCCATTGTTCTAGTTTCTTATTCACTCAAAGAGTATTTCTTGATATTTAGGTATAATTAACAGTATTATAATAGCATACTCAATTTCTTACCAATTTTCGATCCCTATGGAGACAATACTTACTTATCACTTTATTACTTGAATGACATGTACGCTTGCACAATTGCATTAGTTATTTTCACGCAACATTAACTCAAAGTAAAACTACTATTTTTCTCTAAAATAAGTTTATTTAAGATCTTCAAAAGTAATGTAAGTTAGAATAGCCATTTCCGTGGCTAATGTAGCCTTCTCAATCTAGTCATAATGTCTAAGCCGGGTTTGGAAGGTTACAATCCTCCCTTGGATACGATCCTTAGAATACTTCTGTAACACCCCAAATTTTTGGGCCTAGTACAATTGGGCCTATTGGACCTTGGGCTTGGGAGCGTTTAAAATTTTTGAGAACAAGAGAACGGCACTAGTGTAAGTTGAACCTACTAGGTGAGTGATTTTGGAAGGTTAGGGGGCTTCTATAAAGTCTCGGGATCAAACCTGGGCTTTAGGAAAAAAATTGGTTTTAGGTGAATAAAACCCTGGGAGTTAGTAAGTAGGCTTTAAGAATAAAATATGGAGAAAAATAACACAAAAGAAGTTATGGTCTAGTGGCAAATGGCGCCACATGGGAGACAAGGAAATGACGCCACAGAGGATGCAAGGGGTCTAAGGTTCAAGTCTTGGTGCTTGCAATTCTTTTTGTTTTCTTTTTAAATGATTTTAGACTTTAGCCCATAGGTTTATATTTAGTTGCGCATGTTTAAGTGTAACAGTCCAAATTTGACCCTAATCGGAACAATGGTTTTGGGACCACGAATTTGAGTCTGAAAAATCTTTAAATATTATTTTCTGTGCTTACTATATGTGAATTATTATGTGTGAAAGTTTCGTATGAAAATTTGATTGTTTGTGTGCTTAATTAAATAAAAGGACTCAATCGCGTAAAGTGTAAAAGTTACAAACTATAGTGAAAAGTGCTTAGTTGATAATGGCTTTTTAATATGAAATCCTTAAAGGGCAAATTGCCCATTTTTAAAGCTAGTGGGCGGCAAAGGTCACTAATACCCTTAGTTAATATGTTAAAGTTATTTTAATTAAAAGGCTAAATAAGTAATTTAGTAAAAACATAATATATGTAATAATAAAACAAAAGAAAGCCATTATCATTTTTTTTTCTTTAGGCCGAATGTAGCTAAGAAAGAAAGGAAGAAAACAAGCTGAAGGTTCGGCATTCATCTAGTCAAATTAAAGATCAAGAACAAAGAAAAACGGACTTGGATCGGGGAAAAACAAAAATCATCAAAAAGTCGGTTTCTGTTGTCCGTCGATATCTGAGGTAAGTCTTTAAGCAAATATATGTCGAAAATTATTTATGTAATTTAGTAAATGCTGAAATTTGGAAATTATTGTGAATATATATGAATTTGCCAAATGTTGGTTAAGTATAATATGTGAATTGGTTGCATTATTGAACGTAGGAAGTTATTTGAATATTGTACAATGAGAATTCAATGTGAAAGAAGTTCAATATATGAAATGATTCATGGGAGATATATTTAAGAATTGCTATTTGGGCTTTGAGCCTAGCAAGCCTTTGGCTGGTGAATGTTTCGGGCTATATCCCTAGCAGGCTTAGTGCCGGTGAAATGATATCAGACCTTGGGTCTAGCAGGCTTAGTGCCGGTGAAATGATATCAGACCTTGGGTCTAGCAGGCTTAGTGCCGGTGAAATGATATCAGACCTTGGGTCTAGTAGGCTTAATGCCAGTGTGGAAATCCAGGCTTATGCCTAGCAAGTTTTAAACCGGTGAAGTAATATCAACTTTTGGTTAATGAGCTTACCTAATTGTATATTATTGAGCAAGCCAGTGATAATATGAGTTGGTTATATCCGGCCTTACAGGTATGTGCACATGTATATATTTAATTGAGTTTTCATGTTCGATCAAATAGGTAAGCATATGTGTGAACTTATTGAGTTACATGTATGTGTATTATGAATAGATTATAAAGAGATGATGTTTTATACTTTGTACTTGATGCTGAGTTGGTAAATTGTATGCTAATGGTAAGGAAGTGATAAATGTTATGTTAAGTGCGGTAAAGGCATTCAGTTTTGAAGGACTTTCGAGTTAAGCTATTTTATTTGATGTCATTACTTGATTGTTTTAAAATGCTTGAATGTTCAATTGGTATATCATAATTGCTTAAGACTTACTAAGCTAAATTAGCTTACTCTGTGTGTTCATCGTTCTGTTTTATAGATTTTGAGCAAGCTACAAGCTCAGGGGATCGTCGAAGAAGTCATCCACACTATCAACCTATTTTGGTACTTTTGAGTTTGAATTTTTGAACTAAAGGCATGTATAGGTTAGACTATGTTTTTAGCTATGAATTTGTTCTTGTTTATATTAGCCATGCGAAAATGGCTTGACTTGGATCATTAGGATTAGGCTTGGTTTTTATGAGTTCTTGATCAAGTGTTTAAGGTGTTTGGTTTTATCAATTCGGCTATGGCTTAATTATATGTGGTATATGGTTGCTATGTTTCGTAAATAATGTGGTGAATGAGTTGATATATGTATATGATATGTATGGATTTGGTAATTCATTGAGTTGATTATGTATTTGAGTGTATATTGATTATTTAAGTTCGGTTGTAAGATGGTAAGTAGTAAATATGTTTCAAAATTCTTTCTAATATAAATCATAAAGGGTAAATGATGGATATGGTTTAAGTGTGTTCTGGTTAGTTTTTAATCGATAGTTAAAAGAATGTGATATGAAGTTCAGGTATACTAATATATATATGCGATTTAGGTGTATAATAAGATGTTGTCTGTGTTTTAATGTTTAAAATATGGCTTTTGATTTATGATAAATATGCGCACCATACATATATGTTTATATAAGCTTCATTAGTATGTTCGACCATGTGTATGTTACTATAATTACATATGTGATTGACTAATTATTAAAAAGAGAAAATTTGTTCAGTTGGTTTCGTTATATGCAAGCATAGATTGAATAATTGATATGTGAATATTCGGCAATAGAAATAGTATGTCTTGCTTATGCAATATATTTATATATTTGATATATGCTCGATATATGATATGTAATGTTATATGATTGTAACAGACATAATTTTAATATGTGATTGATTTGAACTAGGAGTATTAAGGTTCGAAATTTGAATAGGATAAATGTATTAATGTGGTTCACTTATGAAGCATGGAAGAAATGAATGTCTGATCTGAATGTCTGTTCTTAATTGAGTATTGTTTGGTAATACCTCATAACCCAAATCTGGCGACGGATACGGGTTAGGGGTGTTACATTTTATTGGTATCAGAGCTTACGGTTTAGTCGGTTCTAAGACTACCGTAGCACATGTGGGTCTAACTATACATGCCTTAAATTATAATGCAATAGTGTGGTGACTTCTGACATCTGAATTGTGTTATAGTAAATGGATATCGACAGAGCCGTAGCTGATGATGTCGAGAGCGTAGCTCCTAATCCCGCGCATGCGACTGCACTGATAGACTCTCGACCTATCTCGAGTAGCCATGAGGGGGAGGCTAAGCAAGCCTTCTACCAGATGATGAACGAATGGTTCACCCAATATATCCGGATTAATCCGACTGCACAACCACCTCCACCCCCAAACAATCCATCTCCGATACCTTCAGCACCTCCGATGATAGATCTGATTAGATTTAGTAGGCCTTCCGTTGATAAAATCAGGAAACACGGGGCCAAAGAATTTAAAGCTAATGATGATGATGACGCAGAACGAGCTGAGCTGTGGCTTGATAATACTATCTGTGTGCTAGATAAGTTATCATGTACTCCAAATGAATGCTTAAAGTGTGCTATATCACTATTGAGGGACACCGCATATCACTGGTGGAATACACTAGTATCGATGGTTCCGAAGGAGAAAGTGACCTGGGAATTCTTTTAGATTGAGTTCCATAAGAAATATATCAGTCAGAAATTCATCGATCAAAAGCGTAAAGAATTTCTAGAATTGAAACAGGGTCGTACGACCGTGACTAAATATGGACGGAAATTTGTGAGATTGAGCCGATATGCTCGTGAATGTGTGTCAACTGATGCTACTATGTGTAAAAGATTTGAAGACGGTCTGAATGAAGACATTAAGTTGTTAGTCGGCATATCTAGATTAAAGAGTTCGTTGTACTTGTTGAACGAGCTTGTAAAGCCGAAGAACTTAGGAAAGAGAAAAGAAAAGCCGAATTTGAAGCTAGAGACATTCGAAAAAGATCATCGAGTAAGACTTTTCATTCTGTATCAAAGAAGTCCAAAGATGAATCCAGCCGACATAAAGCTACTTCAAACTTCTCTAGACGAGATCGACTTCTTGCGGGTTCCCGAGCTACTTCGATGGCTAGTGATACGAGCTCACCTATGAAGCCTGTGGCAGACGTCAATCATGACCCAATGAGGCTACCTAGTGGGCCAATTACACGTTCCCGAACCAAACAATTCAAAGATGCCGCAACGGTGTTGGTGGCACAAATTTGGGATGATCATATAAGAGAGCCCAAAAACATGCTAAACTCGTACAGCTTATTTGAAGTTGAATATACTAGCCAGTCTGACTGCTAGTTTATTTAACACTTTAAATTACGCATGTTTTATTTTTCTGTAATAGCTTTATTTTCTTATTTCATATTTGTTTGTTTAAATAGTACAAGTTTTTAGTTAGTCTTTGTCGAAGTGATTATTAATATGTCTAAGTTATATTAACATTTATTTTGGCTAAACACACATTTGAATTAAATGTTGTTGGTGTCTAAATTATGGTGTTAACTATCCTAAGTGACTGCTGAATTGATAAAGTCTAATTGTGCTATTTTATTGTGAGCTAATGGAATTGATTAATTTGCTGCAGAATTAAATTACCTTGGACGGCTTGGAGGTTTAGCTATGTGGGAATTAATTAATAAACATGTGGGTGCATAAGATAAATATACCGCATGCTTGAGAAATAAATTAAAGAATGGAAGCATTGGACGTCAAGCATGAATCAACATGGTGGAATTAATGAAATAAACAATTGAAGCAATTACATGATAATGGGATTTGAAGATAAGTCCATGCGTGATATGTTTGTGGGTTGAATAAACAATGGTGAAAATTGAATGGATAGGTATGAAGGCTTGGATGGCTATAGAAGAATAATCAAGCATGTGCTAGTGGAATATTAAAGAAATAGAATTTAAGCATGTGCTAGTGGAATATTAACGAAATAAAACATGAAGGGTTAGTGATTTGTTGGACGGCAATGCTAGGAATAAATGGAATCATTTGTTTATTAAAATGGGACGGCACACACAAATTTTAGTCAACTTATGACAAATGAAAGTGGCAGAAAACTTTGATGGAGATTAGGTAAATGCCTTATTTTAATTTCAAGTTGGCTATACTTTCTAGCTCCATGATTTTTCCCTTGGCCGAATGTTCACCAAGTCAACTACTCGTGTGCACAACTAGAGGATGAGGCCATCAAATTTATTTTCCCTATTCGGCTATCTTTGAAAAGGCCTATAAATATTTTGCACATTTTCATTTTGTAAACAACAACTTGAATTTGAATGAAAAGAAGTATTTCTTTTGGTGAGTATTCACTCTCCTTATTCTCGAGGTTTGAATTGACTTATCTAGTTTTCTAGTGGCGTCGTTCTTTCCTTGTTTTGAACTTATCATCCTAACGGGTGTGGCGTTCATTAACCTATACCGTTGGTTCCTATCTCGCTAGATAGTGGGTCTCGGTTTTATCTCAAAACTCATTCCATCAATTTGAAACTAAGATTCGGGTCTTTAATTTTTATTAAAGGTTCTTTCTTGTTTCAAATACATATCCATCTCAACCTATCACCTATCTTTACCTTTCAGAGATTTTATTTCCAATAAAATTATCCTTTTGTTAATTAAACGAGAAACTACCTAATTTACGATCGGCCAACATTTACGATTCGCCTCCTAACCCGAGACGGACCGTTATCATCTGGTATCAGAGCCAATCAAATTAGGCACGTTTTGATCGTCTTGAGTATTTTCGAGTAAGTTTCAAAAAAAAATTCGAGTTAAAAAAAAAGAACCCTCTTCCTACCTTGGCCTGTTTAGATTGTCAAGTTCTTCTCTAAGAAGACGAACGACATTTGCTTGCTTATATTCCCAGTGTTTTACAAAGTATACTAACTGAGACGAGCCCTTGTCTGTATAGTTAGTTAGCTCTATAAGATGTTGGGAATCAACTATAGTTGACTTCCCCGCAATTGTTACCTCCTTCAACATATCTTGGTCATCTCTTGGCTTTTCTACATTAAACTGCTTCCCAGCTATCAACCAAACTTACCTTTTTTTTTTAACTCTCGAAACGACCTACGAGTTGCTAGATAAGTCAAAGACAACCTTCTAGAATCTAGAAGAGTGAATTCGAGCGGTAAAAGGCAAGAGTGAATACATTAAGAAAAAAAAGCCAGAATTGAGTAAAAACACGAGTGTAAGTGTTAATAATTTTCTTTGTGAGTGAACAAGTGAGGATTGTAGTGAGGAATTCATTAATTTTGTTTAAAAACATGTCTAGGAGCCCCGAACGTCGAATAATAAGTGACGAAGCATCCGACGTCGCTGGAGGTGGAAGAAGATTGCAACCCCGAAGGATTGATCCTGAAGGGAGAAATCAGGATTTGCAAACAGTAATGCAAGAAATCACACGTATGTTCAGAACAATCAGCGAACGATTAGATCAAAGAGATGAACGAAGACCTCGAGCAAATACCCCTCCAATTCCGAGAAGAGGGCGAGAACAACCTTGGTTACGTAACAACGACGTCTACGAACCAAGTGAAGTCGACAGCAACCCGGCTTTCGAACACGATGAACGAAGAGGAGGTCCACGAGTCCGTGAGCGAAGGGATCGAGAATGGGCCGATGACGACTTGAAGAACATTAAAATGACGATTCCTGCTTTCCAAGGGCGATCCGATCCGGAAGCCTACCTTGAGTGGGAAAAGAAGGTGGAATTAATCTTCGAATGTCATAATTATTCAGAAAATAAGAAGGTGAAGCTTGCTGCCATCGAATTTTCTGATTATGCCCTTATCTGGTGGGATCAATTAACGACGAGTCGAAGACGGGATGGTGAACGCCTAATATCCACATGGGCGGAAATGAAGGCAATAATGCGGAAAAGGTTCATCCCAACCTACTATCACCGCGAGTTGCATCAAAAGTTACAAAGCCTAACTCAGGGTCACCGAAGCGTAGAGGATTACTACAAGGAGATGGAAGTGGCCATGATCCGAGCCAATGTGGAAGAAGAACGAGAAGCCACCATGGCACGTTTTAGCGCTGGCCTTAATCGAGATATCACAAATATTGTAGAATTACACCATTACATCGATATCGTCGAAATGGTTCACATGGCAATAAAAGTCGAAAAACAGCTGAAACGAAAAGTTACACCTAGAGCAAACCCCAATCAGGCTTCAACATCTAAGTGGGGGCAAGTGACCAACAAAAGGGACATGCCGAATCGAGCCAAAGAAACCAGTGGCGCACCCAAGTCTAACAAGCCGACCGGTGAAACAAGTAAAGGCAAAATGGAAGCTCTTCCAAATCGATCCCGAGACATTAAGTGTTTAAAATGTTTGGGACGAGGACATATCGCAAGTCAATGTCCAAACCGAAACACTATGTTTATCCGAGATGATGGCGAGATCGAATTTGAAAGTGAAAACGAAGATGATGCCAGTGAAACATCCCAAGACGAGGAAGAAGTAGAACAAGCCGAAAGTGGAGAAATCTTGGTGGTAAAAAGGAGCCTTAGCCTACAAGGTGTCGAAAACGAACAACAACGCGAAAACATCTTCCATACGCGTTGCCAAGTAAAGGGGAAGATTTGTTGCGTCATTATTGACGGAGGAAGCTGTACTAATGTGGCCAGCACCATATTGGTGGAGAAACTTGGATTGACTACCACAAGACATCCCCATCCGTATAAGCTACAATGGCTTAATGACGCGGGAGAACTTAAGGTCACAAAACAAGTTTTGGTTCCCTTTACAATAGGGAAGTATCAAGATGAGGTCTTGTGCGATGTGGTTCCGATGCTAGCGGGACATCTCCTGCTTGGACGACCTTGGCAATTTGACAAGCGAGCAATCCATGACGGCTACACTAATCGGTACACTTTTAAGTACTTGGGCCGGAACGTGACACTAGCTCTGCTAACACCCAAGCAAGTTTACGAAGATCAGTTGAAGATGAAGGCATCAATAGAAAAATTAAAAGAAAGCGAGCGGAAAAATGAGAAAGAAAAAGAGAAAAATTTAAAAAAAAAAAGAGGGGCAAGAAATTAAGTGATAAAACAAGAGAGTGTGAACAAAAAGAAGAGGAAACGAAGGAAGAAAAAGAAAATGGAAAAATGAGTGTTTTTGCAAAAACAAGAGATATTCGAAAAGCTTTGTGTGTGAGACAACCGATGTATGTCTTACTATACAGGGAATCATTTTTGAACACTAACGACTTACCCGAGAATCTTCCCTCTTCTGTGTTGTCTCTGATTCAGGAATTCAAGGACATCTTTCCAGAAGAGATACCAAGTGGCTTACCGCCCATTCGAGGCATAGAACACCAAATTGACCTGGTGCCGGGAGCTTCACTGCCCAATCGACCTGCGTACCGGAGCAATCCCGAAGAAACAAAAGAGCTCCAAAAGCAAATCACTGAATTGCTAGAAAAGGGATATATCCGAGAAAGCCTTAGTCCATGCGCGGTACCGGTGCTACTAGTGCCAAAGAAAGATGGTTCATGGCGAATGTGTGTCGACTGTCGCGCTATCAACAAGATTACCGTCAAATACCGACACCCAATACCCCGACTCGACGATATGCTCGACGAGTTGAGTGGAGCTCGAATCTTCACAAAGATTGATCTCAAAAGTGGCTATCACCAAATTAGGATGCGGGAAGGTGATGAGTGGAAAACGGCTTTCAAAACAAAGTTAGGTTTGTATGAATGGTTGGTAATGCCATTCGGACTTACAAACGCTCCGAGTACTTTTATGCGACTTATGAATCATGTTTTACGAGCTTTCATTGGAAAATCAAGTGTTTTTTATTTTGATGACATATTAGTGTATAGCAAATCTTTGGAGGATCACCTCCAACATTTACGTGCGATCTTAGAAACACTGCGGAAAGAGGTATTGTACGCCAATCTCAAGAAATGTTCTTTTTGTACTGACAAGGTTATTTTCTTAGGATACGTCGTAAGTGCAAATGGATTAGAGGTGGACCAAGAGAAGGTTAGAGCAATCCAAGAATGGCCCCGTGTAACACCCCTTACCCGAGACCGTCGCCGGAGTTGAGCAAGAGGCGTTACTAGACTTGACTACAAGTTCAGGACATAAAAATTTAAAGCTGTCAAACTGTGTTATGCCGACTAATTTGACTATAACTCGAGTTAAAAAACTCAAAATTTAGATCCGTAAATTTCTATTGAAACTAGACTCATATAAATTTTCACCATAATTTTTCCAGAATTTTTCATGTGACCAATTAGTACAGTTTATTCATCAAAGTTACCCTTATTACACAGCTTGACAATTCTGACCTGTCTCTACAAAAATGAAGTTATCTCATTTCACAAATTTCATATACTGTTCTTGTTTATACCAATAAAAAATAGACTCATTAAGGGTTCTACACATATAAACCATGATTCCTAATTATTTTTGTACAATTTTTGACAATTTTTCCAAAACAGAACAGTGACTCACGAATTCATTCAGAGCAGGTCTCACTAAACTTAATTATCCTATAAAATATAAATCTTTTACCTACTCTGTTTCTTTCAGGTAAAAATAGACACAATAAGGTTTAATTTCATATCTCATTCACCTCCTAATTCAATATACCCTATTTTTGGTGATTTTTCTAACTCACATCACTGCTGTTACTACAAGCTGTTTTGTTGCATTTTATGAAAGACTAGCTTCTAACCGAACCTACCTACATTCCTAATTCAAGGATTCATTTCGTATATAAACATTTCCTTAACAAAATGATTAAACTTTGATTAAGAAAGCATAAACCTTGCCATCATAAACCAACATACATATCAAAAAAACACAACAACGTACTTAACTAGAAATTTAGCCATTTTCGCATGGCCATTATATACATGAACCGTGAAATTTTATCAAACAAAAACCAAGCCTTTTTCCTATACATGCCTTTGTTTAAAACCAAAATGAAAGAGTACCAAAATATAGATTGATAGTGTTGGCGACTTCCTTGACGATCCGTCTTGAGCCGTAGCGTAACCCAAAATCTATAAAACAGAGGAAATATTTCACATAATTAAGCTTACTAGCTTAGTAAGTCCTAAATTTATAATAGCATAACATTTAAATTAATCAACTTATGACATTTTCCACAAACATTTAATTATGATAATTTATCTACATAAAGCCGAATCTTATTAGTACATTAACCGAAGAAATTATACTTCGATTCCATAAACCTGTATTACTTCGCAATACAACTTAATATATTTTACAACTATCACATACCCCAAGTTATGTAACTATAGCATTTGTAACAACCACACTACCATATTAAAATTTCTTGTATTCCAAGCATCTATACCTGCAAACCGAATTTCCATAGTAGTAGTAGTAGGCATAACATACCTTACATACTTACCTGAACCGTATACTCAATCAGTTAGCTTTAAATTGTCTTGAGTTAAGATTCAACTTCTCTTTTGTAAAATACATCACCGGCATGAAGCCTGCTAGGCGTAAAAGCCTGAAAGGTAACACCGGCACAAGGCCTGCTAGGCGTAAAAGCCTGAAAGATAACACCGGCACAAGACCTGCTAGGCGTAAAAGCCTGAAAAGTAACACCGGCACAAGGCCTGCTAGGTATAAAGCCCGATAATTAACACCGGCACAAGGCCTGCTAGGCATAAGCCCGATTATGTCACCGGCACGAGGCCTGCTAGGCTCAAAGTCCGAAGGTCAGAATGGTTTTACATACTTTTTACATTTCATTATCACATACCGAATCATATGTATTTATTTACATTGCATTAAAATATTGAAAATCAATCCAATCCATCATCATCACATTCGGTCAACTCATGATTTTACACCAAACTTATATAAATTTTATCATTCATTAGATTTATAAATAACCCTTAAACATAAGGTAGCTCAGGATCTTACTTATTCACCTTGCATTAGCCAAAATAAATCCACTTCAATACTATACATTCACATTCGGCTATATCATGAATTTATACTCTAATTTTCCACAATTCATCATTCACTAAATTCATAATTAATTTATTGACATATTTTAACTAAAGGACTTACCTCGGTTGTCGATAGTCCGTGCGAATCGGCTATTCGAGAACCTTCGTCTTTCCCCGGTCTAATTCCGTTTTTCTTTGCTCTTGATCTAAAACACATTAAAATTTAGCTCATTTAATTGCTTTTCATCTCAATTTAGTCCCAAGACACACAAATGGGCAATTTACAATTTTGCCCCTAATGTTTTCTATTTTTACAATTTGGTCCAATTTTACACAAAACTCAAATTATGCAAAATTTCCTAACACTATGGCTAGGCCGAACCTTCCCCATAGCCATGGGTGTCCATGCATTTCATCTATTTGACATTTTAACCCTTCACAATTTTATTCTTTTCAATTTGGCCCTATAAACTCAAAATCACCAAAAACTCCAATACAAAACTTGTAAATCCTTAACATACATTCAATTTAAAACCATCAAACATCAAAACTACCCAAGCATGTCAATGGCCGAATCTTATATACATAGTATTTTCAATAATTTAAACATGGGTTGTATAGGATTTAAAGCAAACATTCCAAAATGCAAAAATTTTCAAAAACTAAACAAAACACATACCTTTAATTGAGCCCCAAAGTGCCGAAATTCAAGCTCTAAAAATGGAGTTTCTAGCTCCTATATTCGGCCAAGGAAGAAGAACAAGGTGAAGTTCTCTTTCTTCCCACTTAACCCTTTTCTTTTTTTGTTAAAACAAACATATATATTATTAACATTATTTTAATACATTAATATAACTATATACTAGACTAAATTAACATATAATTTGGACTTATAAAGGCCCATTGCCTTCCCTTAATAAGGTTAATGGGCTAATTGCCCTTTTGGTACACCCACTTAAAAAGCCACACTCAAATTAGTACCTTTCACTTTAGCATGAAACTTTCGCGTTTTCTCGATTAAATCCTTTTTATCAAATGGAGCACTTAAACAATTAAATTTTTATACGAAACTTTCACACTCACTGAATCACATATAATAAACACAAAATAGAATATTACAATATTTATCAGGCTCGGATTCGTGGTCCCGAAACCACCGTTCCGATTAGGGTCAAAATTGATCTGTTACAACTCTCCCCCCCTTCAGGATTTTCGTCCCCGAAAATCTTACTGTTAAATAAGTTCGGATATTGTTGCCTCATTGACTCCTCAGGCTCCCACGTAGCCTCTTCAACTCCGTGACGATTCCATAATACTTTCACTAATGGAATCCTCTCATTTCTCAATTCTTTCATTTCCCGAGCTAAGATACGGATCGGTTCTTCATCATATGTTAAATCGGATCGAATTTCAATCTCTGACGGTGTGATCACATGTGACGGATCCGATCTGTATTTGCGAAGCATCGAAACGTGAAATACATTGTGTATCTTTTCTAAATCAGAGGGCAATTTCAATCTATAAGCAACAGGCCCAATACGTTCAATGATTTCATACGGCCCGATGAATCTCGGACTCAACTTGCCTTTCCGACCAAATCGGAGTATTTTCTTCCACGGGGAAACTTTTAAGAACACCCAATCTCTGATCTGAAATTCAATGTCCTTACGTTTCAAATCGGCATAAGACTTTTGACGATCCGAAGCAGTTTTCAAATTATTTGTGATAAGAACCACCTTCTGTTCTGTTTCTTTAATCCAATCAACCCCGTGTATCTTATTTTCACTAAGCTCAGTCCAGTACAACGGTGTGCGACATTTTCGCCCATATAAGGCTTCGTAAGGCGCCATTTTTATACTAGATTGGAAGCTATTATAATAAGCAAATTCGACCAACGGTAGGTATCGTTCCCACGTACCTTCAAACTCGAGAACGCAACACCTCAGCATGTCCTCAAGTATCAAAATAGTTCGCTCAGACTGACCGTCTGTTTGTGGATGGAAGGCTGTACTAAAATGAAGTTTAGTACCTAGAGCATCTTGCAATTTCTTCCAAAATCATGATGTAAACCTTGGGTCCCTATCTGAAACAATGGAACTTGGTACGCCGTGCAACCTCACAATCTGTGACACATATAGTTCGGCAAGCTTATCAAGTGAATAGTCGGTGCGTACCGGTACAAAATGGGCTGATTTAGTCAGTCTATCAACGATAACCCATACATCATCTTTCTTACTCGGTGTCATAGGAAGACCAGATACAAAATCCATTGTGATTCTATCCCATTTCCATTCGGGTATCATGATTGGTTGAAGTAATCCGGACGGTACCTGATGCTCGGCTTTCACTTGTTGACAGATTAAGCACTTGGAAACAAACTCAGATATGTCCCATTTCATGCCAGGCCACCAATAAAACTGCTTCAAATCGTTATACATTTTTGTGCTACCCGGGTGTATCGATAGTCGACCACTATGGGCCTCGCACAGGATCATCTGTATCAATTCTGAGTTCTTCGGAACACACAATCGGCCTTTATAATTCAAACAATCATTTGCATCAATTTGAAAATCTGATTCTGTACCACTTCCACACTGACTCCGAATAGCAATCAACTTTTTGTCGACTTTCTGTACATCACAAATCTGCTGAATGAACATCGGTCTCGCTTGTAACTCTGCTAAGATCGAACCATCATCAGACATAGTCACCCGTGCATTCAATGCACGAAGAGTAAATAACGACTTTCGACTTAACGCATCCGCAACAACATTAGCTTTTCCCGGATGGTAGTCAATCACTAATTCATAGTCTTTCAGCAATTCTAACCATCTACGTTGTCTCAAGTTTAAGTCTTTCTGAGTCATCAAATACTTCAAACTTTTGTGATCTGAATAAATATGACATTTTTCGCCAAATAAGTAGCGACGCCAAATTTTTAAGGCGAACACAATGGCTGCTAACTCCAGATCGTGAGTTGGATAATTTTTCTCAGGCGGCTTCAGTTGTCTCGAAGCGTAGGCTATCACCTTGCCTTCTTACATCAAAACACAACCCAACCCATTCAAGGAAGCATCACTAAAAATAGTAAATTCTTTACCCGATTCAGGCTGAGTTAACACTGGGGCTTCGGTCAAAAAGGCTTTCAACTGCTCAAAACTTTTCTGACACCTTTCCGACCACTCAAATTTGACATCTTTCTGTAGTAGTCTCGTTAACGGTGTAGCTATAACAGAAAAACCTTTTACAAACCGTCTGTAATACCCCGCCAGGCCTAAGAAACTTCGGATCTCGGAAACATTCTTTGGTGGTTTCCAATCGAGTATGGCTGCTATCTTGTTTGGATCCACCCGAATACCTGACACCGAAACTACATGACCCAAGAAGCTGACTTCGTTCCTCCAGAACTCACACTTACTGAACTTTGCATATAACCGTTGATCTCTCAAGGTTTGTAGTACTACTCTCAAATGCTCAACGTGTTCTGCTTCATTTTTGGAGTAGATCAATATATCATCAATAAACACTACTACAAACCGATCCAAAAACTGTCGGAAAACTCGGTTCATTAGATCCATAAAAACAGCAGGTGCATTAGTGAGTCCGAATGGCATAACTAAAAACTCATAATGTCCGTACCTCGTTCGGAATGCAGTCTTTGGCACATCTGAATCTCTGACTCGCAGCTGATAATAGCCCGATCTCAAATCTATCTTCGAAAACACCGAAGCCCCCTTCAACTGATCAAACAAATCGTCAATCCGAGGTAACGGGTACTTATTCTTTATAGTCACCTTGTTTAATTGCCGGTAATCGATACACATTCTCATAGTCCCATCCTTCTTTTTCACAAATAAAACCGGTGCACCCCAAGGAGAGAAACTCGGTCGTGCGAAGCCCCTATCTGTCAACTCTTGCAACTGCACTTTCAATTCTTTTAACTCAGTAGGCGCCATTCGGTACGGAGCTATTGAAACCGGAGTCGCCCCTGGCACTAACTCAATGCCGAACTCAATCTCTCGCACTGGGGGTAAGCCCGGTAGTTCTTCAGGAAACATATCGGGGTATTCACATACAACCGATACCGACTCAATTTGTTCCTCGGACATTTTATTGTCCAGTACATAAGCCAAATAAGCTTCACACCTTTTTCTTACATACTTTTGGGCTAACATTGAGGATATTGCTGTAGGCAACCCATTTACGTCACAAGATTTAATTCTGATGGTCTCACCGTTTCGACATTTCAAATCGATAAGCTTTCTTTTACAATCCACTACTGCCTCGTGTGAAGTTAACCAATCCATACCCAGGATTATATCAAATTCGTCAAAGGGCAACAACATTAAATCAGCTGGGAAGCAATAATCCTGAATCATCAACGGGCAATCTCTACACACTTTATTAACAAGCACACATCTACCCAAAGGGTTGGACACACGAATCACAAACTCGGTAGACTCAACTAGCAGAGTCTTGCCAAATTTTAAAGTTTCACACACATAAGAATGAGTCGAACCAGGATCAATTAGTGCAATCACAGTAGTATCATAAAGAGTGAAAGTACCAGTAACGACGTCGGGGGAGGAAGCATCCTCTCTAGCTCGCACAGCATATGCTCTAGCCGGAGCTCTAGCCTCAGATCGATCTGTAGTGTTCTTCGTTCCTTTCTGACTACCACCTACATTGCCTGAATGTCTGGGTGGTCTACCTCGCATTGACAAGTTGCTCGGTCTAGTGTTCTGAACTGTATTCTGCTCAGCTAACTTCGGACACTCTCTAATAAAATGGTCTGTTGATCCACATTTATAGCAAGACCGATCATGAAATCTACAACTCCCTGAGTGCCATTTCCCACAGTGCTTGCACTCAACTCTATTTTGTGGAACATTACTAACACTGGCTATCGAGGTAGCTCGAGAGCTCATAGGAGGTCGATCCCGTCTAGGTGGATCTGTATTAGCTTTCTGTCGGCTGTAGTCGTCTCTGGGCTTCTTGGTCGTGGAATGAAAGACTTTACCCGAAGATCTTTTACGAATATCTCTAGCTTCAGTCTCAGTCTTTCTTTTCTCTTTCCCGAGCTCTTCAGCTTTGCAAGCTCTTTCAACTAAAGTCACAAACTCTTGAATTTCAAGAATGCCAACAAACATCTTTATATCTTCATTCAGGCCATCTTCAAATCTTTTACACATAATAGCTTCAGAAGAAACACACTCTCTAGCATATCTGCTGAGTCTGACAAATTTTCGTTCATATTCCGTCACGGTCATTCGTCCTTGTTTCAGCTCAAGGAATTCTTTTCGTTTTTGATCAATGAATCTTTGGCTGATATATTTCTTGCGGAATTCATTCTGGAAGAAATCCCGTGTCACTTTTTCTTTCGGAACCACTGATACTAGTGTGCTCCACCAGTGATATGCAGTGTCCCTCATTAAGGATATAGCACATTTCAGGCATTCATCCGGAGTACAAGATAGCTCATCAAGTACCCGTATAGTGTTATCAAGCCACATTTCGGCTCTCTCAGCATCATCATCGTCATTAGCTTTAAATTCTTCGGCCCTAAATTTTCGGATTTTATCAACTGGGGGCCTACTAGATCTTATCGGATCTATCATCGGGGGAGCTGAAGGAATCGGAGTTGAATTATTCGGGGGTGGAGGTTGATGTACATTCGGGTTATTCTGAATAAATTGGGCAAACCACTCATTCATCATCCGATAAAAGGCTTCCTTAGTCTCTCCTTCGTGGCTACCCGAAACAGGTCGAGAGTCTATCGGCGCTGATCCGTGGGCACGGTCAGGCGCTACGCTCTCCACATCATCAGCTACGGCTCTTTCAGGATCAGTGTCCATTTACTAAATAAAACAAGGTTCAGGCTGTCAGAAGTCACCACACTATCAATATATATACAAAAGGCATGTATAGCTAGACTCACACGCGCTACGGTAGTCCTAGAATCGACTAAACCGTAAGCTCTGATACCAATCAAATGTAACACCCCTTACCCGAGACCGTCGCCGGAGTTGAGCAAGAGGCGTTACTAGACTTGACTACAAGTTCAGGACATAAAAATTTAAAGCTGTCAAACTGTGTTATGCCGACTAATTTGACTATAACTCGAGTTACAAAACTCAAAATTTAGATCCGTAAATTTCTCTTGAAACTAGACTCATATAAATTTTCACCATAATTTTTCCAGAATCATATGTATTTATTTACGTTGCATTAAAATATTGAAAATCAATCCAATCCATCATCATCACATTCGGTCAACTCATGATTTTACACCAAACTTATATAAATTTTATCATTCATTAGATTTATAAAAACCCTTAAACATAAGGTAGCTCAGGATCTTACTTATTCACCTTGCATTAGCCAAAATAAATCCACTTCAATACTATACATTCACATTCGGCTATATCATGAATTTATACTCTAATTTTCCACAATTCATCATTCACTAAATTCATAATTAATTTATTGACATATTTTAACTAAAGGACTTACCTCGGTTGACGATAGTCCGTGCGAATCGGCTATTCGAGAACCTTCGTCTTTCCCCGGTCTAATTCCGTTTTTCTTTGCTCTTGATCTAAAACACATTAAAATTTAGCTCATTTAATTGCTTTTCATCTCAATTTAGTCCCAAGACACACAAATGGGCAATTTACAATTTTGCCCCTAATGTTTTCTATTTTTACAATTTGGTCCAATTTTACACAAAACTCAAATTATGCAAAATTTCCTAACACTATGGCTAGGCCGAACCTTCCCCATAGCCATGGGTGTCCATGCATTTCATCTATTTGACATTTTAACCCTTCACAATTTTATTCTTTTCAATTTGGCCCTATAAACTCAAAATCACCAAAAACTCCAATACAAAACTTGTAAATCCTTAACATACATTCAATTTAAAACCATCAAACATCAAAACTACCCAAGCATGTCAATGGCCGAATCTTATATACATAGTATTTTCAAAAATTTAAACATGGGTTGTATAGGATTTAATGCAAACATTCCAAAAATGCAAAAATTTTCAAAAACTAAACAAAACACATACCTTTAATTGAGCCCCAAAGTGCCGAAATTCAAGCTCTAAAAATGGAGTTTCTAGCTCCTATATTCGGCCAAGGAAGAAGAACAAGGTGAAGTTCTCTTTCTTCCCACTTAACCCTTTTATTTTTTGTTAAAACAAACATATATATTATTAACATTATTTTAATACATTAATATAACTATATACTAGACTAAATTAACATATAATTTGGACTTATAAAGGCCCATTGCCGTCCCTTAATAAGGTTAATGGGCTAATTGCCCTTTTGGTACACCCACTTAAAAAGCCACACTCAAATTAGTACCTTTCACTTTAGCATGAAACTTTCGCGTTTTCTCGATTAAATCCTTTTTATCAAATTGAGCACTTAAACAATTAAATTTTTATACGAAACTTTCACACTCACTGAATCACATATAATAAACACAAAATAGAATATTACAATATTTATCAGGCTCGGATTCGTGGTCCCGAAGCCACCGTTCCGATTAGGGTCAAAATTGGTCTGTTACACCCCGTCCTACAACGGTTAGCCAAGTAAGAATTTTCCATGGGTTGGCTAGTTTTTACCGCCGATTCGTGCCTAACTTCAGCACGATAGCCGCTCCTTTAACGAGTGTGATCAAGAAGAATTCAGCTTTCCATTGGTCCGATGAGCAAGAACGATCCTTTAAGGCCCTTAAAGAATGTCTTGTTAAAGCTCCATTGTTATCCCTTCCTGACTTTACTAAAACTTTTGAAATTGAGTGTGATGCATCAGGAGTAGGGATCGGAGCCGTTCTAACTCAGAATGGAAGACCGGTGGCGTACTTCAGCGAGAAATTGAATGGAGCTGCACTCAATTACCCCGTGTATGACAAAGAGATGTACGCTCTAATAAGATCGCTCGAAACGTGGCAACATTACTTGAGGCCGAAAGAGTTTGTTATTCATTCAGATCATGAAGCACTCAAGTATATTAAAGGTCAGCACAAGCTCAACAAACGACATGCAAAATGGATCGAGTACTTAGAATCGTTTCCGTACGTAATTAAGTATAAGAAAGGTAAGGAAAATGTGGTTGCGGATGCTTTATCACGAAGGTACACTTTATTAGCCTTTCTTGATTCTAAAATACTTGGTTTCCATCACATTAAGGAATTATATGCTAATGATGCTGATTTTGGCAAGGTCTATAATGCTTGTGAGAATGGTGCTTTTGATAAGTTTTACAGGCATGAAGGATTCCTTTTCAAGGAAAACAAGATTGTATACTGCAAGGTTCTATACGAGACATGCTTGTGATAGAGGCACATCATGGCGGCCTTATGGGTCACTTTGGAAGAGACAAAACATTGTCCACTCCTCAAGAACATTTTTTTTGGCCAGGAATGAGCAAGGATGTTGAACGAATTTGTGAACATTGCAATGCTTGCAAACAAGCCAAATCACGGGTCCAGCCTCACGGTTTATATACGCCCCTTCCTATTCCAAACACTCCGTGGGTCAAAATTTCCATGGATTTCATCCTTGGATTACCAAGATCAAAAACTGGGAAGGACTCAATTTTTGTTGTAGTTGATCGTTTCTCTAAAATGTCCCATTTTATCCCTTGTTCTAAGACTGACGATGCTGTGCATATTGCAAACTTTTTTTTTAGGGAAATCATACGATTGCATGGACTTCCGAAGACAATCGTATCCGATCGGGACGTAAAATTTTTAAGTCATTTTTGGCGAACTCTGTGGGGAAAGTTAGGGACAAAACTACTATTCTCGACCACGTGTCATCCTCAAACGGATGGACAGACCGAAGTAGTGAACCGAGTCCTATCAACCTTGCTGCGAGCATTGGTGCAAAAAAATCTCAAAACGTGGGAAGACTGTCTGCCCCACATTGAATTTGCTTACAACCGAGCTGTTCATTCTGCAACTAAATTCTCGCCTTTCGAAATTGTTTACGGGTTTGACCCTTTCACCCCTCTTGATTTATTGCCATTGCCTTTAGATAAATTTATCCATCTTGACGCTAGGAAAAAGGCGGAATACATAAAAGAGTTGCATCGAAAGGTGCGCGAGAATATTGAAGCAAGAACCAAGCAATACGTCCAACGAGCTAACAAAGGTCGTAGACGCATTCTCTTTGAACTAGGGGACTGGGTTTGGGTTCATATCCGAAAAGAAAGGTTTCCCAAGCAAAGGCGATCTAAACTTCTCCCAAGGGGGGACGGTCCATTTCAAGTCATTGAACGCATAAATGACAACTCGTACAAATTGGACTTGCCAGGTGACTATAATGTGAGCGCGAGTTTTAATGTTTCTGATCTTTCTCCTTTCGATGTAGGTGATGATTCGAGGACGAATCAACTTAAAGAGGGAGGGGATGATACGAGCTCACCTATGAAGCCTGTGACGGACGTCAATCATGACCCAATGAGGCTACCTAATGGGCCAATTACACGTTCCCGAACCAAACAATTCAAAGATGCCGTAACGGTGTTGGTGGCACAAATTTGGGATGATCATAAAAGAGAGCCCAAAAACATGCTAAACTCGTACAACTTATTTGAAGTTGAATATACTAGCCAGTCTGACTGCTAGTTTATTTAACACTTTAAATTACGCATGTTTTATTTTTCTGTAATAGCTTTATTTTCTTATTTCATATTTTTTTGTTTAGATAGTACAAGTTTTTAGTTAGTCTTTGTCGAAGTGATTATTAGTATGTCTAAGTTATATTAACATTTATTTTGGCTAAACACGCATTTGAATTAAATGTTGTTGGTGTCTAAATTATGGTGTTAACTATCCTAAGTGACTGCTGAATTGATAAAGTCTAATTGTGCTATTTTATTGTGAGCTAATGGAATTGATTAATTTGCTGCAGGATTAAATTACCTTGGACGGCTTGGAGGTTTAGCTATGTGGGAATTAATTAATAAACATGTGGGTGCATAAGATAAATATGCCGCATGCTTGAGAAATAAATTAAAGAATGGAGGCATTGGACGGCAAGCATGAATCAACATGGTGGAATTAATGAAATAAACAATTGAAGCAATTACATGATAATGGGATTTGAAGATAAGTCCATGCGTGATATGTTTGTGGGTTGAATAAACAATGGTGAAAATTGAATTGATAGGTATGAAGGCTTGGACGGCTATAGAAGAATAATCAAGCATGTGCTAGTGGAATATTAAAGAAATAGAATTTAAGCATGTGCTAGTGGAATATTAAAGAAATAAAACATGAAGGGTTAGTGATTTGTTGGACGGCAATGCTAGGAATAAATGGAATCATTTGTTTATTAAAATGGGACGGCACACACAAATTTTAGTCAACTTATGACAAATGAAAGTGGCAGCAAACTTTGATGGAGATTAGGTAAATGCCTTATTTTAATTTCAAGTTGGCTATACTTTCTAGCTCCATGATTTTCCCCTTGGTCGAATGTTCACCAAGTCAACTACTCGTGTGCACAACTAGAGGATG
This sequence comes from Gossypium australe, assembly GCA_005393395.2. Classification (NCBI taxonomy): domain Eukaryota; kingdom Viridiplantae; phylum Streptophyta; class Magnoliopsida; order Malvales; family Malvaceae; genus Gossypium; species Gossypium australe. The sequence goes on from CM016617.1 coordinate 67,234,740, forward strand.
AGGCCATCAAATTTATTTTCCCTATTCGGCTATCTTTGAAAAGGCCTATAAATATTTTGCACATTTTCATTTTGTAAACAACAACTTGAATTTGAATGAAAAGAAGCATTTCTTTTGGTGAGTATTCACTCTCCTTATTCTCGAGGTTTGAATTGACTTATCTAGTTTTCTAGTGGCATCGTTCTTTCCTTGTTTTGAACTTATCATCCTAACGGGTGTGGCGTTCATTAAACTATACCGTTGGTTCCTATCTCGCTAGATAGTGGGTCTCGGTTTTATCTCAAAACTCATTCCATCAATTTGAAACTTATAAGATTCGGATCTTTAATTTTTATTAAAGGTTCTTTCTTGTTTCAAATACGTATCCATCTCAACCTATCACCTATCTTTACCTTTCAGAGATTTTATTTCCAATAAAATTATCCTTTTATTAATTAAACGAGAAACTACCTAATTTACGATCGGGCAACATTTACGATTCGCCTCCTAACCCGAGACGGACCGTTATCAGCTAGTGTTGGAAATGTTCAGCAGAACTGGGCTGAGTGCAAGCATTGTGCAAAATAGCATTCCGAAAGTTGTAGATTGCATGATCGTTCCTGTTTTAAATGTGGATCAATGGATCACTTTATTCGAGAGTGCCCGATGTTAGCCGAGCAAAATACAATTTAGAATGCCAGACCGAGCAATGTATCAGTGCGTGGTAGACCACCCAGGCATTCGGGGAATGTAGGTGGCAGTCAGAGAGGAACAAAGGATACTGCAGTTCGATCAGAGGCTCGCATACCTGCTAGGGCATATGCTATACGCGCTCGGGAGGATGCTTCTTTTCCAAATGTTATTACTGGTACTTTCACTCTTAATGATACTATTGTTGTTGCGTTGATTGATCTTGGTTCGACTCATTCTTACCTGTGTGAAACGTTAGTATCCAGTAAGACTTTGCCTGTTGAGTCTTTATAAATTTCATTAACTAACTTGAATGTGGTCGTGTGACTGATATGCTTGTAATATATGTTTTAAATGACTGTTATTGATTATGGTCATTCTACATACACTTGTGATGATTGAGCATGACATACACGACATATTCCATGGGGTTGGGACAAAGTTACGGAGGAAGTGTACGGCCCATTACCGTTCTATACTAGGCTTTCAGCCTTTCTGCGATAAATATGGCTCTGTGCCATCTTGATTATGGCTTTGTGGCAACCGTATTTACTCGTGGCTATGTTCCTAACATATCTATTGATGACTCTGTGTCGATCATAATTACCTGTGGCTGTGTACCGATTATATTACCGTCGCTGATGGCTATGTGCCAAACATATTACAGTCATCGATAGCTTTGTGCCATCCTGATTATGGTTTATAACCATTCTGTTTACGGCTTTTAGCCGTTCTGTTAACCGGCTACGATGCTGCGATATTTAAGGCTTTTAGCCGTTCTGTCTACAGCGCCAAGTCGTTCTGTTGACTTAATGACACAACCAGTGCTAAGCTTGGAGAGTTTGGTTGGGTGGGTCGACATGGTCCCCACATGGAGAGATTGGTTGGTACGGGTGGAGAGTTTGGCTGGACAGGGTTGGGTTACATGTTCATTGCATTGTTATGATATAGGGCTTAGGCCCAGATTGTTACCAAATAGGGCTTAGGCCCAGACTGTTACCGAATAGGGTTTAAGCCACTTGTTCTGTTATTGGGTTAGGCTAGGCCTAATTGATTCTGTTATGGGCTAAGACCCACCTGATACTGTGTCTGTAATGGGCTCAGGCCCAGTCTATTTTTGCATACCGTATATTTGACTGCTTGTATTATAAGGGATTACACACTGAGTTTTCGCAAACTCACTCTTCTGTCTAACTGTACAGGTGATCCCTAGTCCTAGAGGATTTGGAGTCGCGAGGGACTCGTAGGTGGCGACACGTCAGGTATGCTTTAAAGTTAAACTTAGCGACTTTATTTCATTTTATTTTAATTTATTGGGTTAATAATTTTGTAATAAGGCCTCTCTATTTTTAACTTATTATTTCTGATATTTATTTATGCTATTTTCTAACTACTAAAAGTGGAATACGATTTCCAAACCGATAATTGTTTTCAAAACATTACGTTTCCGCAACGTTTTCAAAATGCTACTGCAACTGTATTTCTAAACATCACATTTTTTGTAAATTGTTTATTTCAAATATGCTTCCACAACAGATAAGGTTTTAAAGGTAATTACATTTTCAAGTAGATAACAATTGCTTAAGTGTTTTGAGTTTTAGCAAAGAGGCTTTAATTCTCAAACAAGTTTTTAACAACAACAAAGAAGGGTTTTCAATGAAATTATGGTTTTCGAAAAACACTTCCATTTAACACGCCAGATTCGAGCCTAACTTCTAGGCCGGGTTTGGGGTGTTACAACTTCCAAGTGTTTCATTGTACTAACTATATTACAATTTGACACGTGCACTTGCAGACAACATCGTTCTAATCTGTTATATTTTTGGTGTTATATTTTACTATAATCGATAACTCATTTATAGGCAATCAAGTTGTTGGCGCCATTGCGGGGAGGTTTCAATAATAAATCTTGAAAATATTTTTTTTTTACAATTAATAAGATAAGTAGGAACGTTAAAACCTACAAATACAATTTTTAATTTTTGTTTATTTATTTTAATTTTATTTTCAGGTCGTTTATGACCCGATGTAACACCCTAAACCCAGCCCAAACGCTACAACCGGATCTGGTATGTCACTTAAGGGATTTTACAAAACATGTCGCATTTTGGAAAACAACTACTAGGTTTAAATACTAAAACCAAAAACTTAGTGATTTATTACTAAGTATAAAATATAAAGTTATAAATTACCCTGGTGAATTTTAAATAAAAACCGAAATTTTGTACATGTCTTAACTTAATTTAAAACATAAAACTTAAAAGCCAGTAATAAAAGCCCAACATAAAATCAAAACATAAATAATAGTCTAGTGGCCTATGGCTTTATTACAATAAAATTTAAAACCCATTAAATAAAAATATAAAATAATAAACTGGAGTCTTCTTGTTAAAACCAACAGTTCTTTTGCATGGTCACCTTGCGCTTCTCTCCAGCCCGGTCCGATGCACTAGGTGCTACCTGAAAATGTTAGGAAATTGGTTGAGTCGCGAGACTCAGTGTGCAACCCTTATGAATCATTATATTTGGGCCTTAGCCCCACAGAATAGAATAACAGTTTAATATATATATAACAAAAAAATTATGCAAACCCAACCCAAATCCTAAGTTTCCATCCGCTACACGCCTCCCGTACCAGCCGTTCACACCATAGGGGATTTCTACAATCAACCCGCACCGCTACATGCCGTTGTTGGCAGTCGTGCTGCTCATCGTCAGAGTTGTGACAGAGTCACCAGGTTGAAATGGCAAAAAGCCACCAGAAACAGAGTTTGTGACAGAGTCACCAGGCTGAAATGGCAAAAAGCCACCAGAAACAGAGTTTGTGACAGAGTCACCAGGCTGAAATGGCAAAAGCCACCAGAACAGATCACTTCCCCTTTTCATCAATTTCCCAACCCCAAGCATACAATGAAATCGTCATACAAAGCATATCGTTTTAACAGGTATAATCACTGAAATAGGACAGAAGTTACTAACCTGTTGATCAGCCTTTACCCTTCAAGGGTTTTCACTTGTTATGCCGGGATTTCGGCATGTAGCAGAGTATAGCAGATTTATACATATATATTAGCAATCAATCTAATAGTGTGAAAGGTTACACACCTGATTAATGTCGATACCCTTGCTAGACCGATATACAACTTTGCTCAAAAAGCCGGAAAGATGTGAAAATAGGGCCTCTCCTATATTCGGCCAAGGGTTAGTAAATCCTGAATTTACACATTGAAACTAATAGATCTTCTTACCTTGAAATCTCGAAAGTAACACGATTCGAGTGCTACCGATCTATAATTCAGAGATCTATGCAATTGACTCCACTAAAGTTCCCTTCAGATTTCGGCACAAGTAGGCACCACAGAAGTAATTCGGCAATCACAGGAGATGAGATCTAGGGATTTTGGCTTTTAGGAAAATCCTGGAAAAAGTATGAACAAGAGAAGGTTGATGTGTCTTTGGCTTTTAAAATACTTGAATGAAGAGTTTCGGTTTCTGACAGGAAAAGAGAAGAAGAAAAGAAAACAAGGAAGAGACTTGAAGATTTCGGCTAGGAAGAAAAAGAATGGAAAGAGTTTCGGCTTTTGAATCAAAGTAAAGATGAGGGAATTGGCTTACAGATTTCGGCTTTTGCAGAGAATGAAGAGGAAGATGGAACTTTAGGAGTTTTCGGCTTTTACTCAGAGAAGAAGAGAAAAGAATGAGAGAAAAACCCAAATGCTGAAATTGAAGAAATATTCCCCCTATTTATAGAAATTTCGGCACTTACCTAACCTTGCAGATAAATCCTATCTTTTTTCCTTTATCTTAGTCTACTAGCTCATCTAAAAGAGACTTAATTATCTCTAACTCCTCCCTCCTTTATCAGCATATTATCCACATATTTTAATTAATAAATTCCTAAATAATAGCCTTTATCTGCTTATTATCCACATATTTTAAACATTAAAACCCCTAAATTTTAGCCTTGTTGCCATCCATTCCACCTAATCCTAATGCCCAAAATTTAGCTAACTTAAATTAAAAGAATTGGGCTCCATGAAACTTAAATTTGGGCCCCTTACTCCCTTGTGTGGAGTCACCTCCTAAGATTGGGCCACAAGCCCACTTTGGTATTTTAAACATAGATACTACCTTTTAAACCCTATAATACCCAAACAAATAATTTTAATCAAGGCCTCTCCTAAGCTTGAGCCCAAGTTGGACCCCTAACACTTAAATTAACACATTAAACATATCCACACATTAAACGCATAGGCCCAAAAATTCAGGATGTTACACCCGAAGCTCCAACACTTTGATCGAACCGTACCTAGATCCAGAGCAATTACTCAAGTGCAACTGTCTATCGATGAACATCGATCCAACCATGGTCATAAATTTACCTTAAGAAAATCCATTGTTTGAAAATCCAAGAGAGTGAGAAGGAAATATACAGGAAGAAGTCCCAATGGAGCAACGGACGTTGCGCGAGTACGCTCTACCTACACTAGACATGGTGTGAGGAAGCATAGAATGGTCAAAAATTAACGCAAATAATATTAAGATAAAGGCAGCCACTATTCAAATGATCCAAAACACGCTACAGTTCAAGGGTAACATGGTGGAAGACCCGAACCAACACTTGAAGCAGTTCCTGCAACTTTGTGGTACCTTCAAGTATAACGGGGTATTCGATGATGTTGTGCGTCTTTGATTATTCTCATTTTCTTTGTGTGACAATGCGGCTGACTGGTTAAACTCATTAGAACCGGGTTCCATTACCACATGGAATGATTTAGCAGAAAATTTCTCCATAAGTTTTTCCCAATTAGTCTAACCATTCAGCTTAGGCAAGAAATTGTCAATTTTAAACAATAAGAAGGTGAGTCCCTGTATGAGGTGTAGGAACACTTTAGGAGGATGCTAAGGAAGTGCCCCCGTCACGGACTGCAAACATGGCTTCAGATCTAAATATTTTATAAGGCTGTCGACAGACACATCAAATCTAACCTAGATGGAGCATCTGGCAGATCTCTCATGTTCTGCACGTACGAACAAGCTTATAAAATAATAGAAGACATGGCCATGAACTCGTAAATATGGCGCAATGAGAGATTTATGTACAAATCTAAGCCTCTAATGATGAAAGCTGTGAATGGAGATAATAACGATATTTGATTCCAACAAATCCTAGAAAAGTTTAACCGATTAGAGACACCTATCAAACCAACAATAATGGATCCTTATTTTAAGAACCAATCGGAGAAGGTGAGCTACATAGGTAATAGGAGCGGAAATCCCTATTTAAATACCTACAATCCCAGTTGGAGGGATCATCCAAACCCTAAGTGGGGAGGCAACCAAGGAGGTGCGAATAAAGCACAAACTCAACAAAATTCTCCTTACCAACCTCTACCATTGCAACAAAGAGTCGTAGGAACGACCATGCTGCATGTGGTCAAAGATTTGACCGATTAGAGGGAGAGATGAAAACTATGAAGAAGGACATTCGACAAGTCCAAGCTACATGTGAACAACACGAATCCCAAATAGGTAGTCTTTGTGACCAAATGAGCCAGCTAATAATGATGTTTTAAAAACAAAATTGCAAGAATCTCCCTAGCAAAATACATAGAACAATCCTCGGAGAGATGGGAAGGAGCATGTAAAGGTGACCGATTTGTGATCAGGCAAGGAATTGAAGCCACCAAACACGTCTGTCCATGAAGAGGATGAGGTTTCTAAAGATGTTGATGAACCAACAGAAGAGGAAGAAACCGAGCACCATGAGTTGATTAAGGAGGTAGTCGAATAATTACCTGATTCGATAATCTTAATTTCGAGCATAACGTAGATACCCTCAAAATGAAAAGATTCAGGTAGCTTTACGATTCCAATTGAGATAGGGGATCAATATTGTAACACCCTTAACCCATCTTCGTCGCTAAATTAGGGTTACGGAGCATTACCGTACAATCAAAAACATTTAACATCATAATATTTAAATAAATTAAACATATCATAATCCATTCAAACACATGCATTCTGTCCCTAAATTGAGCCCTCAAGGCCCTAAAAATAGCTTAGAAGCAATTCGGTACTAATTTGAAACAAAAAAGTTTAAGAAAAAGTTGCAAAAATTGGAAACAGGGGTCACACGGCCTTGTGGCCAGGCCGTTAACTTTCGAACAAAGGACACACTACCGTATCCTAGCCCGTGTCCTCACCCCTGTAGCTCTCTGACTTGGGTCACATGGCCAACACACACGCCCGTGTGACTAGCCTGCGTACCCTAAGAATGGCCATACACGCCCATGTGCCAGACCATGTGCTAGGCCATGCCAAACCTATAGGCTATATTGACTTATGCCACACGGCCTTACACACGGGCGTGTGACTTGGCCATGTGGAGCATACTGACTTTGTTTCTAATTCAACACCAGGGGATACATGGCCATCTACACGCCTGTGTCTTTGCCTGCGTGGACAAAAGTAGGCTATTTACCAAGCCAGTTTGCCACCCATACTTGCGCACACCTACATAAACCCAATTGGCACCAAAACGTAGCATAATTTGTGTAACACCCCAAACCCGGCCTAGACGTTATGGCTAAATCAGGCGTGTCACATTGATGTGTCTTTCGAAAATTAGACTTATTGGTAGAAATTCGTTTCTGAGTTTAAATCTCTTTGTTAAAACTCAAATCATCTTAACCATTTACTAACCATTTAAAACGTCTTTATTTTAAAAACATTGTTTGTTGCGGAAGCAATATCCAGAAATGTTGCGAAAACGTGGTGTTTTAAAAACATTTAATCTTTTTGAAAACCAACGTTCTATCACTATCAGTTAAGTATCAAATAAATAAAGCGAAAATAACATAACTTAGGTTTAAGAGGCCTTATTACAAAATCAATAGCCCAATAAGAAATTTAAATAAATAAGTCCTGTAACACCCCAAACCTGGCCCAAAAGTTAGGCCCGAACCTGGCGTGTCACATTGAAGTGTTTTTCAAAAACCATGTTTTCATTGAAAACCCTCCTTAATATTTAAAAACTAAAGTCTCAGTTTGTGTTCGTTCAATTTCAAAACGTGGTTCATTTAAAAGTCAATCACTTTTAAAATGTTATTAACTTCGTTAAAAATTTCTTTTAGTTGCGGAGACTAATTTAAGGTAAAGAAGTTTAAAATGTATGTTTTTAAAAACAGTAATGTAACACCCATATCCCGTGTCCATTGCCAGAATAGGGTTAGAAGCGTTACCAGACAGATCGGAAAAATTCACAGGCAAAATCATACGTTCAATCAACATTCTCAGACATAAAGTCCCTTAAACGGGTCATCAAGACCTCAAGCATGCTTACAATTTGAGTCGGGACTAAATCGAAACACATAGAGAATTCTCGAAAAATTTAAAACTTTACTAAACTACAGGGGAGGCACACCCGTGTGACATGGCTGTGTACTTTTAGGTCATATACTGACTTCCCCACCACGTCCACCAAGCACGCCCGTGTGTTTGGTCGTGTACTTTTATGCTAGCTACTGACTTGCACCCCACGGCCAGATGACAAGCTAGTGTCGAGGCCTTGTGATGTTAAACTACATCCTACAATTCATCCACGGTCGTTAGGCATGCCCGTGTGCCACAACCGTGTGACATTATAGGCCATTTACAAGGCCAAAATGCCACCCATAAGGGTCAAACCTACAAGCCATATTTAACAAGATATCTCATGCATATTTTACCATCAAAACATACCAAAATAATCAACCAATTCATGCATCTTTTCCAACTAAGGTAATCACACTACAAACCATTCAAACCAATTCCAAACATACCAATTTGCATGACTAAATCTAAATTATACCAAGCTCCTTTCATCAATATATACTTACCAAAACATAATTAGCCAAATCACATGGCTAAGTTCATTATACAACTCATACCAGAGCTAGCCTATACATGCTATATTGAGCTATATACATTTTCAAAGTGTACCAAAATAAGTTTTAGTAGTGTGATGATGATCCGTGATGGTCCCGAGCCTTCACTAGCTTTGACGACCTATAAAACAGATTAAACACACACACAGAGTAAGCTTTCCAAAAGCTTAGTAAGTCATATACAAATAAACTTAGTATATAAACAAATGCATATATGCAAACAAATACATTAGCACATCTCAATCACTTAGCCATTTTCACCATCTCTGAATCATATCACAAATTCCATATACATATCCTCATAGTAGGATCAATTAAATGCTTACCTTGAATACACCATTACTGTATAATCATGTACCTGAATCGAACATTCATTTACTCAATATAATAAAGCTCGAATTTTCCAATTGCATTTCAGACTCATTTATGGAACCATAAAGAAATCCAGTAATATATTCAGAAACTCAGAAAGATCATACAATGCCATTGTCCCAGACGAGGTCTTACGTGTACTCAGTTATTGATGCCACTGTCCCGGACAGGGTCTTACACGAATCAGTACGATGCCAATGTCCCAGACATGGTCTTACATGTAGAGATTATAACAATGCCAACGTCCTAGACGTGGTCTTATACATAAAGCTCATATTGATGCCAACGTCCTAGACGTGGTCTTACACATAATCAAATATCGAAGCCACTGTCCCAGACAGGGTCTTACATGAATTTCAAATCAACGCCGACGTCCCAGACGCGGTCTTACATGAATCTCAATAGAACAGATGTCTATGTCGTGACTCAGTCAATTCCATCTATTCATATGCTCATACGAGGCTTCTTGTACTTAATCACTATATCGAACTTATCTCGGCATTCAAATGAAAGACCTCTTGTAACATCCTAAAATTAGAGTATCATTTGTGTTGGCTCGGGTATGAATTTCTGTGTGTTTAGCATAGTATGGTGAAGGCTTGTTGTTATTAATGAATCTAGAATAATTGTTAGTATTGTATATTTAATGAAGTGGATTAAGTGAACTTGACACTTAAGTTAATTTAAGTGTTAAATTAATCACATGAGGAGTTAGTGGCAAGGTGGTTATGATGCATGAAGGTTTGTTTGAGGGTAGAGGTTCGAGTAGCATGATTAGCATTTTGAAGACTTTATTTTTGTTTTATGTGTATCCTAGCATTAATGGACGGTCAAATTCTAATTATGATAGGTTGGACTTTCAATTTTTGGTAAGTTGAATATTGGTTTAGGAAAGTTTGTACTTTGGGAAAGGAATCTTAAGGTTATGGAAGGATGGGGGGACATAAGGCTTGGCTTAAGGAAGATGTTTTGGAAACTATTCCAAGGCCTTTAGTGCTTGTATGTGGACGGCATGTGTGGCTAGGGGGGGTGGCCGAATGTTGATAGGAAGTTTGGGGGGGAATAGTTGGCCAACTTGAGCATTTGTGCACCTTTTGGCTTTTGTTTCTTTTTCTCTCCAAAAAACTCCCTCTTTGGCCGAATGTACCTAGGCATTTTAGTGCAAATTTGCTTTGGATTTTAGCTCTCATTTTTGTGTTGAACCAAATTCTAATTCTTCTCTCATTTCTCCTTTGAAACCGAAAACACATTTTTGATTTTAGTGCACTCTTTCTCCCATCTCTCTCTCTTTTCTTTCTTTTGGTATTTGCTCAAAATCATATTTCCTTTTTCTTTCTTTTGGCCGAACCTCTCTCTTCTCCAAACTCTCTTTTCTTTTCTTCCATTGTTGATTAAACCGAATCCTCCCTCTCTTATTTTTATTCTCTTATCTACTCTCGAATTTCATTTCTTTTTAGTCTCAAATCAATTGATTTCTTCTTTTCAAAAACCATAGCCGAAAATGCCTTCACCTTTTAACCATATTTTCGAAACTTTCCACTCTCTTTTGGTGTTGTGTTGGCCGAATATCAGTAAGGGTAGATAATCCTTGGGTTTCCTTCAATCGGTTTTGGAAGATAGGTATGTGTTCATGGCCGTATTTCCGTTATTTCTTTCTCTTTTCTAAGTCGTTTTCTTGTGGACAAAGGCCGAATCTTTAGGCAATTGTTTGCAAAGTTCTAACCAATTTTAGGAATCAATCATTCTTTTAGGCTCTTTGGGACTTTGGAAGCAATTGATCTAAGCCCATTCCTTTAGCAATCGAAGTTGGTAAGTCAAGTGGTAAGGATTCAATATTCTTTAAGTTGGTTGAGAAAGCCTAAGGCTATTGGGATTAAGATATGATGTTGGCCGAATGGTCTTGATTAAAGTGTTGTGGTTTGGCCGAATGTAGGACAAGGTGATCTAGTGCGGTAGATCGGAACTTTGAAAGTTAGTATTTGCGTTGGTGAAAGGTGTGTATCTTACACACTTTATAATTAGGTTATATACATATATATATTGTCTAATCATGTTATTAAAGTGGGAATCTATGAGATTTTGATAAGATACCTTGATGGGTATGTGCAAGGATTCGGGTAAGTCCGTTTCAATATGATGTTAATATATGTTGATTGATATCATGATCTATTATTTAAATATGTTATATGATCATATCAAGTATGATCACATGATTGATACTCTTAATACATTGGTTTGGTAACATGAGTGGAGGGGGAAGGATTTGATATCCGTGTCTTTGGACACCAGAGGTTTGGCACCTCCAGTGATTTGGTATCACATTTGTGTCTTCGGGACACCAGATGTTTGGCACCTCATAGCGACTCGTCCCTGTGGTTTAACACCACCGTGGGTTGGCCCCACTTTTGAGATATGGGATTGTCGCCAGTGATTTGGTATCACACGTGGGTTGGCCCCACAACTTGACTATTCGTGACTTTGGTCACCAGTGATTTGGTATCACATTTGTGTCTTTGGGACACCAGAGGTTTGGCACCTCATAGCGACTCGTCCCTGTGGTTTAACACCACCGTGGGTTGGCCCCACTTTTGAGATATGGGATTGTCGCCAGTGATTTGGTATCACACGTGGGTTGGCCCCACAACTTGATTATTCGTGAGTTTGGTCACCAGTGATTCGGTATCACATTTTGGATATCGTGACTTTGGGTCACCAGTGGTTTGGCACCACCAGTGGTTTGGTACCACACGGGGTAGGAAAGGAGTTATGGATGGCTAGGTTGGGTGCATTATATGTATGTTGCTTGATTATAAATTGTGTAAGAATGTTGCATTAACCGGGAGAGGGATTATGCACTGAGTCTTGGTGACTCACCTTCTCCTTTATCATTTCAGGTGATTCGTGAGATCGCGGATGAGGAGCCGGATGAACTCGAGGAGGCCATGCAATAAAATTTGATTTTACATGAACTTCGATTTGGGGTACTTTAAATTATTTTAATTTGGTTTTTGTTTTATTTTGGGTTTGTAATAAGGCCTCTTTAATTATGTTTTGGATTATTTATATGCTTTGAATATGTTTTAAATATGGCTTATAAATTATTTGGTTAATTTAATAATTGAGCCCAAAGTTTTCTAAAATTATTAAAAAAAAAAACGCAATGGTTTCAAAACCTTACCATCGGGTAATAAAAATAGTTTGATAGTAAAATGTAAATTCAGTGTTTTCTACAATTTAAATGATTTCCAAATATTAAGTTTCCACATTCAAATGCAAATGTTTTCATAGTAATAATTCGAGTTTTTCTTAAATGATACAAATGTTTTCTAACCTATGAATTATCAACTAAGCTTTAAAGTTTTATTTATGAAATTTCAAAGTAAATTATCAGTTTAAACTTATTATACATCTGTTTTCTACAAATATAGAATTTTAAAAGAGTTTTTCACTAAAATTTAATTCTTAATTCGATTTTCTCCAAAATATTTTCCTCAGTGACATACCAGATTCGGTCGTGGCGTATTGACCGGGTTTGGGGTGTTACAAATTGGTATCAGAGCTAAGTTCAAAGGCTCGGCTGTGGGCCCGAGGCCCAAAATGTTTTAAAGTATAGTTTTAAAATGTTATTGTTTAAAATTATATGGTTGGAAAAGCATGGCACCGAGTCTCCGGCATCAATCCGCCCGGGTAAGTACCTCAAATTGTTGATTTTGATGATATGATGATAATGATGGTATGACTGTATAGTAGTAGGAACTACTTTAGAGACCCAAAACTATAGGTTGGATGTACTCGCGAAACAACTTCCTATTAAAATTATTCATAAAACTGTGTTTAAAAGATAGTGGAATAATGACTAATTCATAAAACTTTTAAATCAGATAAGTCGAGACTTTAGATATGAGTACTCGAGGTCGGGGTCGTGTTATGCGTGGACGCGGTAGGGGTAGGATGGCTGTGTCTGAGCCAGTGAGGTCTGGTCAAGGATCCGAGAATAAGGTACCCCCACCACCACCACCACCAGCGGTTGGAGTTGAGCATCAGGATCAAACGGGGGATGACGCAGTGTCTCAAGCGATGCTGCGAGTTCTTGAGAGGGTAGCTGGAGTAGGTGGAGGCGCGGGAGCTCGGAAATCTGTACCTGAGCGACTCCGAGCCAATGGAGCCGAGGTATTTCGAGGTGTTTCGGGTGTAGCTCCCAGTTCGGCTGAATATTGGTTAGAGGCGACGGAGCGAATCATGGATGATTTGGATCTGAATACTGAGGAAAAGCTGAAAGGGATAGTGTCGCTTCTTCGGCATGAGTCATATCAGTGGTGGCTCACGGTGAGGAACAGTGCTGCAGCGGAGGATCTCACTTGGGACTATTTTAAGGTAGCGTATCAGAAGAAATATATTGGGTCCAGTTACGTTGATGCGCAGCGTAATGCATTTCTGAGTTTGGTCCAAGGGAGTAAGTCCGTATCAAAATATGAGGCAGAGTTTTTAAGATTGAACCGGTATGCTGGAGGTATCGTGGCTTCGGAGCACGAGCGATGTGTCCGGTTCGAGGATGGTTTAAGAGATGAGCTGAGGTTACTAATTGCTCCATATCAGGAGCGAGAGTTTGCTGCGTTGGTTGAAAAGACTAAGATTGCTGAAGGAATAAAGGTATCTGCAAGGCAGAGTTACGACAGGAATAAGCATAAGAGAGGTTTTGGATCATCTGGGTCGGCCGGTAATTCTCAGAAGAGGGTTAGGCAGAGTCGGCCGAATCAATCTGGAAGGCCTGTTACTGTTAATCAGAGACCAGCACAGTGTAACCGATGTGGGAAATTTCATTGGGGCGAATGTTGGACTGGAGGGAAAGGATGTTTTGAGTGTGGTTCGCTGGATCATCCTGTGAGGGACTGTCCACGTAAGCTAGCCAGGAATCAGTCTGAGGGTCAAGGTCGTGCTCAGTTCAGAAAGGATGGACCGTCACCGCAGAGAGGTCGTGCTAATGTTAGAGGAGGTAATGGTTTTAGTCGAGGCCGCGGAGCATCAGGCAGAGGTGCAAGCAGCACTGAGGCTAGGCAGCCTGGTTTGGTGTATGCTGCGAGACGTCATAAGGAGGGCGACGCACCGGACGTCATAACCGGTACGTTCTTAATCTTTGGTGTTCCATATACTGCTTTGATAGATGTGGGTTCGACGCATTCTTACGTTGCTAGTAGCATAGTAGGGACCATGAGCTTAGTTTCTGAGACTGCTTCTAGGAGGATGACAGTACTTAGCCCTCTAGGTCACTCTGTAGAAGTAGATAAGTTGTATAGGGATGGACCCCTAGAACTCCAAGGGGTAGTGTTTGTGGCTGATTTGATGGAACTACCGTTTGAGGAGTTCGATTTGATTCTTTGAATGGACTGGTTGGTTAAGTACCAAGCAAGTCTGGATTGCGCTGCTAAGCGCATGGTTTTGAAGACAGTTGAGGGTAAAGAGGTGGTCATGATAGGTAATAGAAGAGATTATCTATCTAATGTGGTATCTGCGTTGAAAGCTGTGAAGATGGTCAGGAAGGGATGTGAGGCATTTGTAGTCCATGTGTGTGCTTTGGAAGCTAAGGAGTCTACCGTGGGGAATGTCCGAACTGTAAAGGAATATGCTGATGTATTTCCAGAAGAACTTCCGGGACTGCCTCCGGATTGTGAAGTCGAATTCGGTATAGATCTGTTACCCGGAACGGCGCCAGTGTCTATAGCTCCGTATAGGATGGCACCGAAGGAATTGATGGAATTGAAGGCTCAGATTCAGGAGCTGTTGGATCAAGGTTTCATTCGACCAAGTGTTTCGCCTTGGGGAGCGCCGGTACTTTTTATCAAGAAGAAGGATGGTACGATGCGGATGTGTATAGACTACCGCCAGCTGAATAAGTTGACGATCAAAAACAAGTATCCATTGCCGAGGATAGATGACTTGTTTGATCAGCTTAAAGGGGCAGTGGTTTTCTCCAAGATTGATTTAAGGTCTGGGTATCATTAGCTTAAGGTGAAAGAGGCTGATATCTATAAGACGGCATTTCGCACTCGGTATGGGCACTACGAGTTTCTGGTAATGCCGTTTGGGTTGACTAACGCGCCGGCAGCATTCATGGACATGATGAATCGGGTATTCCAGCAGTTTTTGGATCAGTTTGTTGTGGTATTTATAGATGATATTTTAGTATACTCAAAGTCAGAGGAGGAGCATGATGCGCATTTGCGAGTAGTGTTGCAGATTTTGAGGGAAAAGCAGCTTTACGCTAAATTTAGTAAGTGCGAGTTCTGGCTTAGGGAGGTGACTTTCTTGGGTCACGTAGTATCAGCTGAGGGGATTAGAGTGGATCCTCGAAAGATTGAGGCAGTGTTGGACTGGAAGCCGCCTAAGTCAGTGGCTGAGATTCGGAGTTTCCTAGGTCTGGCGGGGTATTATCGAAGATTTGTAGAGGGATTTTCTTTGATAGCAGCACCGATGACCAAGTTGTTGAGGAAAGGAGTTCCATTTGTGTGGACTGAAAAGCAGCAAGAAAGCTTCGACAAGTTGAAGAAGATTCTGACTGAAGCTCCAGTTTTGATTCAACCTGAGGCAGGAAAAGAATTCACGATTTATTGTGACGCATCACATACTGGTTTGGGATGTGTGTTGATGCAGGAAGGGAAGGTAGTGGCTTATGCATCTCGACAGTTGAGACCACATGAGGTTAATTATCGGACGCATGACTTGGAATTAGCAGCAGTTGTTTTTGCTTTGAAGATATGGAGACACTATTTGTACGGAGAGAAGTCGATAGTCTACACGGATCACAAGAGTCTTAAGTATCTTTTGACTCAAAAGGATTTGAATTTGAGGTGATTGAGTTGTTGAAGGACTACGACTGTTCGATTGAGTATCATCCGGGGAAGGCTAACGTGGTAGCAGACGCGTTGAGCCGTAAGGTTGTATCGGATTTAAGATCGATGTTTGCTCGTCTCAGTTTGTATGACGATGGGAGACTTTTGGCTGAATTGCAAGTCAAGCCGACTTGGTTAGATCAGATCATGAAGAAACAGCTAGAGGATGATGGTTTGAAGGATCGGAGGTTTCAGGTTCAGAATGGTGGTTTAGAGGATTATAGTTTGTCCAGTGATGGAGTATTGTGCTTTCAAGGGAGAGCTTGTATGCCGAAGGATGTTAAGTTGAGGCAAAGGATTCTTCGGGACGCACATAGCAGCCCATATGCTATGCATCCTGGAGGTAGTAAGATGTATCGGGGTTTAAGAGAGCAGTTTTGGTGGCCGGGTCTGAAGCGGGAGGTAACTGAGTTTGTGGGTAAATGTCTGACGTGTCAGCAAGTCAAGGCTGAACATCAGTTGCCGTCTGGATTACTTCAGCCGGTGAAGATTCCACAGTGGAAGTGGGAGAGGATCACTATGGACTTTGTCAGTGGATTACCTCTTACACCTAGTAAAAAGGACTCAATTTGGGTGATTGTGGATCGTTTGACTAAGTCAGCTCATTTCATTCCGGTAAGAGTGGATTACTCGCTTCAGAGGTTAGCTAAGTTGTATGTGGCGGAGATAGTGAGGTTGCACGGTGTGCCAGTGTCGATCATCTCAGACAGAGATCCCAGATTTACGTCGAGGTTTTGGAGAGCGTTACATCAG
The DNA here is from genome assembly GCA_005393395.2 of Gossypium australe. NCBI lineage: Eukaryota > Viridiplantae > Streptophyta > Magnoliopsida > Malvales > Malvaceae > Gossypium > Gossypium australe. The sequence goes on from CM016617.1 coordinate 67,251,349, forward strand.
GTTTTGGGTACGCGGTTGGATTTCAGTACGGCATTTCATCCACAGTCTGACGGACAGTCGGAAAGGGTTATTCAGATTTTAGAGGATATGTTGAGAGGTTGTGCAAACGCAGCTGGGAAGAGTTTTTACCATTAGCTGAGTTCGCGTACAACAATAGTTATCAGGCAAGCTTTAAGATGGCACCGTATGAGGCGTTGTATGGTAGAAGATGTCGCACACCTACTTGCTGGACAGAGTTGGGTGAGCGTCAGATGTTAGGACCAGAGTTGGTTACAGAAACGGAGGATAAGGTGAAATTGATTCAAGCTCGGTTAAAGGAAGCTTCGGATAGGCAGAAGTCATATGCCGATCTCAAGTGGAGGGATATGGAGTTTGCCGTGGGTGACAAAGTTTTTCTGAAGGTCTCGCCATGGAAGAAAGTGTTAAGATTTGGGAGAAAAGGTATGTTAAGTCCAAGGTTCATTGGGCCGTATAAGGTGTTGAGACGAGTGGGACCAGTAGCTTATCAGCTCGAGTTGCCATCAGAGCTGAGTCAGATTCACGATGTGTTCCATGTCTCCATGCTTAGACGCTATCGTTCTGATCCATCGCATATTGTGGCAGTAGAGGAAATAGAGGTGAGTCTAGATTTGACGATAGAAGAAGAACCTGTGCAGATTCTAGATCGAGATGTGAAAGTTTTACGTAGGAAGTCAGTTCCTTTAGTGAAGGTTTTATGGCGAAATCATGGCGTGGAAGAAGCTACGTGGGAACCGGAGGATGCGATGAGGCAGCAGTATCCTCAACTCTTTTGATCAGGTAATTTCGAGGACGAAATTTTCTTAAGGGGGTAGAATTGTAACATCCTAAAATTAGAGTATCATTTGTGTTGGCTCGGGTATGAATTTCTGTGTGTTTAGCATAGTATGGTAAAGGCTTGTTGTTATTAATAAATCTAGAATAATTGTTAGTATTGTATATTTAATGAAGTGGATTAAGTGAACTTGACACTTAAGTTAATTTAAGTGTTAAATTAAACACATGAGGAGTTAGTGGCAAGGTGGTTATGATGCATGAAGGTTTGTTTGAGGGTAGAGGTTCGAGTAGCATGATTAGCATTTTGAAGACTTTATTTTTGTTTTATGTGTATCCTAGCATTAATGGACGGTCAAATTCTAATTATGATAGGTTGGACTTTCAATTTTTGGTAAGTTGAATATTGGTTTAGGAAAGTTTGTACTTTGGGAAAGGAATCTTAAGGTTATGGAAGGATGGGGGACATAAGGCTTGGCTTAAGGAAGATGTTTTGGAAACTATTCCAAGGCCTTTAGTGCTTGTATGTGGACGGCATGTGTGGCTAGGGGGGTGGCCGAATGTTGATAGGAAGTTTGGGGGGGAATAGTTGGCCAACTTGAGCATTTGTGCACCTTTTGGCTTTTGTTTCTTTTTCTCTCCAAAAAACTCCCTCTTTTGCCGAATGTACCTAGGCATTTTAGTGCAAATTTGCTTTGGATTTTAGCTCTCATTTTTGTGTTGAACCAAATTCTAATTCTTCTCTCATTTCTCCTTTGAAACCGAAAACACATTTTTGATTTTAGTGCACTCTTTCTCCCATCTCTCTCTCTTTTCTTTCTTTTGGTATTTGCTCAAAATCATATTTCCTTTTTCTTTCTTTTGGCCGAACCTCTCTCTTCTCCAAACTCTCTTTTCTTTTCTTCCATTGTTGATTAAACCGAATCCTCCCTCTCTTATTTTTATTCTCTTCTCTACTCTCGAATTTCATTTCTTTTTAGTCTCAAATCAATTGATTTCTTCTTTTCAAAAACCATAGTCGAAAATCCCTTCACCTTTTAACCATATTTTCGAAACTTTCCACTCTCTTTTGGTGTTGTGTTGGCCGAATATCAGTAAGGGTAGATAATCCTTGGGTTTCCTTCAATCGGTTTTGGAAGATAGGTATGTGTTCATGGCCGTATTTCCGTTATTTCTTTCCCTTTTCTAAGTCGTTTTCTTGTGGACAAAGGCTGAATCTTTGGGCAATTGTTTGTAAAGTTCTAACCAATTTTAGGAATCAATCATTCTTTTAGGCTCTTTGGGACTTTGGAAGCAATCGATCTAAGCCCATTCCTTTAGCAATCGAAGTTGGTAAGTCAAGTGGTAAGGATTCGATATTCTTTAAGTTGGTTGATAAAGCCTAAGGCTATTGGGATTAAGATATGATGTTGGCCGAATGGTCTTGATTAAAGTGTTGTGGTTTGGCAGAATGTAGGACAAGGTGATCTAGTGCGGTAGATCGAATCTTTGAAAGTTAGTATTTGCGTTGGTGAAAGGTGTGTATCTTACACACTTTATAATTCGGTTATATACATATATATATTGTCTAATCATGTTATTAAAGTGGGAATCTATGAGATTTTGATAAGATACCTTGATGGGTATGTGCAAGGATTCGGGTAAGTCCGTTTCAATATGATGTTAATATATGTTGATTGATATCATGATCTATTATTTAAATATGTTATATGATCATATCAAGTATGATGACATGATTGATACTCTTAATACATTGGTTTGGGAACATGAGTGGAGTGGGAAGGATTTGATATCCGTGTCTTTGGACACCAGAGGTTTGGCACCTCCAGTGATTTGGTATCACATTTGTGTCTTTGGGACACCAGATGTTTGGCACCTCATAGCGACTCGTCCCTGTGGTTTAATACCACCGTGGGTTGGCCCCACTTTTGAGATATGGGATTGTCGCCAGTGATTTGGTATCACATGTGGGTTGGCCCCACAACTTGACTATTCGTGACTTTGGTCACCAGTGATTCGGTATCACCTTTGTGTCTTTGGGACACCAGAGGTTTGGCACCTCATAGCGACTCGTCCCTGTGGTTTAACACCACCGTGGGTTGGCCCCACTTTTGAGATATGGGATTGTCGCCAGTGATTTGGTATCACATTTTGGATATCGTGACTTTGGGTCACCAGTGGTTTGGCACCACTAGTGGTTTGGTACCACACGGGGTAGGAAAGGAGTTATGGATGGCTAGGTTGGGTGCATTATATGTATGTTGCTTGATTATAAATTGTGTAAGAATGTTGCATTAACCGGGAGAGGGATTATGCACTGAGTCTTGGTGACTCACCTTCTCCCTTATCATTTCAGGTGATTCGTGAGATCGCAGATAAGGAGCAGGATGAACTCGAGGAGGCCATGCAATAAAATTTGATTTTACATGAACTTCGATTTGGGTACTTTAAATTATTTTAATTTGGTTTTTATTTTATTTTGGGTTTGTAATAAGGCCTCTTTAATTATGTTTTGGATTATTTATATGCTTTGAATATGTTTTAAATATGGCTTATAAATTATTTGGTTAATTTAATAATTGAGCCCAAAGTTTTCTAAAATTATTAAAAAAAAAACGCAATGGTTTCAAAATCTTACCATCGGGTAATAAAAATAGTTTGATAGTAAAATGTAAATTTAGTGTTTTCTACAATTTAAATGATTTCCAAATATTAAGTTTCCACATTCAAATGCAAATGTTTTCATAGTAATAATTCGAGTTTTTCTTAAATGATACAAATGTTTTCTAACCTATGAATTATCAACTAAGCTTTAAAGTTTTATTTATGAAATTTTAAAGTAAATTATTGGTTTAAACTTATTATACATCTGTTTTCTACAAATATAGAATTTTAAAAGAGTTTTTCACTAAAATTTAATTCTTAATTCGATTTTCTCCAAAATATTTTCCTCAGTGACATGCCAGATTCGGTCGTGGCGTATTGACCGGGTTTGGGGTGTTACACCTCTCATAAACATTCACTATCATCATAATCATATGAACAATTACTATTGCATACATATACATTTATTTGCATAATGACTTACCTTAGATTCGGTTTATCGGAATAAAAACGGCTACTCGTTTATTTTCGCTTTCCCGCAATCTAAATCCTCTTTCCTCGGTTCTTGATCTAAACATATTCAGAATTAACCCTTTTATTCACTAGTTCATTCAATTCAATCCAAAGACATATATTTAGGGCTATTTGCAATTTAGCCCTCACATTTGTATATTTTATCAATCTAGTCCATTTTTTCACAAAACACCAAATTCACAAAATCCACCAAAGCTCATGCTTAGCCGAATATCCCTGGGGACTATACAAGTCCAAATATTTCATCAAATTCACAAATTAGTCCCCCAAAACAATATTTTCTCAATTTAGCCCTATTTGGCTAAATTCAACAAAACTTCAAGAACAAAACATGTTCATCAAGCTTAGATATTTCATTTAACACCATAAAACATCACAAAACTCGACATATCAACAATAGCATAACTCACAAACATCATCAATTCACAAAATTGAGACATTGGTTTGATAGGAGAAGAAGCAACGATTGCAAAAACGTAAAAATCATCGAAAACTGACTCAAACTCATACCTTAATTTGAGCTTGAAAATGCCGAATGCCTAGCTCAAGGTTTTCTTCTTTTTCTTTCTTTGATTTTCAGCTAACAAGGATGATAATGTGGCCATTTTTATGTTTTTTTTCTTAAACATATAATTATTTATTACAAAAGACATTTTTAACCTTTAAAACAAATATATCAAAACATATAATTCAAGGTCATTTATGACCTTAGCCATCCACTAACCACTTATTGGCTTATTTGCCTAGTAAGGCCACAACATTCAAAAGCCTTATCACATTGATACTTTAACAATAGCAAGCAACTTTCACATTCAATGCAATTTCATCCTTTTGTCAAATTAAACACACAGACAATCAAATTAACTTACGAAAATTTAACACATGCTAAACCACATTTCAACGACACAGAATATAATATTAAAATATTATACGAACTCGGATTTGTGGTCCCGAAACCACTGTTCTGACTAGGGTATAAACCAGACTGTTACAATTCACCCGCTTAGGGATTTTCGTCCCCGAAAATCTTACCGTTAAACAGATTTGGATATTGTTGTTTCACTGAGTCTTCAGGCTCCCAGGTAGACTCTTCAATCCCATGTCGATTGCACAGTACTTTCACTAACGGAATCTTCTTATTTCTCAACTCTTTCACTTCACGAGCTAAGATACGGATCGGTTCTTCTTCATATGTCAAATTAGATCGGATTTCAATTTCAGATGTGGCAATCACATGTGACGGATCAGATAGATACCTACGGAGCATCGAAATATGAAATACGTTATGTATCTTTTCTAGCTCAGATGGCAACTTTAATCTATATGCAACAGGTCCGACACGTTCAATGATCTCATACGGTCCAATGAACCTCGGACTTAATTTGCCTTTTTGTCCAAATCGAAGCACTTTCTTCCACGGAGACACTTTCAAAAATACTTTGTCGCCGATCTCAAATTCTATATCTTTTCGTTTCAAATCTACATACGACTTCTGACGATCAGATGCTGCTTTCAGACAATCTCGGATCAACTTCACTTTTTGTTCTGAATCTTTTATCAAATCAACCCCGTGAAGCTTATTCTCACTGAGTTCGGTCTAATACAGAGGTGTACGACATGTACGTCCATACAAAGCTTCATAAGGTGCCATTTTGATGCTCGTCTGAAAACTGTTATTGTACGCAAATTCGATCAACGACAGATACAGTTCCCACGAACCATTAAATTCAAGTATACAACATCTCAACATATCTTCAAGAATCTGAATAATTCGTTCAGACTGACCATCTGTTTGTGGATGAAAAGTTGTACTGAAATGCAATTTTGTGCCCAAAGCTTATTGCAATCTCTTCCAGAACCGCGAAGTGAATCTTGGATCTCTATCTGATACAATAGATAGTGGCACCCCGTACAATCTTAGCAATATAAAACTTTGCTAATCTCTCAAGTGAGAATTCAGATCTTACCGGAATAAAATGGGCAGATTTCGTTAATCGATCAACTACGACCCATATCGCATCTTTCTTTCTCGGACTCAGAGGCAAACCAGAAACAAAGTCCATCGTCACTCTATCCCATTTCCACTCAGGATTCAAAATCGATTGTAACAACCCAGACAGAACTTGATGTTCAGCTTTCACTTGCTGACAAATTAAACATTTCAAAACAAAGTCAGAAATGCCCCTTTTCATACCAGACCACCAGTGCTTTCGTTTCAAATCATGATACATCTTAGTACTCCCCAGATGAACGGATAGACGACCATTATGTGCTTCATTCAAAATCAACTGAATCAACTCTGGATTTCTCGGAACACAGATACAATCTCAGAATCTCAAACAATTATCAATAATTTGAAATTCAGATTCAGAGTTCATTTCACACTGAGCTCGTTTTGCTAGCAATTCATTATCAGACTTCTGAGCATCACATATCTATTGTAAAAACAACGGTTTCGCTTTTAATTCCGCTATCATAGAACTATCATCAGACAAGTTTAACTGAGCATTCAAAGCGTGTAGTGCATACAATGATTTTCTACTCAGAGCATCCGCAACAGCGTTTGCTTTACCTGGAAGATAATCTATCACAAACTCATAATCTTTCAACAGCTCAAGCCATCTTCTCTGACGTAGGTTCAAATCTTTTTGAGTCATCAAATATTTCAAACTTTTGTGATCTAAAAATATGTGACATTTCTCACCGTATAGATAATGACACCAAATCTTAAGTGCAAACACAATCGCAGTTCATGAGGCTTCAACTGTCTCGAGGCATAAGCTACTACTTTGCCTTATTGTATCAAAACATATCCCAGACCGTTTAGCGAAGCATCACTGTACACAACAAATTCTTTACCCAATTCTGGCTGTACTAACACCGAGGCTTCTGTTAACAGAGTTTTCAACTGATCAAAACTTTTCTGGCACTTATCTGACCATTCAAATCTGACATCTTTTTGAAGTAGTCTAGTCAACGGAGTAGCTATCGCTGAAAATCCTTTTACAAATCGACGGTAATAACCGGCCAAACCCAAAAAACTACAGACTTCATACACGTTTTTTGAAGGTCTCCAATTCAAAATAGCAGAAATCTTACTCGGATCCACTCAGATTCCAGAAGCTGACACAATATGTCCCAGAAAACTAACCTCGTGCAACCAGAATTCACATTTGCTAAATTTCGCATATAATTGCTTTTCTCTCAGAGTTTGCAACACAATCATCAAGTGTTCAGTATGTTCATTTTCATTCCGTGAATAAATCAATATGTCATCTATGAATACTACAACAAATTGATCTAAATATGGTTTGAAAATTCTATTCATCAAATCCATAAAAACAGCAGGAGCATTGGTTAGTCCAAATGGCATAACTAAAAATTCATAATGCCCGTACCTCGTTCTGAAAGCAGTCTTCGGAATATCTGAATCTTTCACTCTCAACGGATAGTATCCAGATCTCAGATCAATCTTAGAAAACACAATAGCTCCTTTTAACTGATCAAACAAATCGTCTATTAGGGGCAACGGGTATTTATTCTTTATTGTCACTTTATTCAGCTGACGATAATCAATACACATTCTCATCGTGCCATCTTTCTTTTTCACAAACAAAACTGGAGCACCCCAAGGCGAGAAACTCAGTCTAGCAAACCCTCTTTCGGTCAATTCTTGCAACTGTGACTTTAACTCTTTCAACTCTGTTGGTGCCATTCTATACAGAGCTATTGAAATAGGTGTAGTACCAGGCAACAAATCAATACCAAATTCAACTTCACGAATCAGAAGCAAACCTGGTAACTCTTCAGGAAACACGTCAGAAAACTCACAAACAATAGGCACTGATTCAACCTTCTTCTCAGATACTCTTGAATCAATCACATAAGCAAAATATGCCTCGTAACCCTGTTTAACATAATTCTGAGTTTTCAAAACAGATATCACCGCAGGCAACCCATTGAAATCATCAGACTCAATCCGTACAATCTCATCATTCAGACATCTCAAATCTATAGTCTTTCTTTTACAATTCACAATAGCATCATGCATAAACAACCAATCCATACCCAGAATAATATCAAATTCATCAAATGGCAAAAGCATCAGATTAGCAGGGAAACAGATATCTCTAAACAGCAACGGACAGTTCTTGCATACTTTGTTCACAAGGACACTTTTACCTAAAGGGTTCGATACCTTTATAGCAAACTCAGTAGACTCTACAGGCAAAGTCTTACTGAATACCAAATTCATGCAAATATAAGAATGCATAGAACCAGGGTCTATCAAAGCAATCACAGAAGTATCATAAAGAGTAAAAGTACCAGTTATAACATCAGGTGACGAAGCTTCCTCACAAGCTCGGATAGCATACGCTCTGGTAGGCGCTCTAACTTCAGATCGGACAACATTGTCTCTCATAGTTCTTTGACTGACACTGACATTTCTTCCGTTCTTTGATGATCTTCCTCTTACAGGTGCATTATCAGATCTCACATTCTGAATAGCTTCTGGCTCAACAGTCTCAGGGCAATCACGAATAAAATGATCAAGTGATCCACATCTGAAGCAAGCTCTGTCATTCATTCTACTTCCCGGATGCCTTTTTCAGCAATGTTTACATTCAGGACTCTCAGATCGAGCATTTCCCACGCTAGCCACTGAAGTTGCTAAGGTTTTAGAATTCATTTGCGGGCTAAATTGATTTCTATTCAAATGTCCCACATTATCTCTAGAACGACTCTGATTTTCTTTGAATCTCTTCAAAGGTGACTGGAATGATTTGCTCGGAAATCTCTTTCTCACATCACGAACTTCAAACTCAGCTTTTCTCTTATCTTTCCCGAGTGCCTCAGCTTTACAAGCTCTATCAACAAGTACCACAAACTCTTTTATTTCTAAAATCCCGACTAGCAAACAAATATCTTCATTAAGGCCATCTTCAAACCTTTTGCACATTATAGCTTCAGATGATACGCATTCCCGGGAATACTGACTCAGTCTCATGAATTCTCGCTCATACTCAGAAACAGTCATTCCGCCTTTTTTAAGTTCCAAAAATTCCTTTCGTTTCTGATCAACGAATCTCTCACTGATATATTTCTTCCGGAATTCGTTCTGAAAGAAATCCCATGTAACTTGTTCTCTCGGAACGACAGAAATAAGAGTTTTCCACCATTGATAAGCTGCATCTCGAAGCAAAGATACCACACACTTTATGCATTCTTCCGGAGTCAAAGACATTTCATCAAATACCCGGATCGTATTTTCAATCCAGAATTCAGCTTTTTCAGCATCATCATCTTTAGTAGCTCAGAATTCTTCGGCCCCATACTTACGGATCTTGTCAACAGGAAGCTTATTCAACAGATTCAGATGCATAACTGGTGGCACAACTGTAGTCTGAGGGGGATTAACAGGGGGCGAGGGTTGTGAAACAGTCGGGTTATTTCTTACGAACTGAGTGAACCACTCACTCATCATCTGGAGGAAAGCTTGTTTAACTTCTCCCTTTTGACCGCTAGTAACCGGTCTCGAATCAGAGGGCACTGTCCCTTGCGCGGGATTAGGCGCATTACTTTCTATGTCGTCAGCTACGGCTCTTTCGGGATCCATTACTATATGAAAATCACATTTTGTACGTTAGGATTCATCACACTATCACAATTCAAATATATGGCATGTATAGCTAGACTCTGACATGCTACGTTAGTTCGAGAATCGGCTAAACCGTAGCTCTGATACTAACCAAATGTAACACCCCTATCCCATGTCCGTTGCCAGATTAGGGTTAGGAGCGTTACTAGATAGATCGGAAACATTCATAGGTAAAAACATACATTCAATCCACATTCTCAGATATAATGTCCCTTAAACGGGTCATCAAGACCTCAAGCATGCTTACAATTTGAGTCGAGACTAAATCGAAACACATAGAGAATTCTCGGAAAATTTAAAACTTTACTAAACTACAGGGGAGGCACGCCCGTGTGATATGGCCGTGTACTTTTAGGTCATATACTGACTTCCCCACCGCGGCCACCAAGCACGCCCGTGTGTTTGGCCGTGTACTTTTATGCTAGCTACTGACTTGCACCCCAACGGCCAGATGACACGCCCGTGTCGAGGCCGTGTGATGTTAAACTACATCCTACAATTCATCCACGGTCGTTAGGCACGCCCGTGTGCCACAACCGTGTGACATTATAGGCCATTTACAAGGCCAAAATGCCACCCATAAGGGTCAAACCTACAAGTCATATTTAACAAGATATCTCATGCACATTTTACCATCAAAACATACCAAAATAATCAACCAATTCATGCATCTTTGCCAACTAAGGTAATCACACTACAAACCATTCAAATCAATTCCAAACATACCAATTTACATGACCAAATCTAAATTATACCAAGATCCTTTCCTCAATATATACTTACCAAAACATAATTAGCCAAATCACATGGCTAAGTTTATTATACAACTCATACCAAAACTAGCCTATACATGCCATATTGAGCTATATACATTTTCAAAGTGTACGAAAATAAGTTTTAGTAGTGTGATGACGATCCGTGACAGTCCCGAGCCTTTAGTAGCTTTGACGACCTATAAAACAGATTAAACACACACAGAGTAAGCTTTCCAAATGCTTAGTAAGTCACATACAAATAAACTTAGTATATAAAAAAATGCATATGTGCAAACAAATACATTAGCACATCTCAATCACTTAGCCATTTTCACCATTTCTGAATCATATCACAAATTCCATATACATATCCTCATGGTAGGATCAATTAAATGCTTACCTTGAATACACCATTAGTGTATAATCACGTACCTGAATCGAACATTCATTTACTTAATCTAATAAAGCTCGGATTTGCCAATTGCATTTCAGACTCATTTGTGGAACCATAAAGAAATCCAGTAATATATTCAGAAACTCGGAAAGATCGTACAATGCCATCGTCCCAGACGAGGTCTTACGTGTACTTAGATATTGATGCCACTGTCCCGGACAGGGTCTTACACGTAAGGATTATAACAATGCCAATGTCCCAGACGTGGTCTTATACAGAAAGCTCATATTGATGCCAACGTCCCAGACGTGGTTTTACACATAATCAGATATCGAAGCCACTGTCCCAGACAGGGTCTTACACGAATTTCAAATCAACGCCGACGTCCCAGACGCGGTCTTACATGAATCTCAACAAAACATATGTCTATGTTGTGACTTAGTCAATTCCATCTATTCATATGCTCACAGGAGGCTTTTTGAACTTAATCACTATATCGAACTTATCTCGGCATTCAAATGCAAGACCTCTCATAAACATTCACTATCATCATAATCATATGAACAATTACAATTGCATACATATACATTTATTTGCATAATGACTTACCTCGGATTCGATTTATCGGAATAAAAACGGCTACTCATTTATTTTTGCTTTCCCGCGATCTAAATCCATTTTCCTCGGTTCTTGATCTAAACATATTCAGAATTAACCCTTTTATTCACTAGTTCATTCAATTCAATCCAAAGACCTATATTTAGGGCTATTTGCAATTTAGCCTTCACATTTGTATATTTTATCAATCTAGTCCATTTTTTCACAAAACACCAAATTCACAAAATCCACCAAAGCTCATGCTTAGCCGAATATCCCTAGGGACTATACAAGTCCAAATATTTCATCAAATTCACAAATTAGTCCCCAAAACAATATTTTCTCAATTTAGCCCTATTTAGCTAAATTCAACAAAACTTCAAGAACAAAACATGTTCATCAAGCTTAGATATTTCATTTAACACCATAAAACATCACAAAACTCAACATATCAACAATAGCATAACTCACAAACATCATCAATTCACAAAATTGAGACATGGGTTTGATAGTAGAAGAAGCAACGATTGTAAAAATGTAAAAATCATCGAAAACTGACTCAAAATCATACCTTAATTTGAGCTTGAAAATGCCGAATGCCTAGCTCAAGGTTTTCTTCTTTTTCTTTCTTTGATTTTCGGCTAACAAGGATGATAATGTGGCCATTTTTATGGTTTTTTTCTTAAACATATAATCATTTATTACAAAAGACATTTTTAACCTTTAAAACAAATATATCAAAACATATAATTCAAGGTCATTTATGACCTTAGCCATCCACTAACCACTTATTGGCTTATTTGCCTATTAAGGCCACAACATTCAAAAGCCATATCACATTGATACTTTAATAATAGCAAGCAACTTTCACATTCAATGCAATTTCATCCTTTTGTCAAATTAAACACACAGACAATCAAATTAACTTACGAAAATTTAACACATGCTAAACCACATATCAACGACACAGAATATAATATTAAAATATTATACAGACTAGGATTTGTGGTCCCGAAACCACTGTTCTGACTAGGGTATAAATCGGACTGTTACAAGTAATTGGGTTGAAAACTCGTCTACGTCTAATAGATATAAAACGTAACAAAATCCCAAATTTATAATTAAATCCAGAGAGGCCTTATTATAAAAATTAAAACCCAAAACGAAATTGAAAACATATATAAAGTCTAAAGCATAACAGCCACAGTCGTGTGGTCACCTCCGAGTCCCTCGCAGCACCGATCATCCTAGCGTTGGGGATTACCTGCACAGTTAAAAACGGGGTGAGTTTACGAAAACTCAGTGTGTAATCCCCTTACTAGAGTAACAGTCAGTATACAGAAACAGAAACTGAAACAGTCTGGGCCAAAGCCCTTTAACAGTAACATACAGTCCAGTTCAGAGCATACGTGGGCGAAAGCCCACTACAATATCATTTGGGTCACAGCCCATAGTAGAATTAATTGAGCCTAGCCCAAACCAATAATAGAACAAGTGGCCAAAGTCCAGTACAGTGACAGATCTCAAAAACAAACAGTATGAGGATGCTTCGCACCTCGATCCAGCCAACACACCACCCGTACCAACCAACACACCATGTGGGGATAATATCGACCCACCCAGGCAACACACCAAGCTTAGCACCAGTTGCGCCACTAAGTCAACCAAACAGCTCGGTACCGTGGACAGAACGGCTAAAAGCCATCAACAGAATGGTTATAAACCATAATCAGGATGGCACAAAGCTATCGGTAACTGTAATAAGTTTAGCACATAGCCATCAGCGACGGTAATATAATCGACACACAGCCAAGGGTAATTACGATCGACACAGAGTCATCAATATATATGTTAGGCACATAGCCACGGGTAAATACGATTGGTACAAAGCCATAATCAAGATGGCACAGAGCAATAGTTAGGATGGCACAGAGCCAAAATCAGATTACGCGGCTTTAAGCCGTCCGTCAGTCCACAATCGTCTCATGCGACCCGTGCGACCTTAACAGATCAATACTGGACCCACAGTCGTCTCATGCGACCCTATGCGACCCTATTAGAACTTCCTCCGTATCAATGTCCCAACCCTATGCAATATGTCGTGTATGTTTGCTCAATCATTACACGTGTATGCAAAATGGCCATGCTTAGTAACAGTCATTTAGACATATATTAGAAGCATATCAGTCATACAACTACCGTCAAGTCAGTTAAAAATAGTCATACAATCCCAGTCAAATCAGTCAAATCATAGCACAAGTCAGTCATTTACCCACAAGGGCAAAACAGTTATTTTACCCTATAAGGTTATTTCAGAAATCCTACCCTTCAGGGGTATTTCGGTAATTTTACCCTACAGGAGTATTTCGGTAATTCTACCCTATAGGGATATTTCTATAATTTTGCAAATTGGGAGTATTTTGGTAATTTTTCAAATCAAGGGTATTTCAGTAATTTCACAAATTGAGGGTATTTCGATAATTTCACAATTCGGGGGTATTTCGATAATTTTATAAATCAGGGTATTTTGAAAATTCCACAAATCGAGGGTATTTTGGTTAATTTACAACATTCCCAAAGGTCTACAGTCGCCTCGAGCGACACATATAACATTTATGATTAAAACGAAGTATTTGGGCCAAAAGCCTAATATTCGGCCCAAGTGGGCCTACACGCTCGTGTGGCCATTTAGCCCAAAACTGCCTTTGGCCATGTGATCCATCCACAAAATTTACTCACGTAGGGCCCACTTAGCTCATTCCGGTCCATTTGGCCCCAAAAACGGCCTAAGCCCATGAGAACGCTCATGGTGGCCTCAACCATCTTACGCCCATATTCATGGGCTCGGTCCACCACACGTGCGATCACACACTCATGTGGCATTATTTGCCGATATTTTGGCTTTTCGGTATTTTGTCAATCTACGATCAGAAGGAGTGTGGCTACACACACTCTATAAACTTTCTCGCCAACTATCGAATACAGGGCACTGTTACACACCTGCTCGTGAAACAAACCGCATCCCAAATATGCTCGCACCTAGATTAAAACATCATAACGATTATTTATCCAAAAGAAAACAAAAAGAAACCGACAGAAAACTAAATCAACTAATGTGACCTTACCAACAATAAAACACCTGTTTCCTCAACTTTCAAACAATTTTTAAACCCCCCCATCCACAACCAACACACAGAATATGTTCCAAACTAAAGGAGTAACACACAAGTGTTGGGTAATGCATTCAGTCAGAGAGAAATGATCAGAGAAGAGTATTTGGCTTAACAAAATGTGTGTGTATCAAAAGAAAATAGAAAAGGGGTGGGAAACGAGATGAAGAGGGGGTTTAGCTAGGAAAGAGACCAAAAGGAACACCACAAAGAATCGGTCAATACAGAATTAGAGTACAAGAGAGAGGTTAAATTCGACCAACAATGGGAAGGTTATTAATGGTAGAAGAAAAATAGTTGAAGAGGGAGAGAAGGGCTAATGTAGTCGACTATGGTTGTGAGAGACGAAGAACACATGCTTGGCCAAATACCACAAGAGTAATGCCGAAAATAAGAAGAGAAGAGAAAGGCACTTGAAAGAAACAGAGATGTAAAAAGACTACCCAAATAGTCACACTAAAAAAATCGGCTATATTTGCAAAAAGAAAGAGTAGAACAAAAATACCAATTCGGCACCACTTGCTCTAAGACGGAACTACACCAAGAAAGGAACTCCCCCGCTCTTAAAATGATGAAACGCACAGCCCCAAAAGCCTAAGAGAAAATTCAGCACCTATTCAAAAACCAAATGCCGAAAATGCACATCCCCAAACCTCTTAGCCAAATTTTGCACCAACCAGCTCCCTAATTCGGCAACAACTCACAAGACCAATTCAAACTCTCCAACAAATTCATCTAAGACCAAGTCAACAGCCACCTCAAGAGAGTTTTAATCCAACTCTACCTCTCTTATCTCATGGAAATAAAATAAAATCTCCTTTGCATCCCATGCGATTCGAACTCAACATTCCTTGGCACACCATGACGCCTCAACCACTAGACCACACGCTTTCTTGTGTCACATTCCCACCCCAACTATTCTTAAAGCCTACTAACAAGTACCAAGGGTTTAATTCACATTTACCACAAATTTTGCTAGAGTCCAGGTTTGAACCCAAGACTTCTCCAATACCTCTCAAGACCCTTAACACCAAAGAAGACATATTTTTATGTTATTCACATGCACAACTAAATTCCAATTCCTCCGGCACGCGAAGCCCATTTTTTCTAGGCCCAAAATTCGAGGCGTTACAAGTCTAAAATAGAACATCAGCGATCGTGTGGCCATCTTCGAGTCCATCGCAGTGCCGATCTGCCTAACACTGGGGATTACTGTACAGTTTAAAAAGAAATCGTGAGTTTACGAAAACTCAGTGCGTAATCCTGTATCAATCAGTCAGTAACACTATGCGGTAACAGTCTGAGCTTGAGCCCTATTCAGTAATGGTGCAGTATGGGCCTTAGCCCATTGCAGTAACAGTGTGGGCCTAAGCCCAATAAAGTATCAGTATGTTGCAAATATGCAACCCACCCCAATCCAGCCAACACACCACTCGTACCAACCAACACACCATGTGGGATAAAATCGACCCACTCAGCCAGCACAGCTACAAGTAATAATAACGCAACAGAGTTGCCAGTAACAGTATATGTGGCAACGCCACCAGTAAAGTGAATGTGGCAAAGCCACCAGTACAGTACTTCCTCTATATCAGAATCCCAACCCCATGCAGTATGTCATGTATGCAGAATGCCATGCTCAAAATCAGTCATACAAATCACAGACAAAGCAGTCATACAAAATACAGGCAAATCAGTCATTTACCCTCGAGGGGCAAAATAGGCATTTACCCTATAGGGGCATTACAGTCATTTTACCCTACAGGGGCATTACGGTCATTTTACCCTACAGGGGTATTACGGTCATTTTAGCCTACAGGGGTATTACGGTCATTCTACCCTACAGGGGCATTACGGTCATTTCACTCTACGGGGGCATTACTGTCAGTTTACCCTATAGGGGCATTACGGTCATTTCATCCTATGGGGACATTACGGTCACTTTACCCTACAGGGGCATTACGATCATTTTACCCTACAGGGGCATTACTGTCATTTTACCCTACAGGGGCATTACAGTCATTTCATCCTACGGGGGCATTATAGTTATTTTACCCTATAGGGGCATTACGGCCATTTTTATCAGTTTGGGCCTAAGTACACGTAGGCCCATCAGTAAGGCCACAGTCGTCTTGAGCGACTCGAGCGACCATAACATTACAGACAGTGTAGGTGGGCCCAAAGCCCATTATGGGCTAAGCCCATGTAATTTCTCATGGCAGCATTTTCAATTGTACGCCCACGTTTCGTGGGCTCAGTTTACCATACGAGCGTTCACACGCTCAACGCCCAACCTTTTGGCTTTTTGGCTTTTGCCTTTCCACAGTCTAATCAGTGTGTATGTACACACTTTACCGGCTTTTATGCCAATTACCATTTGCAGGGTACGGTTACACACCTGTTCGTGATAACAAGTAAACTAGCCCACGTGCACTCCAACCTATTACAACAGAAGCTTCTGTTAAATACTTAACACACGAGTTGAAAGAGACACTAATCGAAACCTATTCAAAAGATTACTTACTATCGCCTTGCTTGAATAAGAGTGGATTTAACCTACTTAGATTGCTGACGAAAGAGGATTATAGACCACTGAATGATTATCTACATACGAATCAAACCTCTCATTAACGCACATATGAGACAATACTTGATCCTTAATAAACACATACTTACCAAATCACAGAGTTAATATTAAGAGGAGGAAGAATCGGCCTACAAGAGTATGCCCTAAACCAAGGCACGAAAACAAACACACACACACACCAGAGATGGAAGATTCGGCTACCCAAAATCAACGACCAAAGAAAAGAATGTTGTGATAGAGAGATCGACCGGTTGCCAAAGATTAGTTGTTGAATCGAATATAGAAATGAAGGAGTAAGGGATGCAACAAAATGGCTTGGGTACTAAAAAGAAGGGGTGATAGCAGGAATGTTTTGAAAAGAATAGAGGAGGAAAAAGGTAATGTGCATTGGTCACCAATGTCAGATGGAGAGAAAGATAACTATAACAAAAAAGAACCGAGGGAGGGAATTAAGAGTATATTCGGCCAAAGAAGAGAGACTATCGATAAGTCGAAAACAGAGAGCAAGAAAAACAAAAGGAGAAATTCAGCACAGTAGGGAACAGAGTTGACAGGAGCCGGCACTATGTTGCCAAAAAACCCAAAAACGAAACAAAACCAAAAGAACACCACCAAAACCGATAATGCTCATAAACTCCCCCTCCTAGCCAAATTTCTCATAGAGTAGTTTCCCCATTCAGATACACCACTCCTAATTTTGAATTCCTTGACTTGCTCCACAATTTCCTCCAACCCATATATTTCAAAATTCCAGGATACTCTCTCCTAACAACCCAAATTATCTCCTCGAATCTCTCCTTAACTTCCTACATGACCATTTCAAATTCCATTTCGTAGAGTTTCAGTCAAGCTCCACCTCTCATGCAGCAAAGAAGTAAAATAAATACTCCCTTGCACAAATGAGACTTAAACCCAAGCTCCCTTGTAACTTAAACCACGCCACCAACCACCTTACCAACCAGCTCCTTGTGTCATATTTTAACCACACATATCTAAAAGGCCTACTATCAAGCACAAAGGTTTTATTCACTTAAAAACTAAAATTCTTTCTAAATCCCATGTTTGAACCCAGGACTTCTCCAATGCTTCTCAGGACCCTTAACCACTGAAGCGGACATTTAATTGTACCATGCCATTTATTCCACAATCACATATACAATTCAACTAATTATACACTTCCAATATGCATCAATTTGCTCAATTTCACAAACACATATGTTCTCTAATTTCAACCATTTAGCATCCACCATATCTATATCCACAACCTTCATCATATAAGCCATCCATACATATATACATGATTCAAACATACCAAATTAGCGAACTCCTATGGCAATATACAAAACTAAACATTTAGCATTTACAAGCTATTTCAAATGACCCAAAATATAAACTCAAAAGTACCAAAATGAGAGTAGGATAGTGTGACAAAGTCTCTGATGATCCCCAAATTCGAGCTAGCTTTGAAATCACTATAAAACACGGTAAAATAAACAAAGTAAGCATTATAGCTTAGTAAGCTCGTACGAAAAAAACTTAATGTAATCATAAATACACAATTCACAAATTGAATATATCAACATATAGCTTATATTATCTAACAAGCCTTTCACAAATTTAATCATAAGATTATATGCAAACTTCACAGTTTCTTCGGTTTAAAGCTTATACGGTTCATGTACATACCTGTACCATCTCTTATCAATCTTATACTCAACCATGTCTTTCATTTACCCGTTGAATCATTTAAATATCGATGGATAAACTTATTTCAGATCAATACTAATAATAACCATAAGTCTTTCAATATTAATTTTATATGTCACTTACCAAGTCTTTCCGAATCGGAGAACGACTTATGGATATGAGTACATTGTTTTCCTTGTGCCATAGTCCAACTATGGTCTTACACATGCATTTCCATAGCACTGCCATGGTCTTACATTCGTAGTGCCATAACCTAGTTATGGTCTTATCATCAGAATGCCCTAGCCCAGCTATGGTCTTACATATAAACATTGCCATGGTCCAACCATGGTCTTATCCGCCAATTCATACTTTGCCACAAAACGATTGTACTCAATCGTGTGTTGTAGTTGTTTTGAACATTTAATTCAATTTCATAATTCAACAGTAAATATGAATAAATACATGTTACTATTCATCAATTTAATAAATAAACATTAAAGTTTAACTATACGACTTACCTCCAAAGCAAAAACGACGGAACGAGTCGATTAATCCAAAACCTTATTTTTTCCTCGATCTAAGTCCATATTTCACTTTTCTTGATCTATACGATATCAAATTTAACTTACTTAATCATCTCTCTATTCAATTTAGTCCAAAATTCATTTTAAGGCATTTTTACATAATTGCCCCTAATGTTTCACATCTTTTACAATTTAGTCCTTATTTCATAAAACACAAATTCATGCAATTCAACTACAACCCATGCTAGCCGAATTACATTAGGTCCCTAGCAGCCCATATTTTCCATTTATTTCACATTTTGACCACAAATTTTCAACATTTCTCAATTTAATCCCTAATTTACATTTTCACTAAAAATCAATTTATAAAACTTGTATAATTCACAACAAACATTCATAATCTATCATCAAACATCAAAACACACATGTATTCATCAATGGCATCATTCAAAATTTTTAATAGTTTTGTAAAAAAGTCCCTGGCTAGCTAGACCTAGTTGCAACGATTTCAAAAACATAGAAATCATTAAAAATGGACAAAAACAGACTTACAATTGAGCTAATGAAGGTGTCGAATGCTTCAAGCCCTAAAATGGTGTTCTCCCTTCTAATGTTTTGCTAGATTAGATGATGAATGAATAAAAATTTCCTTTTGTTTTATTTAATTTAACATTGTTTACAAATTACCAAAATTAACCTTAAAAATATTCAATAATTACACCAAATGCCATGCCACTATCATCCACTATGTTATAAATGGGCTAATATCCACATAATGACCTTTATTTTAAAGTTCAATAGTTATTAGACACCTTTAGCTAATAGAACATCACTTTTGCACTTTACGCGATTTGGTCCTTTTTCTCAAATTAACTAATCAAACGATAAAATTCTTAACGAAATTTCACACAAAATATTATCATGTTGTAGACATTAAAATAATAATAAAATAATAAATTTGATTAAAAATTACTATTATGATTTGACTAAAAATGAGCTGTTACATTAAATGTGCTAAACATGCCAGAAATGACCATTTCCAAACTATCATCAACATGCCAAGAGTACCTTATTTACAAGCATTAGAAAGTGACAAAAATGACATAATTTGGTAAGAAATCAAAGTGCACTAAATCAACACAACTTCAATAGCTTAAACATACCAAAACATACATTATAAAGATCCTATACATGCCATTAATAACCTTGGCCAAAATGCTCAAAAACTACAAAAATGATTGCTAGATAGTGTGATAGGTTACCGATCGAGCTTCCGATAATCTATAAAACAAATGAAAGAAACTACGTAAGCAACGAGCACTTAGTAAGCTTGAATAAACTAAAACATAACTTACCAAGTCATTTATACAATTCAAATATTAATCATAATTCATCACCAATGCCATAAGCTTAGAAAAAGCCTATAAACATCACAAACTCACAAGTTAGTATCCTTGTCCATGATACAAATGAAATCAACCATAAGATATGTAAATTTCCTTATGTACTAACATCATTTAGCTCATAAATCCTTTCATAAAGTCATGATTCAATCCATTTGCATACTTACCATTTCTTTCCTTTTCTTACCCATTGAACCATCTAGAATTACATCGGATACTCGGAAAAGCTCACACATAGGTACCTTTACATATAACCGTAACCTTTCCTTTAAATCAATGCTCACACAAGATGTGGGTCAAAATGTAAGCTACATGATGCTGCTCGCATGAGCTGTGGAGAATTTACAACAAATGCAGGACCTCAGCCACCTGTAGGACATTTAAGACCAGTACATGAAACATGAAATCCCTAATGACATATCATTTGTATCCTAAGAATTCTTAAGGTTCAACTAGGACTCGATATCCTTCAATTCATCATAGCATGAATACATTCATATATTGATTCATTTATATTAAACAAATAAATGTTCAATTTAGATAGCGTTAAAAAAATTATAGTTCACACGAACTTACCTCGATAACTAGGGCGTAGTAATATAGTCAAACTAATCCAAAGCTTTAGCTTTTCCTCAATTTAGTCTGAATGTGGTTTATCTTGACCTAAATAAATAATTTCATTCAATTAAATACTTCTAGTATTCAATTTAATCCATAATTCATATTTAGCAAAAATTACAAATTTGCCCCTAACATTTTAACTTTTCACAATTTAGTTATCATGCTCATAATTTAAAATCTAACCATTTTAACTTAAATCCAACTTAACCAATGTTACCAGGGACCTTGAAAACAACCCATTATTACCAACATTTCACGACAAAACCCTTAGATTTTTAACTTTAACAATTTAATCCCTATTTCCAAAATTCATCAAAAATGATTTAACAAAACATGTTTATTTACATCAAAGTTAAATAATTCATCAATTAAAATCAAAACTTAACCAAAAACATCCATGGCTAGTTCCTCAACCTTTGACAGTTTTACAAATTAACCCTGGGCTAGCTAGATTAAGTTAAAACGATCTCAAAAAAATAAAAATCATTAAAAATGGGACAAAACTACATACCATGCATGAAGAAAAATCAAAAGCAAAGCTTCTCCCCCCTTCAATGGCGGTTTTTGGTTCAACCAAGTGAAAAAATGAAAGAGATGATAGCTTATCTTTTTCTTTCCTTTGTTTAGCATTTAGTTATTTATCAAATTACCAAATTAACCTTTTAAAACTATTAAAATTTCATTAAACCTACCCATAAATAACCTTCATCATATAAGCCATCCATACATATATATACATGATTCAAACATACCAAATTAGCGAACTCCTATGGCAATATAACAAAACTAAAACATTTAGCATTTACAAGCTATTTCAAATGACCCAAAATATAAACTCAAAAGTACCAAAATGAGAGTAGGATAGTGTGACAAAGTCTCTGATGATCCCCAAATTCGAGCTAGCTTTGAAATCACTAAAACACGGTAAAATAAACAAAGTAAGCATTATAGCTTAGTAAGCTCGTACGAAAAAAACTTAATGTAATCATAAATACACAAT
This sequence comes from Gossypium australe, assembly GCA_005393395.2. Classification (NCBI taxonomy): domain Eukaryota; kingdom Viridiplantae; phylum Streptophyta; class Magnoliopsida; order Malvales; family Malvaceae; genus Gossypium; species Gossypium australe. The sequence goes on from CM016617.1 coordinate 67,273,678, forward strand.
TCAACAAATTGAATATATCAACATATAGCTTATATTATCTAACAAGCCTTTCACAAATTTAATCATAAGATTATATGCAAACTTCACAGTTTCTTCGGTTTAAAGCTTATACGGGTTCATGTACATACCTGTACCATCTCTTATCAATCTTATACTCAACCATGTCTTTCATTTACCCGTTGAATCATTTAAATATCGATGGATAAACTTATTTCAGATCATACTAATAATAACCATAAGTCTTTCAATATTAATTTTATATGTCACTTACCAAGTCTTTCCGAATCGGAGAACGACTTATGGATATGAGTACATTGTTTTCCTTGTGCCATAGTCCACTATGGTCTTACACATGCATTTCCATAGCACTGCCATGGTCTTACATTCGTAGTGCCAAACCTAGTTATGGTCTTATCATCAGAATGCCCTAGCCCAGCTATGGTCTTACATATAAACATTGCCATGGTCCAACCATGGTCTATCCGCCAATTCATACTTTGCCACAAAACGATTGTACTCAATCGTGTTTGTAGTTGTTTGAACATTTAATTCAATTTCATAATCAACAGTAAATATGAATAAATACATGTTACTATTCATCAATTTAATAAATAAACATTAAAGTTTAACTATACGACTTACCTCCAAAAAAAACGACGGAACGAGTCGATTAATCCAAAACCTTATTTTTTCCTCGATCTAAGTCCATATTTCACTTTTCTTGATCTATACGATATCAAATTTAACTTACTTAATCATCTCTCTATTCAATTTAGTCCAAAAATTCATTTTAAGGCATTTTTACATAATTGCCCCTAATGTTTCACATCTTTTACAATTTAGTCCTTATTTCATAAAAACACAAATTCATGCAATTCAACTACAACCCATGCTAGCCGAATTACAATTAGGTCCCTAGCAGCCCATATTTCCATTTATTTCACATTTTGACCACAATTTTCAACATTTCTCAATTTAATCCCTAATTTACATTTTCACTAAAAATCAATTTATAAAACTTGTATAATCACAACAAACATTCATAATCTATCATCAAACATCAAAACACACATGTATTCATCAATGGCATCATTCAAAATTTTTAATAGTTTTGTAAAAATAGTCCCTGGCTAGCTAGACCTAGTTGCAACGATTTCAAAAACATAGAAATCATTAAAAATGGACAAAAACAGACTTACAATTGAGCTAATGAAGGTGTCGAATGCTTCAAGCCCTAAAATGGTGTTCTCCCTTCTAATGTTTTGCTAGATTAGATGATGAATGAATAAAAATTTCCTTTTGTTTTATTTAATTAACATTGTTTACAAATTACCAAAATTAACCTTAAAAATATTCAATAATTACACCAAATGCCATGCCACTATCATCCACTATGTTATAAATGGGCTAATATCCACATAATGACCTTTATTTTAAAGTTCAATAGTTATTAGACACCTTTAGCTAATAGAACATCACTTTTGCACTTTACGCGATTTGGTCCTTTTTCTCAAATTAACTAATCAAACGATAAAATTTCTTAACGAAATTTCACACAAACATATTATCATGTTGTAGACATTAAAATAATAATAAAATAATAAATTTGATTAAAAATTACTATTATGATTTGACTAAAAATGAGCTGTTACATTAAATGTGCTAAACATGCCAGAAATGACCATTTCCAAACTATCATCAACATGCCAAGAGTACCTTATTTACAAGCATTAGAAAGTGACAAAAATGACATAATTTGGTAAGAAATCAAAGTGCACTAAATCAACACAACTTCAATAGCTTAAACATACCAAAACATACATTATAAAGATCCTATACATGCCATTAATAACCTTGGCCAAAATGCTCAAAAACTACAAAAATGATTGCTAGATAGTGTGATAGGTTACCGATCGAGCTTCCGATAATCTATAAAACAAATGAAAGAAACTACGTAAGCAACGAGCACTTAGTAAGCTGAATAAACTAAAACATAACTTACCAAGTCATTTATACAATTCAAATATTAATCATAATTCATCACCAATGCCATAAGCTTAGAAAAAGCCTATAAACATCACAAACTCACAAGTTAGTATCCTTGTCCATGATACAAATGAAATCAACCATAAGATATGTAAATTTCCTTATGTACTAACATCATTTAGCTCATAAATCCTTTCATAAAGTCATGATTCAATCCATTTGCATACTTACCATTTCTTTCCTTTTTCTTACCCATTGAACCATCTAGAATTACATCGGATACTCGGAAAAGCTCACACATAGTGTACCTTTACATATAACCGTAACCTTTCCTTTAAATCAATGCTCACACAAGATGTGGGTCAAAATGTAAGCTACATGATGCTGCTCGCATGAGCTGTGGAGAATTTACAACAAATGCAGGACCTCAGCCACCTGTAGGACATTTAAGACCAGTACATGAAACATGAAATCCCTAATGACATATCATTTGTATCCTAAGAATTCTTAAGGTTCAACTAGGACTCGATATCCTTCAATTCATCATAGCATGAATACATTCATATATTGATTCATTTATATTAAACAACATAATAAATGTTCAATTTAGATAACGTTAAAAAAATTATAGTTCACACGAACTTACCTCGATAACTAGGGCGTAGTAATATAGTCAAACTAATCCAAAGCTTTAGCTTTTCCTCAATTTAAGTCTGAATGTGGTTTATCTTGACCTAAATAAATAATTTCATTCAATTAAATACTTCTAGTATTCAATTTAATCCATAATTCATATTTATGCAAAAATTACAAATTTGCCCCTAACATTTTAACTTTTCACAATTTAGTATCATGCTCATAATTAAAATCTAACCATTTTAACCGAAATCCAACTTAACCAATGTTACCAGGGACCTTGAAACAACCTATTATTACCAACATTTCACGACAAAACCCTTAGATTTTTAACTTTAACAATTTAATCCCTATTTCTAAAATTCTTCAAAAATGATTTAACAAAACATGTTTATTTTACATCAAAGTTAAATAATTCATCAATTAAAATCAAAACATAACCAAAAACATCCATGGCTAGTTCCTCAACCTTTGACAGTTTTACAAATTAACCCCTGGGCTAGCTAGATTAAGTTAAAACGATCTCAAAAACATAAAAATCATTAAAAATGGGACAAAACTACATACCATGCATGAAGAAAAATCAAAAGCAAAGCTTCTCCCCCCTTCAATGGCGGTTTTGGTTCAACCAAGTGAAAAATGAAAGAGATGATAGCTTATCTTTTTCTTTCCTTTGTTTAGCATTTAGTTTATTTATCAAATTACCAAATTAACCTTTTAAAACTATTAAAATTTCATTAAAACCTACCCATAAACATCCACTAACTCTTTACTTGGTATATTTACCATTCAAGTCCTTTATTTTAGATTTCATAGCCATTATATCCCTTTAGCTAATACAACTCAACTTTTACACTTTTTACGATTTAGTCCTTTTCATCTAATTAAGCATTTAAACATTAAAATTTCTTAACGAAATTTTAATATGACCTTAATATAATCCTAAAGACATCAAAATAAAATTAAAATAATAACTCGCTTGTTGAAATTGTGGTCTCGAAATCGCTATTTCTGACATCACTGAAATCAGGCTGTTACAAATATTATAGCAATGCCCTTTGCGATTTAGGGCCTAACATTAATTTAATGCCCATATCGATCTATCAGAAACTTAGACTTGAGAAGCTAAAAATCACCTCCATAATGTTACAATTAGCCGATAGATCCTTGGTGCACCCAAAAGGTGTACCGATGATACATTAGTCAAGGTACGAAGATTCATAATCCTTGTTAATTTTGTAGTCCTCGACTTTGAGGAAGATCGAGAAATCTCCATTTTGTTGGGTAGCGTATTTCTAGCCACTTCTAAATCGACGATTGATCTCAAATGAAACGAGTTAATTATAAAAATCAACGTCGAGATAGAAGTGTTTAAATGTGTTTGTGATTTCCAAAGTGAAGGAATAGCTAGGGAGGAATGTTATGTTTTATTTATTGTAACACCCTAAACTTGATCGAGTAAGTTCGACCTGAATCTGGCGAGCTACATTAGCCACTAGAGTGCCTCTTCGTTAACTCCCAACCTAACCTCCAACATGCCATTGAAAAAAAGAAACATATAATATGCTTAGTTAACATAGTAGTAGAATGTTATGTAATTATGCATAGAATGCAAAACATATGAGCTAACAAAAAAAACTAAGGAAGGGTTAGCATATCAACTAACAAAAAGACTTAAGGGTTCGCATGAAACAAATAAACATGGTAGTTTAGGGTACGCGTGTTCAAACATATATGCAAGTATACAGAAATTATTATTAAGGTTCGCACAACAACATAGGTTCGCCTAACAAAAGAACACATGAGTTTGCACAATAACACATGTTCGTAAAGTAACAGCAGTTCGCATACCTCCTAAGTTCGCATATAAATAAATAATTTGGTTCCATGCAAAATGGAGTTCATAATAAAATTGACTCGCATGTGGGATTTAAGACATATATTGACAAAATTTAAAAGAAATTACAATTGATACTCAAACAAGCAGAAATAATGGAAAATTAAATTTTTATTCATGCTGTGGGAGAGAAATTAATAACAAAAATTTAACTAGAAGGTTCACAAAATAAAAGTAAACTTAGACTTTAAGGAAATTTTTTCAATAAAAGAATCAAATTATGATAAATCTAAACCCACATAAATAAAACCCCATTGCCTATTTCCCAAGTCTGTCGATATCTGTTCAGGGATGAACCTCGCCAAGTCATTGACCTCGCCACTGCCATTCGCGACCTACTTACCTGTGAAGTAAGAGAGGAGTGCGTGAGTTCATTGAGAACTCAGTGAATGTACAGGAAGCATCAAAACATGCCATAGAAAATTGTGGAGTTAAAAAAAATAGAGGCTTAGTTTAAAAACTATTTTGCGAGCTAGGCTCACCATAAAAGTGCGATACCCAATTCACAATTACCTACTTGACAGAAAACATATAAGTTTGTAAAAAAAAAATTCACATGTGCTTGTTGAAAAATCATACTTTACAATCTTGGCTTTTTACTTGTTCATAAACAGATATTGCATAGCATGAAACATGCTCGTGTACTTGTCTTATCAGAATGGTTGAGAAACATAAAATATGTTATTGCACTTGTCATAACTTACTATTGGATAAGAGGATCTCCTTATAACACCTCAAAATGACTCAAATAGTCCTTAACATGTCCCATTAGTGTAGCATAAAGCTAAAAACTCACCTATACACCAACATGTCTCATTGAATGGAGCATAGCTCGACATTACCTTATCTCTCCAAATGTTTTATGGCCTCAACTCCCAAATCACAGAAGTTATAGGTGAGCACTCACAATCCTTTGGTATAACAATATATCCAACATAAGAGTTGTAACGCCCTGAATTTTGGGCCTAGAAGAAATAGGTTTTGAACAAGGGAACAATTAAAAGATTGCACATAAATATTTAGTTGTGCAAGAAAGTGACATAAATGAATATCTACTTCAGTGGTTAAATGATTTAGGAGTGTTTGGAAGTGTCTGAGAAGTCAGGTGTTCAAGCCTTGGCTTAGGAAAATTTTTTATTTTAAGTAAAATCCTTGGATCTAGATAGTAGGTTATTAAATTATTGTGGTTAAAATATGATAGAAAAAGAACTTGTGATCTAGTGGCAAGGTGGCGTGTTGTGTAACTAGGAGGTCTGAGGTTCAAGACCTTGGTTGCACAACAAAGTCTTTATTTTACTGCTTGAGCTGTGTAGGTAGTGGAGTTGGACTGAAACACATCTAAGGGGAGTTTGAATAGAATTTTAATGGAGTTTGAACTGTTCATGGAGAGGTTTGAGGAGGGACTTTAGGAGAAAATCAAGGAGATGAGAGAGGAGGGAGTTTGTGCCGAATTTGGACTCTGGCACTCAAGAATTCAGCCAAGAGAGGTATACTACTCATTTGGACTTTTTTCTCTCTTTGGCCGAATGTGGTAGGTTCTATTTTTTTTTCTCTGCTCACTTTTTCCTTTTTGCATTTTTCTTTCTTTTCCCCTCCCGAATCCTTCTTTTTTTTGCTGTTTCTTTCCTTTCCTCTACTTTCCCAAACCTTGACCGAATAATGTTGGGCAGTTTTGTATTGTTTTTTTCTTCTGGTTTGCTCTTCTTCCTTCACCCCTTTTTGGTCAACTGTTTGTTGAATATTGCCTTTCTCTCCCTTTTCATCTCTTCAATTGTGTTTTCGGCTTGACAACTATTCTCTAACGGTTCAAATTCCTCGAGGAGTGAAAAAGTTTTAGGAAATAATAAAGTCACCGAAACCTTTCTATCATCACTCGATCAAAGGTAAGTATGTAGGCTAGCATTCTAAAGTGTAGTCCAAATGCTTTTTGCGAATCTGTAAGTTATCATGTGTGGATTTAAACCAAATGAATAAACAATCCTATTTAATAAAATTCGTTCGTAATGCAGATATCCGTCAAAGAGGCTGTAGTCAACCTTCGTTGGTGGTATAAGTGGGCTAAGCCACATTTGTCAATCAAAGCAAGTGTTAATTTTAGTTTTAGTTAGGGGTGTAAAAGAAGGGGATTAACCCTATTGTTCAGCGACTAATATAAAGCCTTGTATGAATGTAGGTTTTGGTGCTCGTAGAACTTGGAGCGGTTAGATAAATCAGTGTGTACTCACACTGTTTTGACTGTAGAACGGCAAAAGCCAAAAAGCAGAAAGGCCGAAAGATTGGGCTTTGGGGTCACATGGGCGTGCGAACACTCGTGTGGTCAAATCGAGCCCATGAATCACGAGCGTATGACTGTAGAGGCCTCCATGAGCATTTTCATGGGCTTAGGTCGTATTGGGCCATGTTAGGCCGAAATGGGCCACGTATCACGCGGATGAAATCCACGGTTTGTGGCAAATACTAGACTAGGCTATATAGGCCTCATAGCCGTGGCAAAATCTAGGCTGAACGGGCCGCACGAGCGTGAGGGTCGACTTGGGCCGAGTAATGGGCCTTGGGCCCATTTACACTGTTATGACCATTTAGGTTACCGAAGTCGCTCGAGGCTACTGCGGACCTTCCGAGAGACACCAAAGTAGGTAAAATGATCGAAATACTCTCACAGGGTAAAATGACCGAAATACCCTCATAAGGTAAAATGATTCAAATACACCCACAGGGTAAAATGACCGAAATACCCCACAGGGTAAAATGACCAAAATACCACTATAGTGTAAAATGACTGAAATACCCTTATAGTGTAAAATGACCGCCACAGGCTAAAATGACCGAAATACACCAACCGAGTAAACTGACCAAAATACCCCCACAGGGTAAAATTATCAAAATACCCTATAGTGTAAAATGACCGAAATACCCCTATAGTGCCGAAATACCCCTACAGGGTAAAATGACTGAAATATCCTTAGTGGGTAAAAAGATCGAAATACCCCCAGAGGGTAAAAAGACCAAAATACCCCCACAGGGTAAAATGATCGAAATTCCCCTTAGGATAAAATTATCGAAATACCCTCATAGAGTAAAATGACTATTATACCCCTAGGAGATGAAATGATTGTTATGGCCTTATGTTATGTATGATTGATTTGCTTTATGATATGAATGACTATGATTGAGCATGACATTTTGCATACACGTACGATATTATGTCACGACGATTGCATGGGGATGAGTTGTTATATTTGGAGTAAGTGTACTGTACTGATAAGGTCGCACAGGTCGCCCAAGAAGACTATGGACCTACTGATGGCTATATGTCGTTTATTTTACTGGCAGCTTTGCTACAATACTGTTTAGTGTCGCAACAGGTGCTAATCTTGGTGTGTCTGGCTAGGTGGGTCGATTTTATCCCCACATGGTGTGTTTGGCGGGACGGAGTGGTGTGTAGAGGCTGCATTGAGTAGGATTTCTAACTGCATATCTGCACTGATTAATGATACTGTACTATTACTGCATCGATTAATGATATTACATACTGTTCACTGCATGACTGATATCTGTTACTGTTATGGGCCAATGCCCCACTGGTACTATTACTGAAATTGGACAAAGGCTCTACTGATTACTGGCGTTGTGATGGGCTCAAGCCCAATCGATTACTGTTACAGGAAAGGGTTTAGGCCCAGACTGAACTAGACTGTTATTATAATGGGCTCAGGCCCAAACTGCATTTATTTACTGTTTAATTGACTATTTGCTTGTTAGGGGATTACACACTGAGTTTTCGTAAACTCACCCCTCTATTTAACTGTACAAGTAATCCCCAGTCGTAGGCAGGTAGGTGCTGCAAGGGACTCGATGATGGCCACACAACCGCATCAACTTTCGTTTTTAGCTTTTGATTTATAAGTAACTGAATTTGGGTATTTTTATGTAATAAAGCCACTTTAAAGTTATAAACTTTAAATTGGGGTTTTTATTTATTTAGTTTGATATAAACTTGCTAGTTGTAGAAAAAGACGGGTTTTGAAAAGGAAACTGTTTTCAAGACACCACGTTTTCACAACATTTGCTAAAAAAGTTCTGCAATAAATTAGATTTTGAGAATGTTTTAAAAGTGATTAGCTTTTAATGATGCACGCTTTGGAGATGAACAACCCACTTTGGATTCACCGTTTAATAAAAATTTTTCAAAAACCATTTGTCAAAAACAACATTTGTCAAAAACCATTGACGAGTGTTATAAAAATTTTTCCCATTATCAAATCCAAGCCAGAATTGATTTAATGGCAAAAGCCCAGTTTCTACTTCAACAAACCAGTTACAAGTTCTGGACCGATGGAAGAAGAATATTGGCATTTGACACTGGAAACCACCAGGAAGAAATAAATGAAGAAGCCATTTCGCTATTAACAAAAATAGCTGATATGGAGATCGAAGATTATCTGTTAGCAGCGGAAATCAGAGAAGTGTGGGAAAGCTGGAACACACCAGTACCTTCACCCGAATAACTACACCTGGAAGAAATCGAGGAGATGAATCTCATAAATATCCAGGAAGGATAGGATCGAATCCAAAAAAGGAGACATAAAAGATATTAGATGTGACAACCCATCATAATCCATATCAAGTGACGCAAGCAATGATGGAAGCAACCGTCAATGCCATGTAAAAAAATGATGTAAGCAATGATGCAAGCAGCAGATATTGCCAAAAAAGGAAGCTACGTGGAAACAACCATGATGGAAACCTTCACATCAAGGAAGCTATGTGGAAACAACCATGATGGCAACCATTATTTCAAGGAAGCTACATGGAAACAACCATGAAGCTGACAATTCAAGCATCCTTATCAGGATACTATTCAATGAAGCTACGTGGAAACCACCATGAAGCTGACATTGAAAGCATCCTTATCAGGATACTATTCGGAATTCAATTGTAATTAAATTTGAGTTTAGAATTTTTGTTATAAATAGGCATTCTTGTAGCCCGAACAAGGTATCGGGTTTTGGAATCACTTGAATAGAATTTGCAATATACAAACTCTCTTGTATACTTGCTCTCTTCAAGAAAACCCTTGTAAATCTTTTGTAAATTATCTATTTTCTTCTTGTGAAATATTATCCTACGATATTATAATACCCTTCCACTTGTGCATATACCCTCCCTCCCCCTTGTAATTGATTTTGAGGATTTCAACGACAACAAGTTTTACGCTAAACACTTCAATGTGATATCACTAGATTCAGCCATAACGTCTAGGCCGGATTTGCGGTGTTACATTTAGTGGTATCAAAGTCAGGTTGAAAAACTCGGCTGTGGAGTGGGTTTTTAAAATTTGAATTCTAAAAGTTGCTTTTAAATAATTTGAATTGTTCTGAAAGGATTTTCTAATTGTGTGGCACACCGAGTCTCCGCGCCGATCTTGTAAGTTCTCTCTGAAAATTGTACTATGATTTTGACTAGAACTGCCATAGGTAGGAGTACTGAGACTACTGTAGGTAGTACTGCAAACTCTTTAGTAGGGTATACTGAAACTGTACTAAACTAGTAGACACCGATAGACACTGCGTTGTGCAAAAACAAACTCCAAATTACTACTTTTCATAAGACATCTATTAATAAACAACTAAAACTGTAAATTGATTTGCATAAAATTGTTAGTTCAGATAAAACGCGAATAGACAAAGAGCACAAGAGGTACACACGGACGAGGTACAAGAGGCCATGGTAGAGGCCGTAGAGGTGCTCAAGTTGGGTCCTCGTCGTTTGGCCATATACCTAATTTGGAACTAGAGTGTGCAGCAGAAGCGTAGTGGTGGAGTCTGTGTTATGCGACTGATCTGATAATTGGAAATTTCTAGGACGAAATTTTTTAAGGAAGGGTGAATTGTAACGCCTCGAATTTTGGGCCTAGAAGAAATAGGTTTTGAACAAGGGAACAGTTAGGATACTGCACATAAATATTTAGTTGCACAAGAAAGTGACATAAATGAAAGTCTACTTCAGTGGTTAAATGATTTATGAGTGTTTGGAAGTGTCTGAGAAGTTAGGGGTTCAAGCCTTGGCTTAGGCAAAATTTTTATTTTAAGTGAATAAAATCCTTGGATCTAAATAGTAGGTTATTAAATTATTGTGGTTAAAATATGACACAAAAAGAACTTGTGATCTAGTGGCAATGTGGCATGTTGTGTAACTGGGAGGTCTGAGAGGGGAGGGAGTTTGTGCTGAATTTGGACTTTGGCACTCAAGAATTTGACCAAGAGAGGTATACTGCTCTTTTGGGTTTTTTTTCTCTCTTTGGCCGAATGTGGTAGGTTCTTTTGGCTTTTTTTTCTTTGCTACCTTTTTCCTTTTTGCATTTTTCTTTCTTTTCCCCTGCCAAATCCTTCTTTCTTTACTATTTCTTTCCTTTCCTCTACTTTGTCAAACCTTGACCGAATAGTGTTGGGCAGTTTCGTATTGGTTTTTTCTTCTGATTTGCTCTTCTTCCTTCACCCCTTTTTGGTCAACTGTTTGTCGAATATTTCCTTTCTCTCCCTCTTCATCTCTTCAATTGTGTTTTTGGCTTGACAACTATTCTCTGACGGTTCGAATTCCTCGAGGAGTGAAAAAGTTTCAGGGAAGATTAAAGTAGTCGAAACCTTTCTCTCATCTCTCGATCAAAAGGTAAGTATATAGGCTAGCATTCTAAAGTGTAGGCCGAATGCTTTTTGCGATTCTATAATTTATCATGTGTGGATTTAGGCCACATGAATAAAGAATCCTGTTTAATAAAATTCGTTTGTAATGCAGATGTCCGTCAAAGAGACTGTAGTCAACCTTCGTCGGTGGTATAAGTAGGCTAAGCCACATTTGCCAATCGAGGCAAGTATTAATTTTTAGTTTTAGTTATAGGTGTAAAAGAAGGGGATTAACCTATTGTTCAGCGACTAATGGAAAGCCTTGAATGAATGTAGGTTTTGGTGCTCGTGGAACTTGGAGCGGTTGCGTAAACATGTGTGTATTCACATTGTTTTGGCTGTAGAACGGCAAAAGTCGAAAAGTCGAAAAGTCGAAAAGCCGAAAGAATGGGCTTTGAGGTCACATGGGCGTGCGAACACTCATGTGGTTAAACCGAGCCCATGAATCATAAGCGTATGACTATAGAGGCCTCCATGAGCATTTTCATGTGCTTAGGCCGTATTGGGCCACATTGGGCCAAAATGGGCTGTGTGGGCCCAATGGGCTCGTGGGCCCCACACGGATGAAGTCCATGACTTGTGGCAAATACTAGACTGGGCTATGTAGTTCTCATAGCCGTGGCGAAATTTGGGCTGAATGGGCCGCACGAGCGCGTGGGCCCACTTGGGCCGAGTAATTGGCCTTGGGACCATTTACACTGTTATGACCATTTAGGTTACTGAAGTCGCTAGAGGCGACTGCGGACCTTCTGAGAGGTCGGTATCTGCACAGAGACCCCAAAGTAGGTAAAATGACCGAAATACCCCCACATAGTAAAATGACCGAAATACCCCCATAGGGTAAAATGACCGAAATACCCCCACAGGGAGAAATGATCGAAATACCCCCACAAGGTAAAATGATCGAAATAACCCCACATGGTAAAATAACCGAAATACCCCCACAGGGTAAAATCACCGAAATACCCCACAGGGTAAAGTTACTGAAATACCCCCACAGGGTAAAATGACCGAGATACCCTCATAGGGTAAAATGACCGAAATACCCCTATAGGGTAAAATGACCAAAATACCCCTATAGTGTAAAATGACCGAAATACCCCCACAGGGTAAAATGACCGAAATACCCCCATAGGGTAAAATGACCGAAATACCCCCACAAGGTAAAATAACCAAAGTACCCCAAAGGGTAAAATAACCGAAATACCCCCACAGGGTAAAATGACTGAAATACCCTCATAGGATAAAATGACCGAAATACTCTCATAGGGTAAAATGGCTGTTATAGCCCTAGGAGATGAAATGACTGTTATGGCCTTATGTTATGTATGACTGGTTTGCTCAATGATATGTATGACTGATTGAGCATGACATTTTGCATACACGTATGATATTATGTCACGACATATTACATGGGGATGGGTTGTTATATTTGGAGGAAGTGTACTGTACTGATAAGGTCGCACGGGTTGCCCAAGACGAATGTGGACCTAGTGATGCCTATATGCCGTTTATTTTACTGGCAGCTTTGTTGCAATACTGTTAAGTGCCGCAACCGGTGCTAATCTTAGTGTGTATGGCTGGGTGGGTAGATTTTATCCCCAGATGGTGTGTTTGGCGGGACGGAGAAGTGTGTAGAGGCTGCATTGAGTAGGATTTCTGACTGCATATTTGCACTGATTAATGATACTATACTATTACTTCATCGATTAATGATATTAAATATTGTTTACTACATGACTGATATCTGTTACTGTTATGGGCCAAGGCCCCATTGATACAATTACTGAAATTGGGCAAAGGCCCTACTGATTATTGGCATTGTGATGGGCTCAAGCCCAATCGTTTATAGTTACAGGAAAGGGCTTAGGCCCACACTGAACTAGACTTTTTATGTAACGGGCTCAGACCCAAACTACATTTATCTACTGTTTAAATGACTATTTGCTTGTTAGGGGATTACACACTGAGTTTTCGTAAACTCACCCCTCTATTTAACTATAGAGGTAATCCCCAGTTGTAGGTGGGTCAATGCTGCGATGGACTCGATGATGGCCACACAACCGCATCATCTTTTGTTTTTAGCTTTTGATTTATAAGTAACTAAATTTGGGTATTTTTATGTAATAAGGCCTCTTTAAAGTTATAAACTTTAAATTGGGGTTTTTATTTATTTAGTTTGATATAAACTACTAGTTGTAGAAAAATACGGGTTTTCAAAAGGTAACTGTTTTCAAAAACACCACGTTTTCGCAACAATTTCCTAAACAAAAACTTCCACAATAAATGAGATTTTGAAAATTAATAACGTTTTAAAAGTGATTAGCTTTTAATGATGCACGCTTTGGAAATGAACAACCCGTTTTGGAATCATCGTTTAATAACAAAATGATTAATTGATTTTGAGGACTTCAACGACAACAAGTTTTACGCTAAACACTTCAATGTGACACCGCCAGATTCGGCCATAATGTCTAGGCTAGATTTGGGGTGTTACAAGAGCTCTCAAATGAGCTCGTACAGAAACTTATCACTTAGAGCTCGCATAGGGAGCTTACTTGAAAAAACATGTTCATATAGAGCTCGTAAAAGAAAAGTCATGAAAACATAGTTTATAAAATCATATTTTAAAAACATATCTTAAAAGCATAGGATTGCATAGGAGCATGCATAAACCATAACTTTAAAAACATCACTTGAAACATATCAAGAAAAAAAAAGTCTCAGAACGTGAAAAAAAAGTAGGTTTAGAAGAAGGTTATGTGCACGAAAAGTATCCTAGATACGCAATATCTTTATTTCCTAATTTAGGTTTGACTCGACTTTGACTGGAAAACCCTACTTTAAAACTCAATCAGTGAACCTTAACTCGCCAAACACACTAGCAAGGCCTAGCTCGCCAAACAAACTGGCAAACGTAACTTCCAATGAATCTGACAAACCTTATTACCACATTTTTTGGCGTATAATGCTTCACAAAATTTCAGGCAAATTCCTTGCTGAAACATCTTTTGGTGAACCCCTAATTCGTCGAAACATTAGCGAACGCTTTCTTTCGAGGCTAAAACTTCCAGGCCCTATCTCAGGATGTTACATTTAATTTAATCCCTAACAGTCTTAATCTAAGGCATTTCCCGAGTGGTGTAAGTGTAGGTACTTATAGTGTGAGAGAATTAGACAAATAATGAGATCCATAGAGGAATGGGAACGATTAGAAGGCATCTGATGGTTGGGAATGAATAATGAAGTTAATGGTGAAGTTTAGAGAATTACTAGACACGTCCGGTAGCACGACATAGTATTAACCATTGAACTTTAATAAACTTGTAAAATATTGTAAATTAATCTAAAATTTTCATTTCTAATTAGATTTTGTGATAATTATTGTGTAATTACACGCTAAAATTGGGAGAAATCAAGTTTTTGGATGGAATGGGATAACAACAAGCTAAACGAGGACAAAAATAGATGACCGAAAGAAATCGACACATCCCGAAGGGTTGGAAACAAGATCATGTCTTGCCATGCATAGGCCATAGTGTGACACATGCACTTTGAAGCAAAAATTCGTAATGATAAAGTGTTGTGTCGTGCCATGCACAAGATTTGGCACAACAGGAGCACTTTGAAGCTAAAATAGGCAGTTATAAGGTGTCGTGCTGCGCCACACAGAGGCTATCGCGTGCCACGCCTGTGTTTTCAGCCAAAAGTGAATCATTTCAAACATAAAGCCCATAGATATTTTATTTACATCCACCATTTTTTTATACAAAAACACACATCTAAAACACCCAAAGGAGAGAAAACACCCTCTTTAAGCTATCGCACTTATTCCCCACAATCTAGCTTCAAGTTTTCGCATTCCCAACCTCCGATTCACGTAAGTAAGTTCTCTTCTTCTCTTTTCATTATATTTTTCATATTTTATTTTTGGATATTTCACATCTATCGAGAATCAGATTTCATCAGCAACTACCTAAAGTATTGTGTTCTAAACATAATTTTTATCCCTTTTACTACTTCGGTTTGTTGTTATTTTACTTTAATTTGAAAATGGCACCATGAAAATAACAACATTCCATTCAAGCACAGAGTATTATTGATGCCAATCGCTTCCATAACCCAAAAGTCAAAAGGTTTTCTCTTCAAATGAATGGATGTTCATTTATACAAGAGTGTGGGTTTGATTCCACCATGTTTGCTTGCGAAGAGATATGGGATTTGGTACAATCCCATCGTTGGAACAATTTTTGTACAACCTCGATCGAACTAGCGGTTGACATTATCATTTATGAGTTTTATACCTCCCGAAAAGACCTTACACTTATTTATGTTTGAGGGTTTTGATATGGATGATATTATCACTTATTTAATGGAAGGGTGTGGCGAGTGGACTAGCCAAACCAACTTTGATGTGCCCCTAAAATTTAACACGGCCATCATGTTCCTGATGGCCAAGATGTGGATGCAATTTATTTGCACCACCCTGGTGCTAACTCATAATGCTTTTCATGTCACAGCCTATTGAGCAATTATGCCTTATTCTATATTGCAGACAGATGAAATTTGCATCAGTCATTGGATTTACGAGGAGATGATCAAGTGGCTACGACATCAAAAACAAATTATGCACTTCCCACATCTAATTACCGCCCTATGTCACCGAGCTAATGTTTCCATGTCCCTAATCGAGCTATTCATGAGACCTACGTGGAGCATGATTGGGGACAACTTCTACGCCCAATTCCTCGAGCTCCAACGTCAGCAAAATCGAGAGAAGGAGTAAAGAACGAAACATAAGGGCGACACCCGGGGCCCGGTAAAGAGGAAGGGTGAAACACAATCATTGAAGATGACAAGACTCACGGATATTCCTATTTTGGAGTGGCAAACTCGATAGATACAAGACATGGGAGATGTTTTGATTTACATTGCGGAATAGAATGGGTGGCCCATACCAACACTACTACCGGACATGTTCGAGAAACTCCCAACTTTAGGTGAGGAGGGCATCAACGATAATAAGAATGATGGTGATGACGAGGAGGAGGAGACCCCAATCGTGCCATCGGATTATAAGCGAGTATCTCAACCAAACTACTCATCGACGAAGGGCATGGCAATCTGTCACCCAAGCCATCACAGCCCGGCCCAGACTTCAGAAAGGTAGGCTACGGAAGCGTCGATGGAGCGCGAGAGGGGCACAACCTAGATGTTGGAGGAGTCAGAATCTGATTCCGACTAGTTTTGAACATTTTTATACATTTGGATTTTGTACTCTGTTTTTATTTGGGATGATTTTTAATTTTTGCTTTAGTTTTAATTAGTTAGGATTTAGTATTTTCTATATAAGTATATATATATATATATATATATATATATTTGTGTGTTGTTAATATTTCTTTGTAGGAACCCCACAATTTTTTATAGCACTACCATTGCAAGCCAAAACCTAAAGTAGGAGTAGTTCCACCAATTGAGTTACACATATCACGCCAATCAAGTAGCCTCTTTCCTTTATATTTTTATTGCATATTAAGGACAATGTGCCCAATAAAGTGTGGGAGTGACTTAGGAAAATTTTAATTTTTTTTCTTTTTATGTTATTTTATATGTTTTTAATAGTTTTTAAATTTTTTATTTTTATTTACATGTTTTCTATGTGCTTCATCTTGTAGAAATACAAGTGATTGGTTAGGAGCATGTTAATAGGATTGTGTGAATAAATTGTAAATTTAGTTTAACAATAATTGATTCTAAATTTTTAATTTGAGACTACTTAGTTCAATTTACTACATTGTGAATAGATTTAAGATGTTAAGTATACCACATGCTAAAAAGGTATATAAATAGCATGCATGTTTAATTCAATTATAGGTTGTAAAGATTGATAGACTTGGCCGATTTAATTCATGTATTGAATCACCTAAGGGTGTCCAAGGCATTGTATGGTAGACAATTTCTCGAGCCTAAAAGCTATCCTGTAAATATTTTCCCTAGTACCTATTTTGAGTATTAATCCACTTTCTTGATGAACGCAAAAATGAAACCTTAAGCCTAACCTATATTCTATTTGATCCTTTATTTCTTGGTCTTTGCAAGAATTTAGACATCCCAACATAGATATTGAGGGACTAGGTAGATGCATCACGGTGGTTTCAAAAGAAAATAAAAAATTGAGTGACTAAGGAATTGTATGGTATAATGAGTATAAGAATTTTGAGCTTGTAGAAAAATAAGGCAAAATTCCAATCAAGAAAATCTCAATGAAAAATAGAAAAAAATGACTTGGAAAAAAGAGTACACTCATCTTTGTTCGAAAAAAAAATTTACGAGCTCGAATGATGGTACTCATGAATACTATACGATACCTTTATAAAAGGAGAAATAAGAAGAGGGCAGTAGATATAAGATGGTGAGCATAAGTATACTCAGGGGAGTATCGGGGACAATATCATGTGCTAAACTACTTTCATGCTTAACCATTTTGTCAAGCCTATTCTTTGAATTCCAAACCAACCTAAGTGGTAGAACATCACAAGCCAAAAAGTCCTATGTGATTTAGGTAGTACCTTACGTGGATAAACTTGCGTCGAGTTTTTATGTTTTTACTACTTATATTCATTTGAGCATATGTTTATATTTGTATATCTATTTTTATGGAAACCTATACTTAACATTCTTTTACTTGTTTGCTTTGTAATTTATCGAACTAACCCATCTAACTTTAGAAATTGTGAGTCAATTGTATATCACTCTAGAGTAATATATTTATTTACATTTTCTCGTTAATATAATTCTATTCCAATCTCACGTATCAAGCTAGCTCAAGAGCATTTTCTTTTCTTTGCATGTTTATTTCATGTTTTTGGTTTAGTTCATTTTTATTTTTCGTATTTTTCTTTATTTAGTTTGCTTCAGGACAAGTAAAGACTTAAGTGTGGGGGTATTTGACCTACCATGAAATGTAGTAGTCAGTTCAGGTCATTCTCACACTTGACGAGCTTACTTTATAGCCAATTTAGTATTTTACATTACATTTCTGGTATTTAGTACTTAGGATTAAATACTAGTAAAATAAGTGTTTTTAACACATTTTATGAGTGTTGTGACCCATTAGGCTGACACGAGCCTTAGGTAGTGCTAATATGTTCAATTAATTATGCAGGATGAAGGTTTATAAGCCCAATTGGCGTGGAAGCAAGGGAAAAGTGATGCAAAAGTTTCCCGAGCTACCAAAGCATGAAATAGAACCAACATAGCATAAATTGTGCGTCTTGTTGCACCATGCAAAGGCTATGGTGCGACACAGGTTGACGTGATGCTAAGGATGCCAAGGCTATTTTCATCCCCCGCAATCAACTTTATACGAAGACCTAGGATGTGTTGAAGAACTAATTTGGCCTACCAACACTTCTATAAATAAGACATTAGGTGTTTGATGTAACTAAGTTGTCCCAGACGCACTCAAAAAATCCTAGCAGTTTAGGAGTAGGATTAGATTAGTTTTCTTTCGGCTTTCCAGAACTTACTTGTTTTTCCTCTTGATATCAATTTTGGTCTAAGAGTTCATTTATTTTATTGAATCATTTCAGTTTATCTTTTCTTTGCATTTCATTTATTTCATTATTCCAATCAATCAGTTTGCTACTCCGTTCTCCATTCGATACCAATCCACGATTTTTCAAATCTCATTTCTCATCCGATTTGATCGTGTTTTTCACATGATTTATTCAATTGGAATTGAGGTTACGTGTTCTTAAACCCTAGACCTGACAATCCAAGGAAGTTATCATAGGCTAGACAAGGTCGGGAGATAAGTTGAACCGAGTAAATTGTAATTTATCCTAATTGGGAAAGTGAGGTTGAAAGATAAATGAGTATCAACCAATCGATTAGTTAATTAATGGTTGGGAGGTAATAATTGGCTAATCGGTAACTAATCCACCCTAAACCCTAATCAAAAGTTAATTAGAAACCCTGAAGCAAGTTAATCTTCATGATTGGTTTATTGATTTAAGTCATCTATTTATTTTTCTTATTTGTTTATTTTCGTTATTTTATTTCTCTCAATTATCTATTTTATGGTTTATTGTAATATAGGAATTAATTAATACTATTTAGATTTACTGTTGTTGTAACACCCCTAACCAGTATCCATCACCGGAATAGGGTTACGGAGCATTACCAGACTTAACAATTAAACAATCATACATTTCTCATATCCAAGCAAACATCATTCAAATACAATTGTATAGTCCCTAAAACGAGCCTTCGAGGCCAAAAACAATCATTAGCAGTGGTTCGGGACTAAACCGATAACTCAGGAAATTTTTGGAAAAACATAGAAAATTTTCAAAGTACAGGGGACACACGCCTGTGTGGATCGGCCGTGTGAGATAAAGACACGCTCGTGTCATAGGCCGTGTGGACATTCAGAATGGGATCACATGGCCGTGTCCCAGCCCATGCCCTATCCCGTGTAACTCACTGGCTTGGGTTACACGGCCAACCACACGCCCGTGTGACTAGCTCGTGTACCCTTTGAAATGGCCTGACACGCCCATGTGCCAGGCCGTGCTAAAACTGTAGGGTATACTGACTTATGCCACACGACCATTTCACACGCCCGTGTGCTGGCCCGTGTGGAGCTACTGACTTGTTTTCTAATTAAGTACCAGGGACACACGGCCGTGTCATCTAACCGTGTGTCACACACGGCTGAGACACACGTCCGTGTCTCTACCCGTGTGGACAAAAAATAGGCTATTTTCCAAGCCATCTGTCTCCCCCAATCTTGCATTCACCTACACAAACCACATTGCATATGACCATAACTTCAATAGGCATTTAAACCCATCTAAACCAAGTTCAATTCATGCTATATCAATACTAACAACCACAAGGCACACAAGTATCACAATTAGCCATCCAATTTCATACCAATTTCACATCTAAAATTCACCTAAATGATCACTTTCAACTATGCATTATTTTGCCTAAAACCACATGCATACCATATCTCAAAATGCAAGCCTTTGGTACTCAAATTACTAATTCACAACAAGCATTAACGTAGAAATTATAAACCACATAACAAAAGGCCATTTACACATATATATACGTCACTAAGTATACCAAAATAAGCCAAATCACATGGCTATACACATAACCAAACATACATCACTTATAAGCCAAATCATTTGGCTATGTACTTTACAGACTTATAGGCCATATTAACCACAACTCCTACACATGCCATATAACCAACTACACAAGTTCAAAAGTACCAAAATGACAGTTGGATAGTGTGATGAGATCTACGATAACTCCCAATCCGAGCAAGCTTCGAAGTCACTATAAAACACGGAAAAGTAAACAACGTAAGCTATAAAGCTTAGTAAGCCCGTATGCTTAATAAAAAAAACTTACCATTCAACTACAATTCAAGTACTTAAACATCACATAATGCAACTCAATTTAAATCCAAAAGCCTAACACATATTTAATCCAAAGGTTAGACATGAATTTCATCAATTTCTTCGATTCAATGATTGTATAGTTCACGTACATACCTGTACTAATTCGTATCAATTTCATACCCTTCCAATTCATTGATATACCTGTTGAACCATTTGGAATAATATCGGATACTCAGAAATCTCGCACCCTAAGTGCCAATACATGGTCGAAACCATCTCAATCTCATATCTTATATGCAAATGCTCATCTCGAGCTATCACCAGGTCTGCTCACACAAGTTGATGGTCAAGACGTAGCTACACGGTGCTGCTCACACAAGCTGGCGAGAATCCACAACACATGCCGAAAAACTCAACCACCGGTAGAACGTACGGACCAGCACCTAAACGAAATAACCCCTAATGACATGTCATTTGTATCCTATCTATTCCTAAGATTCAATCGGGATTTCACATTGACAAATCTTCGTCGAACATTTTTGTAAGATCGTATTCATCACCAATACAATTATAAAACATTTAAAACACAATTACATTAATGCTTATTAACATAGGAACTTACGTCGATTACAAAAGCGACGTAATAGGATCGACTAGTCCAAAACTTTATCTTTCCCTCGATTTAATTCTAAACTTCACTTTTCTTGATCTATATAATCAAATTTAATTTGTTTAATTATCATTCTATTTAATTTAATCCAAAGTCATACTACGGCAAAATTACACTTTTGCCCCTTAAATTTTAACTTTACAATTTACTCCCTAGGCTTGTAAAATGAAATTCATTCAATTTTATCCCTACCCAAGCCTAGCTAAATATTCAACATACTTATAGCAGCCCACACATTTCATTATTTCACACATTTACCACATAATTTTTACATTTCTCAATTTAGTCCCTAATTGACAATTTTATCAAAAACCACTTAACAAATGTTGTTTTATGTAACAACAACCGTTCATTTTCTACCATTAAACATCAAAACACATACACTTTCATCAATGGTAAAACCCTAGACTCTTAACAGTTTTGCAAATTAGTCCCTGGGCTAGCTAGATTAAGCTACAACGATTTCGAAAACATAAAAATCATTAAAAACAGAGTCAAAAATCACTTACATGCACACACCAAGGTTGGCCGAATGTTTAGATGCACACACCAAAAATAACTCATTTATAGGCAGTCACCTGCTACCGTTGAAAAAATTGAAAGCAGTATGGGAGAAAAATACTGGAAAAGTCCAATAACGGTTGAGATAATTGCAAGTAGGGAAAACACGGGGTAGGAACCTATGGAGTGTATGTTCGAGGGTGAGGCTATCGTACCTATTTCAATGGCATTGGAAGGTATTGTTCAGGGACTATCTTAGGTTGTTGAAGGAGACTCAACTACGGATGGAGGAAATGGTTTGGTTAATGTGTTGGATGACGAGACTCTTATCGATATTGATTTGGCCTAAGTTGTTTTTTTTTCTTGTTTTCTTAATTTATTGTTATATTATTATGATTATGAATCTTCAAATATTTTTTCTAGAATTGCTTAGGGTGCGGCCATCCTTGGTTTTATAATTTTATTAAGGAATATAGTAGGGAGTTCCATCCTGATCTTGTTTTTGTATTCAGGACATGTATTAGGTGAAAAAAAGCAGACGATGTTATTGCTAAGTTGGGGTTTGCTAATTCTTTCTTAGTTGAAGCTAATGGTTATGCATGTGGTCTTTAGATCTTTTGGAATGATAATATTTCTATGGAAGTTCTGATAGCCCATCTTCAATTCGTCCACATTCACATTCAAAGTAATTTTGGTCCTAGTTTGCTTCTTTGTACAACAATTTATGCATGGCCACAACAGACTAATGGAAAATTCATTGGGAATATCCAGATCATTTTGCTAGTGACATGGCAGAACCATGGGTCATGGCTGGAGATCTTAATTCCATTCTAAATTGTGCGGGGAGGAAAAGAGGTACATTAACTAGATGATTGGGTTGTAATCAGTTTCGCTCGTTTCTATTTCAACATGGCATCCATGATGTGGGATTTTAAGGACCTAAGTTCACTTGGAATCGAGGCAAGCTCTTTGAATGCCTTGACAAATCCCTTTGCAATGATCTTTGAGAATCCTTTGCACCCAATGCTACATTCCTCCATCTACACAGGCTTAAGTCTGATCACCAGCCTCTTTTAGTATCCATGAAGTCGACTCCTTCAACTCATGGTGATCACCCTTTTCAATTCCTTAATAGTGGGCTTATGCATCCACAATTCAAGGACTTGGTTCGACATACATAGAATAATTCAGTTTTGGAAAGGTCTGCCACTTCTGTTCAATATTGGAGCAAGCAAGTCTTTGGTAACTGTAACACCCTAAACCCGGCCTAGACATTACGGCTGAATCTAGCATGTCACATGGATAAGTTGTTTAAAACCGCGTGCTCTTTGAAAACTCCATATTCTTTTTGGAAAACTTTGAGCTTTGTCATTGTTGTGATTCAAATTTGCCTTTATGGTGTTATCGTAAAAACGTTGTTATTACCAATATTGAAAACCTTGTTTATGAAAAAAATCCATTTTTAACAACTTACTAAGATGTGGTATTTTTTTAAAAAAAACACTTATTGTTGTTTTAAGAAGACTATGTATTTATAAGTTTAATAGATATTAATGAAAACTTAAAAGAAAATAAACCAATGGCTGTATTACAAAAACATTAACCCAAATAATTAATTAAACTAAAATAAAGCAGAATGTAAAATTTACTAAGTTTACGAGAATAGTTCCCGGTGTATGGCCACCACAGAGTCCTCCACAGCTCCAAATCCACTAACACTGGGGATCACCTGCAAGGTTGAAACAACAGGGTGAGTTACGAGAACTCATTATGTAATCCCCTAATCGGATATAAGTGGGCCTGAGCCAACGAAATCAAATTGGGCCGAAGCCCTATGCAGTATCATTCTGGGCCTTAGCCCTATATAGTATCAATTTGGCCCCACGGCCCCAAAATTATGGTAATGCAAACAGAAAATGCAACCCCTAACCTAATAGTCCATCCGTTACACTCCACCCGTACCGGCCCTACACACCTGTGGGGATTTCTAAATTGACCCACCCATCCGCTACACTCCAAAAATGCAGTCGAGCTGCCAGTGTAATCGCAGCAAAGCTGCCAGTATCAGTATATTGTGGCGTAGCCACCAGTAACAGTATTGCAGCAGAGTTGCTAGTAACAGTATTTGTGGCAAAGCCACCAGTAGCAGTATTGCAGCAGAGCTGCCAGTAACAGTACACTTCCTCCTTTAACATAACCCAACCCCATGCATCATGTCATGGCATAATAATTTCATGTATGCAATAATGTAACATCATGGCAAGTAATCAAAGTACACACAAGCAAACCATATTTGCTCCTAAGGGTATAATAGTAATTTCTACCCTACGAGGGTATCTCAAAAATTTACCCATCGAGGGTATTTCAGCAATTTTGCATTATCGGCTTTTCCGAACGCCTATTGTCGCCTCGAGCGACACGGGACCCTTTTCTAGGTCTCTATAGAGCTATTGGGCCTGAAATCTATTTTAGGCCCAAACACGGGGTTTCAGTTCCGGATATGCAGATTCCGCATTCGGATCTATCTTTTACTAGTTTCCCAACAATTTGACCCAAATGGGCCGAAAAGCCCATTGGGCCCGTTTGGCTCATTTTGGCCCAATTAGGCCCGTTACAGCCTCGGTATCATGAGAGTGTTCGTGACACTCTTATTGTCTTAATGCCACGATTGGTTTCTCAAACTACCACTACAAACGTTCGCATGCTCGTGAGGTCATAGTTGACGATTTTTCGGCTTTTCAGCTTTTGGCCGATTCGTACAATACCACGAACAATCATTCAGGAAAGGGGTGTGAGATTACACACCTGTTTGCGATTAGTGGTATTCGTCACCCTTTCCAAACACCTGAGATTAACATTGACTAATGATTAGTCTAGGACTTTAATACACTCCCTTTAAGTATTGAGATTATTTAACAGCCTACATCGCTTACCAGCACTCCCAGAACACTACTGCAAGGGATAGATGTTCAGTTGGCCCCCTGATTCAGCGCGTTGAGACCCTAGCAGTGTTTGGAACCAAACAAATGCTAGCAACCCCCTAAAACAAGATCACAACTGAAATCAAACAGCCATTTGGCTGGAGTAAGAAATCAACCGAATAACACCACCCCCACACCACATTCGGCCACAACCTTACTTACCAATCCACTTCCAAAAACCAAAGGCTAGAAGATAGATGAAAGTGTCTGCTAACCCTCTGACAGATTCGGCCTTAGACAAAAGAAGTAGGGGAAGATTTTGGCTTTTAGCGAAGGAGCACAAAATGGAAAAAAACAAGAATCTAATAGAAGAGTAATACTAACCTTAAATCAAGGTTGAGCCAAAAGGGGAAGAAAAGATTCGGCCTTAGTAAAAATATACAATAACTCAAGGTTCGGTTAAAGGAAGGAAATAGTTAGAAGAGAATTCGGCTACAAGGATCAAAGCAGGTAGGGTGGCTATCAATCAAAGAAAAGAGAAGAAGCAAGTGCTTAGAAGGGGTTCGACTATTAGCAAGATGTAGAAGAAAACATCTTCAAATTTTGGAGAAGAGAAGAAGAGGATGATTTCGGCTAGCAAACAAAACAAGAAAAGGAAAAAGACCTGTAAAATGTACAAAACGTCAAAAATTGCTAAGGAAACAACTAAAGGAATTCGACACATCACTCTTCAAAACCGAAAGCACCATTCCAAAAGACCACCCATTTGACCGAAACTCCCCATGCACCATCCCATTTTAGGCCAAACTCCTCCACTCTCCCCAAATCCCTTGATTTACTCTTTGATTTTCTCCACCAAGCCCTCTCTATCACTCATTCAAACAGGTTTGACCAGTTCAAATCTTCCCTGCTAGAGTCCCACGCCAACTCCATCTCTTCTCCACCTTGGGCACAAAATAAAAACCACACTTTGCAGCATTTGGGATTCGAACCCCATCCCATTTTACTTCTACAAGTGACGCCACACCACCTTTACACTTGCTGAACTTGCGCTAGCAATTTACCAATAATTTATCTTAAGCCTTGACTCCAACAGTCCTCTCCCCTAAAGTGCCCGAAAACCAAAATTTTACCAGGGCTCAAACTCGACCCCAGGCCTCCCTAGGGCCCCTAAACACACTTAAACCACACACAGAACCAGCATAACATGCAATAATCACAAATTCTACAGACCCCTAAATTTTAGGATGTTACAATTCTACTCCCTTTAAAGAAATTTCAGCCTCGAAATTTACCTGGTTAAAAGAGGTGAGGGTATTGTTGTCGAATTGTCTCTTCTAGTTCGCACGTGGCTTCTTCTGAACTGTGATTACACCATAACACTTTGACCAGCAGAACGGACTTCCTCCTCAATACTTTAACATCCCGATCCAAAATCTACACTGGTTCTTCTTCAAAACACATATCAGGTCTTACCTCAATTTCTTTCATCGGCACTATGTGAGATGGATCTTAACGGTAGCACCTCAGCATCAAAACATGGAATACATTATGTATCTGATTCAACTCTGGGGGTAACTCAAGTTGATAAGCAACTGGTCCCACACGTTTCAACACTCGATAAGGCCCGATGAATCTAGGGCTCAACTTGCCCTTCTGTCCAAATCTTAAAACCTTCTTCCAAGGTGAGACCTTCAAGAAGACATGATCCCCCACCGAAAATTCTATCTCCCTATGCTTCATATTCGCATACGATTTCTGTCTATCAGAAGCTTCTCTTAACCAGTCCCGAATCAGCTTAACCTTTTCCTCAGTTTCTGAAATCAATTCCGGACCTAACAACTGCCGCTCACCTAATTCTGTCCAACAGGTAAGGGTACGACACCTACGACCATATAACGCCTCATAAGGTACCATCTGAATGCTGGATTGGTAGCTGTTATTGTACGCAAATTCTGCTAACGGTAGATAATCTTCCCAACTACCCCTGAAGTCAATCACACAGCCCCTTAACATGTCTTCTAGAATCTGGATTACCCTCTCCGACTGTCCATTAGTCTGTGGGTGGAACGCTGTGCTGAAATCTAGCCTTGTACCCAAAGCTTCATGTAATGCCTTCTAGAACCGAGATGTAAATCTAGGGTCCCTGTCTGATATGATAGACACTGGTACCCCATGTAGCCTCACAATTTCTGCCACATACAGCTTGGCTAACTTCTGAAGTGAGTAGTCCGTGTGAACCGGTATGAAGTGTGCAGACTCAGTCAACCGGTCAACAATCACCCATACTGAATCCTTCTTAGTAGGTATCAGGGGTAACTCACTAACAAAATCAATTGTTATCCTCTCCCACTTCCAAAGTGGAATCTTCACCGGTTGCAGCAAACTCGAAGGCAACTGATGTCCGCCTTCACTTGCTGACATGTCAAACACTTGCTCACAAAGTCAGTAACTTCTCGCTTCAACCCTGGCCACCAGTACTATTCACGTAGGTCTCGGTACATCTTGTTTCCACCGGGATGCATAGCGTATGGACTACTATGCGCTTCCCACAGAATAATCTATCTCAACTTAAAGTCCTTCGGCATACAAACTCTTCCATGGAAACATAATACCCCTTCACTGTTCATCCCAAAATCCACTGCCTCTCCATTTTTCATTTGCTGAAAAAGAGAACTTAATGACTCATCCAAAAATTGCTTCTCTTTAATCTGACCTATCTGTGTCGGTTTTACCTAAATTTCTGCAAAAAAAAACTACCATCTTCATAAAGGCTGGGTGAGCACACATTGCTCTCAAATCTGATACCACCTTGCGATTTAACGCATCCGCCACCACATTGGATTTACCCGGGTGATATTCAATGGAGCAGTCATAGTCCTTCAACAACTCTATCCACCTCCGTTGTCTTAGATTCATCTCCTTTTAGGTAAGGAGATATTTCAGACTCTTATGATCGGTGTAGATAATCGACTTTTCCCCATACAGGTAATGTCTCCATATCTTCAGCGCGAACACCATTGCAGCCAGCTCCAAATCATGTGTGGGATAGTTCATCTCATGCAGCCTTAATTGACGAGATGCATAAGCTACCACATTCCCTTCTTGTATTAACACACAACCCAAACCTGTGTGCGATGCATCAAATAGACAACAAATTCCTTCCCAGCCTCAGGCTGTATCAACACTGGTGATTCCGTTAGAATCTTCTTCAACTTTTCAAAGCTTTCCTCCTGTTTATCAGCCCACACAAACGGTACTCCTTTACGCAATAGCTTGGTTAAGGGTGCAACAATCAACGAAAATCCCTCAACAAACCTTCTGTAGTACCCAGCCAAACCCAGAAAACTTTGAATTTCTGATACCGACTTTGGTGGCTTCCAATTCAATATTGCTTCAACTTTCCGAGGATCAACCCTAATCCCCTCGGCAGAAAAACATACCCTAAAAAGGTCACTTCTTTTAGCCAAAATTCGCACTTACTGAATTTGGCATAAAGTTGCTTTTCTCTCAATATCTGCAGCACAACTCGAAGATGTGTATCATGCTCCTCCTCCGTTCTTGAATACACCAAAATGTCATCTATGAACACCACCACGAACCAGTCTAGATAGGGTTGGAAGACCCGGTTCATCATATCCATAAAAGCGGCTACTGCATTCGTTAATTCGAACGACATCACTAGAAACTCGTAATGCCCATAACGAGTTCGGAAAGCAGTCTTGTGAATATCCGCCTCCTTGACCCTCAGTTGATGGTACCCCGATCTCAAATCTATCTTCGAGAAAACTGAAGCTCCTCGTAGCTGATCAAACAAATCGTCAATCCTTGGTAGCGGGTATTTGTTCTTAATAGTTAACTTGTTCAACTGGCGATAGTCAATGCACATACGCATCGACCCATCCTTTTTCTTCACGAACAATACTGACGCTCCCCACGGAGATACACTTGGTCTGATAAATCCACGGTCCAACAGCTTTTGGATCTGAGCTTTTAGTTCTGCCAGCTCCTTCAGTGCCATCCTATAAGGGGCGATGGACACCGAAGCCGTTCTCGGAAGTAGCTCAATGCCAAATTCCACTTCGCGATTCAGAGGCAACCTCGGAAACTCTTTAGGAAATACGTCCGAGAACTTCTTCATGATTCTGACGTCCCCAACAGACAATTCCTTAACATCTGATGTGTTGATGAAAGCTAGAAGCGCCTCATACCCTTTACGCACCATCTTTTTAGCCTTTAATGCCGAAATCACATGGGACAGATAATCTCTTCTTTCTCCTATCACTATCACCTCTTCATCCTATGGAGTCTTTTAAACCATACGCTTAGCAGCGTAATCCAAGTTTGCATGATGCTTAACTAGCCAGTCCATGCCTAGAATAAGATCAAACTCACTGAACGACAGTTCCATCAAATTCGCCGGGAGCACTACTCCTTGAACTTCTAGATGCACCTCCCTAAACAACTTGTTCACTATCACAGATTATCCTAGAGGGCTAATCACAGACATTTCTCTAGCAGCAATCTCAGATTTTATACCCAAAGTCCCAGACACAGTACAGACAACATATGAATGGGTAGATCCAATACCAATCAAAGCAGTAAACGGCACATCAAATATAAGAAACGTACAAGTAATGACGTCCGGTGCGTCGGCATCCTCTCGATGTCGAGCCGCATAAAACAACCCCGGCTGCCTTGCATCTGTATTTCCAGTGCCTCTGCCCGGTGCTCCACGACATTGACCAAACCCATTTCTCCCTCGGACTGGGCCACGGCCTCTCGGTGGCTGCTGTCCACCTCTCTCTGGCTGAACATAACCCTATCTCGCAGTTGACATCAGACCCAGTTTCTGCGGACAGTCCTTGATTTTGTAGTCTCTCAACCCACACCTGAAGCAAGCCCCAACTCTCCTCCAACATTCACCCTGATGAAATAACCCGCACACTGCATAAGGCTGTGGTCTGCCAGTAGCAAATAGAACTCCAGTTCGGGCTGACACATTAAATCTAGGCCTCTTTTGAAATCTATCAGAAGAAACGGAAGGCCTAAAATCCCTCTTATTTTTGCCCTTATCCTTGTAACAATTTTTCCGCTCAGTGCGTTTCACCTCCTCAGTAGTCTTGGCTTTCTCCCCCAATACAGCGAAATCTATTTCCCGCTGCGGAGCTATCAGTACCCGCAGCTTATCCCGCAGACCATCCTCGAACCGTACACAACGCTCATAGTTAGTCGCCACTATCCCTGTGCGTATCGGCTCAAGCGCAGAAAATCTGCCTCATATTTGGCCACGGATTTGTTCCCCTGTACCAAATTCAAAAATTATTTCCTTCGGGCGTCCAGATAACTCGCTCCGATAAACTTTCCCTAGAACGCTGTCTTAAAGAAATCCCAGGTGATACGATCTACTTGAGTGCCATCCTTCACTATGAGCCACCACTCGTATGCCTCATCCCATAGGAGAGACACTGCTCCTTTCAATTTTTCCTCTATAGTGCAGTCTAGGTCATCCATAATTCATTCAACTGCCTCCAACCAGTATTCAGCTACACTTGGAGCCACCCCAGAAATACCCTTAAAAACTTCGGCCCCGTTTGCTCGGAGTCGTTCAGGAATAGATTTTCGGGCTACCGATTCAGTACTTGCTCCAGTAACCCGTTCTAGAACTCGCAGCGTAGCTTGGGACAAAGCCTCGTCCCCTCCAGTTCTGTCATGGGACCCTGTTTCGGTCACTGGTGATGTAGGTGTTTCCATTTCAGGCATATGCCCTGATGCCTCGGATCCATCCTCAGCACCTTGGCCCCTACCACGGCCACGTCTACCTCGTCCACGTCCTCTTGTACTCATGTTGCTTAATCGAGTTAATCTGATTAGAAATTTTATGAATCAGTATATAATTCTAATGTTTATTAGCAAATGTCTTATGTAGAGCAAGTATAAGAGTTGTTTTCGTAGATCGAGTTTCCTAATGTCTTAGTCTCTACAGTCTTAGCTCTTATAGCAAACAGTCTCAGTATACTATAACTAACTCGAGTAATTCCTTTCTACAGTCATTTCATCTTATTAACATACAGAATCAGAATACTTACGGATTTGGTGCTGGAGACTCGGGTGCCATACTTTCAAAAAGACTTATAGTTTCAAACCATGTTTCAAACTAATTTTTGGAAAACATTTTCGAACCCATTCCACAAGTCGAGTTTTGCAACCAACTCTGATACCGTTAAATGTAACACCCAAAACTCGGCCTAGACATTACGCCCGGATCTAGCATGTCACATGGATAAGTTGTTTAAAACTGCGTGCTCGTTGAAAACTTCGTATTCTTTTTGGAAATCTTTGACCTTTGTCGTTGTTGTGATTCAAATTTGACTTTATGGTGTTATCGTAAAAATGTTGTTATTACCAATATTGAAAACCCTATTTATGAAAGAAATCCATTTTTAACAACTTACTAAGATGTGGTATTTTTTCTTAAAACACTTATTGTTTTTTAAGAAGACTACATATTTATAAGTTTAATAGATATTAATGAAAACTTAGAAGAAAATAAACCAATGGCCTTATTATAAAAAAATTAACCCAAATCATTAATTAAACTAAAATAAAGCAGAATGTAAATTTACTAAGTTTACGAGAATAGTTCTCGATCTATGGCCACCACAGAGTTCTCCACAGCTCCAAATCCACTAACGCTTGGGATCACCTGCAAGGTTGAAACAATGGGGTGAGTTACAAGAACACGGTGTGTAATCCCCTAATCGGATATTAAGTGGGCCCGAGCCCACGGTATTGTTCAGGGACTATCTTAGGTTGTTGAAGGAGACTCAACTATGGATGGAGGAAATGGTTTGGTTAATGTGTTGGATGACGAGACTCTTGTCGATGTTGATTTGGCCTAAGTTGTTTTTTTCTTGTTTTCTTAATTTATTGTTATATTATTATGATTATGAATCTTCAAATATTTTTTCTGGAATTGCCTAGGGTGTAGCCATCCTTGGTTTTATAATTTTATTAAGGAGTATAGTAGGGAGTTCCATCCTGATCTTGTTTTTGTATTCGGGACATGTATTAGGTGAAAAAAAGCAGACGATGTTATTGCTAAGTTGGGGTTTGCTAATTCTTTCTTAGTTGAAGCTAATGGTTATGCATGTGGTCTTTAGATCTTTTGGAATGATAATATTTCTATGGAAGTTCTGATAGCCCATCTTCAATTCGTCCACATTCACATTCAAAGTAATTTTGGTCCTAGTTTGCTTCTCTGTACAACAATTTATGCATGTCAACAACAGACTAATAGAAAATTCATTGGGAATATCCAGATCATTTTGCTAGTGACATGGCAGAACCATGGGTCATGGCTGGAGATTTTAATTCCATTCTAAAATCTGCGGGGAGAAAAAGAGGTACAATAACTAGATGATTGGGTTGTAATCAGTTTCGCTCATTTCTATTTCAACATGGCATCCATGATGTGGGATTTCAAGGACCTAAGTTCACTTGCAAATGAGGCAAGCTCTTTCAATGCCTTGACAAATCCCTTTGCAATGATCTTTGAGAATCCTTTGCACCCAATACTACATTCCTCCATCTACACAGGCTTAAGTCTGATCACCAGCCTCTTTTAGTATCCATGAAGTCGACTCCTTCAACTCATGGTGATCACCTTTTTCAATTCCTTAATAGAGGGCTTATGCGTCCACAATTCAAGGACTTGGTTCGAAATACATGGAATAATTCAGTGGATGTTTTTTCAAACTTGGAAAGGTCTGCCACTTCGGTTCAATATTGGAGCAAGCAAGTCTTTGGTAACTGTAACACCCCAAACCCAGCCTAGACGTTACGACCAGATCTAGCATGTCACATGGATAAGTTGTTTAAAATTGCGTGCTCGTTGAAAACTCTGTATTCTTTTTGAAAAACTTTGAGCTTTGTCGTTGTTGTGATTCCAATTTGCCTTTATGGTGTTATCGTAAAAACGTTGTTATTACCAATATTGCAAACCTTGTTTATGAAAAAAACTCCATTTTTTTTTATATCTAAGTTGTAACAGCCGAATGTGACCCTGATTGGAATAGTGGTTTCAAGACCACGATCTCCAAATTTGAAAACATTTTAATAATTTATTTGATATTTGAGTTATGCGTGTGAACAAATGCTTAAATATTGTAGAATTATTTGTATGTTTCAGTGGCTAATTTAAGAAAAGGATTAAAATTGAATAAGCATGAAAATAGCTATTGTGGAAATTAGGGCCAAATTGATTAGTTCACTTTTTACATGAGATTTAAATAGCAAATTAGCCATAATTATTTCTAGTGGACGGCAATGACCATGAATTTGGGTGTATGTTATATTTTATATATTACTATTATTATTAGATAGTGGGATGACATGCATTAAAGAAATAATGGATAAAGAAATAATAGAAAAACATTTTTCTTTCCACTATCATCATCTTCTCCACGAAAAACAAAGAGAAGAAGAGAAGAAGAGAAGAAAGCTAAACTCCATAGTTTCGGCCTTTCTTGCATGTCTTCCTAAGGTGAGTAAACAAGGTTAATTTTTGAGAATTCTTGCATGGTTGTGCTAGTTATCTTGAATTCTATAAAGTCCATGTGGAAATTTTGAGGTTTGAAGCTTGTGTTAGGTTCGGCCATGGATGATTTCTTTGATATGTATGACGTTTGATGAAAAAGAAATGCTAAGCATAGATTAGACTTCAACGGGTAGGAATAGGAATTTAGATTAAATGAATGTGAGAAGGTCTAATTTATGTGAATAAGTAGTTGAGGGTAAAAATGCAAATAAATGGCTTATATGGACTTATCTATGAATGAAGAAAATTCGGCTCTTAAGGGACTTGTCCGAATTTCATGAAATTCTTGTGTTTTATGCTTAGGGATTAAATTTCAGGAAAATGAAATTAGAGGGGTAAATTGCAAATTGGTAAATTATATGCTATGAATTATTTTTAATGTTATAAAGTGATTTAATTAGCTTGAGGAGTATTCGGCTTTTGATAAAGGATGTATAAAATTTTTATATTTTATTTATATGTTCGAATGAATGAAAAGAACTAGTGTTAATTTGAAAAAGTTTCAAATTATGAATGATAGATTAGAAGAATAGTATAATTAAATGACTTAAATGGCGATGAATGAAATTTATTTGAATAGGCTCATTTAAATTTGGTTTTAGATCATGGAAGGAAAGATTTGGAAACGGATCGGGGGAAAGCTAAACTGGACGAGTAACCGGGAAGCTTATTTGGTTAATTATCGAGGTAAGTTTTAAGCAATGATTTTGAGTTGATTTTTTACTTTATTTCGAATTTAAGTTGAATGGTGATAGTATATTTCAATGTTTTGCTAAAAATGTATATATATATATATATATGATAGTTGATGGTGATGGTACTTAGATGTTGTATTGAGGTGCATGAAATAGAAAATTTTGATAGTGATATTGTTATGAGATTCGAGCATATTAAGTGAAGCTGATGATGGCTTGATGTGGCATAGGCCGAATGTAATATAAGACTTTGGATATTGAATACCTTGATATATATATATATATGTGTGTTCTTGTGTGTAGGGAGAATGTAAATTTTATATATAAAGTATGCATATGTAAATTTTATATATAAAGTATGCATATCGAATGAATAATAAGTTATGAGAAGCATAAGTCGTGCGAAATGGTTCGATGAGTACTATACGCACAAACTCTTAGTAACGGCTCTATGTGAGCGATACGTTACGGAAACTCTAAGTAACGGCTCTATGTGAGCGATACGTTACAGAAACTCTTAAGTAACGGCTCTATGTGAGCGATACGTTACGATAAGTATGAAGTAACGGCTCTATGTGAGCGATACGTTACGATAGGTATGAAGTAACAGCTCTATGTGAGCAATCGTTACGAGAAATATTAAGTAAAAATACTAAGTGTGTGAGACGTTGCTAAACTCTGTTAACAATGAGCAGGTGTGAGGTTCGTTTTAAAGACTTCTATTATAAATGCAATTAAGCATACAAAAATGATTGAGTATATTATCCTATGTATATGCATGAATGACTAAGTTTGGGATTGGTAAGTCATCTAGAGGTAAATATCATCTCTATAAATTAAGAGTGATAGAAGTTGATGTGTAAGTTGAATACTTGTTAAATATGTATTACGTATATAAATTATTTAGAATGTGGTTGCATATTCAATTTTTGGAGTTTTGGTTATTCGGTCTAATGGTGACAAATAAATAGAGT
This sequence comes from Gossypium australe, assembly GCA_005393395.2. Classification (NCBI taxonomy): domain Eukaryota; kingdom Viridiplantae; phylum Streptophyta; class Magnoliopsida; order Malvales; family Malvaceae; genus Gossypium; species Gossypium australe. The sequence goes on from CM016617.1 coordinate 67,308,662, forward strand.
TGTTTATTTATTTATTTAATTATTTCATTTGAATAAATTTATGGGAATGGAGACTAATCGCTTAATTCTTACTAAGCTATGAAAGCTTACTTTGTGTTTTGGTTATGTACTAAACGCGTAGGTTACTTTTGGGAAGCTCATCTTGTGCTCGGAAATCACTTCGGGAGCTCTCCATACTATCATCTCTTTTGGGTACTCCTTTGAAGTAGTAAACTTTGACCATTATGGCATGTATAGGCTAAGATACTTTTGAATTGAATTCAAACGGTGTGTATATATGCATTTATGCCATGTAAAAATGGCTAAATTATGTTAACTTGGTCTTGTGTGAATTCTGCCTTGATGTTTGTTTAATATGAAAGTGCATTTTCTATGTGCTTGTGTTTGATGTATGAAAAAAGTGGCTTGAATGATTTTAAGATTAACATTCTTGCTATGTAATGTCGAATATGGTGTTGGTATGAATAGGTAATTAACATCTCATGATAAGTAAGAATGGCATCATAAGTTATGTAAATTTTGAGTTGTGCAAACTAGTCGTGATAGTCATATATATGTATAATATGTTTGGTTTATATGTTTTAGGTTAATTATAGGATAGGTATGGTCTTGATAACTTGACTATGATAATTGTATGAGATGTGGTTGTTTATACATTTGGATAGAATCGACAAATGGTGTGAATTTGGAATAACATAGATTTTATAAGCAACGTTTTGCTATGTGCATAATTGGTGTTTATGACAGACAAATTTGTTTTAGTAAAGTGAATGTAGCATGCGCATATTTAGCTTTTGTAATGTCAATGACCAAATGAATAGTTCTTTTAGTAAGTTTGAACTTGTTCAAAAGATATATATATATAAGTGATTGTGAGTATCGGAATTGGTATATGTAGTTTATCGATAAGTATGTAATATGTTTTCGTATATATATATGTGTGTGTGTGTGTGTGTGTGTTAATTTAATAAGTTGGTGATAATATACTTGTGTACTTGGCTATATGAAACGTTGAAAATGTTCGATAGTTGAAATGGTATATATTAAATTTTATATATATATGAAAGTAAGTAGAATGTAATTGATATATGTTTAATAATAGTAGACAGTCATGTATATTGATACTTATTATGGGTTGGGTTTAAATTGGTAATGCCTCGTAACCCTAATCTGGCGACGGATACGGGTTAGGGGTGTTACATTTGATTGGTATCATAGCTACGGTTTAGTCACTTCTTGGACTAACGTAGCATGTGTGAGTTTAGCTATACATGCCATAATATATAAATGATAGTATGATGACTTCTGACAGTGTAATGTTTTTGCTCTTTTATTTAGTAATGGATTCCGATCCCGAGCGAGTTATAGCCGAAGACGTCGAGAGCGTAGCGGCCGCTCCCGTGCAAGGGACCGTGCCAGAAGAATCTCAACCAGCTACGAGTAATCCTAATGAGGGGGCTAAACAAGCCTTCTATAACATGATGAATGATTGGTTTCGTCAATACTTACGAACCAATCCGGCTGTTCAACCACCCCAAAATCCGAATGTGCCCCCTGTAGTACCGGTGAATCCTCCAATTTCCAATCTTGAAAGAGTAACTAAACCTCCGGTTGATCGCATTAGGAAGCACGGAGCTCAGGAATTTAGAGCCGAGGATGATGATGATGCTGAGCGAGCTGAATTTTGGCTTGATAATACCGTTCGTGTCTTCGAGGAATTGTCATGCACACTCGATGAATGTTTGAAGTGTGCTATATCTTTGTTAGGGGATTCTGCCCACTACTGGTGGAACACGCTTGTGTCAGTTGTTCCGAAAGAAAGGATTACTTGGGACTTCTTTCAAACTGAATTTCGCAAGAAGTATATAAGTCAACGCTTCATCGACTCTAAGCGTAACGAATTCCTCGAGCTCAAACAAGGTCATATGACCGTATCTGAATACGAGCGAAAGTTTGTGCAACTCAGTCGCTATGCTCACGAGTGTGTTTCATCAGAGGCTGTTATGTGTCAGAGGTTTGAAAATGGTTTGAATGAAGATATAAAGCTTTTAGTTGGTATTCTTGAAATTAACGAAAGGTGGAAGAACTGGGGAAAGAAAAACGAAAGGTTGAACTTGAGTCTAGAGACTTTCGGAAGAGATCAGCGAGTAAACATTCGCAGACAATAACAAAGAAGAATAAGAATGATGGTAGCCGATTCAAACCCAACACCAGGATTTCTATACGAGAGCGACCACTAGTGAGTTCTCGAGCAACATCAGTGGCTAGTGTTGGCAATGATCGATCGAGCAAACCTGAGTGTCAGCAATACGACAGACGACATCTTGGAGAGTGTTGGGGCAAATCCATTTCTCGCACTTGTTACAAGTGTGGCTCGCAGGACCATTTCATTCGGGATTGCCCGGAGACTACTGGAAAGGGTACTACTCAGAGTGCGAGACCTAGCGGCATTTCAGCTAGAGGCAGATCGTCTCGTTATGGGGGAGGTAAGAGTGTTGCATGAAGAGGGACTACAGATGTAGTTGTTCGATCAGATACTCGTGTACCGGCTAGGGCGTACGCCATCCGTGCTAGAGAGGAGGCCTCATCCCCAGATGTCATTACCGGTATTTTCACCCTCTTTGATTCTAGTGTAACTGCTTTGATTGATCCTGGTTCCACTCATTCCTATGTGTGTGAAACTATAGTGTTCAGTAAGACTCTACCTGTTGAGTCTACTGAATTTGTGATTTGGGTTTCAAACCCCCTAGTTCGATGCGTATTGGTTGATAAAGTGTGCAAAAACTGCCCCTTGATTATTCGAGATATGTGTTTTCCAGCTGATCTGATGTTATTACCTTTTGATGAGTTCGACATTATTCTTGGTATGGATTGGTTAACAGTTCACGATGCAGTAGTTAATTGCAGACGAAAGACCATTGAATTAAGATGTCAGAATAAAAAGATAATCCGAATAGTGTCGGCGGATTTGAGTGGACTACCTGCTGTGATATCTTCGATGTTGGCTCGGCAGTATATGAGAAAGGGTTGTGAAGCCTATCTAGCATATGTAATTGATAGCAAGGTAACCGAAAGGAAGATTGAGTCAGTACCGATTGTGAGTGAATATCCAAATGTGTTCGCGGAGGAATTACCAGGATTGCCACCAGCTCGTGATGTAGAATTTGGGATTGAGTTAGTGTCGAGAACTACCCCAATTTCGATAGCTCTGTACAGAATGGCACCGACTGAATTAAAAGAATTAAAGACTCAATTACAAGAGTTGACAGATAGAGGTTTCGCCAGACCGAGTTTCTCTCCCTGGGGTGCTCCTGTTTTATTTGTGAAAAAGAAAGACGGAACATTGAGAATGTGCATTTACTATCGATTTATTTGAGCAAATACCCATTGCCGCGTATTGACGATTTATTTGATCAGCTTAAGGTAGCCTCTGTGTTCTCAAAAATTGATCTACGGTTTGGATATTATCAGCTACGAGTTAGAGAATCTGACATACCAAAGACTGCTTTACGAACGAGATACGGTCATTATGAGTTTTTGGTAATGCCGTTTGGGCTCACTAATGCCCCTGCTGTTTTCATGGACTTGATGAATCTGGTATTCAGACCGTATTTAGATCGGTTCGTAGTTGTGTTTATTGATGATATACTGATTTATTCGCGAGACGAAACTGAGCATGCTGAGCATTTGAAGTTAGTGTTGCAGATTTTGCGTGAAAAATAATTATATGCGAAATTCAGCAAATGTGAATTTTGGCTAAGTGAAGTTAGCTTTCTGGGACATGTTATTTCGGCATCGGGCATTCAGGTTGACCCGAGTAAAGTTTCAGCCATACTTGATTGGAAGCCTCCGCGGAATATTTCTGAGATTCGAAGCTTTCTGGGACTTACCGGATATTATAGACGCTTTCTGAAAGGGTTTTCTATGATAGCAGCTCCGATGACAAAATTGTTGCAGAAGGATGTTAAATTTGAGTGGTCAGAAAAGTGTCAGGAGAGTTTCGATAAGCTAAAAACTCTGTTAACGGAAGCTCCAGTACTTGTTCAGCCAGAATCGGGTAAAGAGTTTGTTGTTTTTAGCGATGCCTCTTTAAATGGCCTGGGTTGTGCATTGATGCAGGAGGGTAAAGTTATAGCTTACGCTTCGAGATAGTTGAAACCACACGAGAGGAATTATCCAACGCATGATCTTGAGTTGGCCGCTATAGTTTATGCTTTGAAGATATGGCGACACTATCTTTTTGGTGAGAAATGCCATGTCTATTCGAATCATAAGAGTCTAAAGTATTTAATGACTCAGAAGGATCTGAATTTGAGACAACGACGATGGTTAGAGCTGCTGAAAGATTATGAGCTTATGATTGATTATCACCTGGGAAAGGCTAATGTAGTTGCTGATGCACTTAGTCAAAAATCGTTATTTGCTCTACGTGCAATGAATGCAAATCTAGCTATGACCGATAATGGTATACTCATTGCCGAATTAAAGGCAAAACCATTGTTTGTACAATAAATTCGAGAAGCTCAGGAGATCGATGATGATTTAAGAGCAAAAAGAAGTCAGTGTGATTTAAATGTGAATTCAGAATTTTTGATAGATGATGAAGGGTGTCTACGGTTTAAGAATCGGATATGTGTGCCTAAGAACTCTAAATTCCGAATGATTTGTGAAGAAGCTCATAATAGTAAATTGTCGATTCATCCGGGCAGCACAAAAATGTATAACAACTTAAGACAGCATTACTGGTGGCATGGTATGAAACGAGACATCTCAGATTATGTGTCAAGGTGTTTAGTATGTTAACAAGTGAAAGCCGAGCATCAGGTGCCATAGGGACTACTTCAGCCAATTTTGATACCTGAACGGAAGTGGGATCGAATCACAATGGATTTTGTATCGGGTTTGCCGCTGACGCCGAGTAAGAAAGATTCAATTTGGGTTATTGTTGATAGATTGATGAAATCGGCTCATTTCATTCTGGTACGTACTGATTTTTCACTTGATAAGCTAGCTGAGTTGTGCATATCGCAGATTGTGCGGTTCAACAGAGTACCTTTTTCTATCGTATCGGATAGGGATCCAAGGTTCACGTCACGGTTTTGGAAGAAATTACAGGATGCTTTAGGTACTAAACTACACTTTAGCACAGCCTTTCATCCGCAGACCGATGGTCAATCTAAGCGAACCAATCATATGCTGGAGGATATGTTGAGATGTTGTGTCCTCGAGTTTGAAGGTACGTGGGAGCGATACTTACCTTTAGTTGAATTTTCTTACAATAATAGTTTTCAATCTAGTATCAAAATGGCACCCTACGAAGCTTTGTACGGTGGTAAATGTTGTACGCCTTTGTACTGGACCGAACTCAGTGAAAACAAGATACTCGGGGTTGATTTGATTAAAGAAACTAAGCAGAAAGTGGTAGTAATTCGTGATAGTTTGAAAATGGCATCGAATCGTCAAAAGTCTTATGCAGATTTGAAACGTAAGGATATTGAGTTCCGGATTGGAGATCAAGTGTTCTTGAAAGTTTCGCCGTGGAAGAAGATGTTTAGATTTGGTCGTAAAGGAAAGTTGAGTCCGAGATTTATTGGGCCGTATGAGGTTATTGAGCGTATAGGGCCGGTGGCGTATAGATTGAGGTTACTATCTGAGTTAGACAAGATTCATAATGTTTTCCACGTGTCGATGTTACGACCTTACAGATCCGATCCATCTCATGTGATTAGTCCATCAGAGGTGGAAATTCAGCCCGATATGACTTATGAGGAAGAATCGATTCGCATCTTAGCTCGTGAAGTGAAAGAGTTGCGAAATAAGAAGATTTCCTTAGTTAAAGTACTGTGGCAAAGGCACGGAGTCGAGGAAGCAACTTTGGTATCAGAGAATGCAATGAAAGAGCGATATCCGAACCTATTCACCGGTAAGATTTCCGAGGACGAAAATTCGTAAGGGGGGAGAGTTGTAACAGCCCGAATGTTACCCTGAATGGAATAGTGGTTTCGAGACCACGATCTCCAAATTGAAAACATTTTAATAATTTATTTGATATCTGAGTTATGTGTGTGAACATGTGCTTAAATATTGTAGAATTATTTGTATGTTTGAGTGGCTAATTTAAGAAAAGGATTAAAATTGAATAAGCATGAAAATAGCTATTGTGGAAATTAGGGCCAAATTGATTAGTTCACTTTTTACATGAGATTTAAATAGCAATTTAGCCATAATTATTTCTAGTGCACGGAAATGACCATGAATTTGGGTGTATGTTATATTTTATATATTATTATTATTAGATAGTGGGATGACATGCATTAAAGAAATAATGGATAAAAAAATAATAGAAAAACATTTTTCTATCCACTATCATCATCTTCTCCACGAAAAACAAAGAGAAGAAGAGAAGAAAGCTAAACTCCATAGTTCCGGCCCTTCTTGCATGTCTTCCTAAGGTGAGTAAACAAGGTTAATTTTTGAAAATTCTTGCATGGTTGTGATAGATATCTTGAATTCTGTAAAGTCCATGTGGAAATTTTGAGGTTTGAAGCTTGTGTTAGGTTCGGCCATGGATGATTTCTTTGATATGTATGAGGTTTGATGAAAAAGAAATGATAAGCATAGATTAGACTTCAACGGGTAGGAATAGGAATTTTGATTAAATGAATGTGAGAAGGTCTAATTTATGTGAATAAGTAGTTGAGGGTAAAAATGCAAATAAATGGCTTATCTGGACTTATCTATGAATGAAGAAAATTCGGCTCTTAAGGGACTTGTCCGAATTTCATGAAATTCTTGTGTTTTATGCTTGGGGATTGAATTTCAAGAAAATGAAATTAGAGGGGTAAATTGCAAATTGGTAAATTATATGCTATGAATTATTTTTAATGTTATAAAGTGATTTAATTAGCTTGAGGAGTATTCGGCTTTTGATAAAGGATGTATAAAATTTTTATATTTTATTTATATGTTCAAATGAATGAAAAGAACTAGTGTTAATTTGAAAAAGTTTCAAATTATGAATGATAGATTAGAAGAATAGTATAATTAAATGTTTTAAATGGCGATGAATGAAATTTATTTGAATAGGCTCATTTAAATTTGGTTTTAGATCAAGGAAGGAAAGATTTGGAAACGGATCGAGGGAAAGCTAAACTGGACGAGTAACCGGGACGCTTATTTGGTTAATTATCGAGGTAAGTTTTAAGCAATGAATTTGAGTTGAATTTTTACTTTATTTCGAATTTAAGTTGAATGGTGATAGTATATTTCGATGTTTTGCTAAAAATGTATATATATATGAAATTGATACAAGATAGTCGATGGTGATGGTACTTAGATGTTGTATTGAGGTGCATGAAATAGAAACTTTTGATAGTGATATTATAATGAGATTCGGGCATATTAAGTGAAGCTGATGATGGCTTGATGTGGCATAGGCCGAATGTAATATAAGACTTTGGATATTGAATACCTTGATATATATATATATATGTGTGTGTGTGTGTGTTCTTGTGTGTAGGGAGAATGTAAATTTTATATATAAAGTATGCATATGTAAATTTTATATAGAAAGTATGCATATCGAATGAATAATAAGTTATGAGAAGCATAAGTCGTGCGAAATGGTTCAATGAGTACTATACGCAGAAACTCTTAGTAACGGCTCTATGTGAGCGATACATTACGGAAACTCTTAGTAACGGCTCTATGTGAGCGATACGTTACGGAAACTCTTAAGTAACGGCTCTATGTGAGCGATACGTTACGATAAGTATGAAGTAACAGCTCTATGTGAGCGATACGTTACGATAGGTATGAAGTAACAGCTCTATGTGAGCGATATGTTACGAGAAATATTAAGTAAAAATACTAAGTGTGTGAGACATTGCTAAACTCTATTAACAATGCGCAGGTGTGAGGTTCGTTTTAAAGACTTCTATTATAAATGCAAATAAGCATACAAGAATGATTGAGTATATTATCCTATGTATATGCATGAATGACTAAGTTTGGGATTGGTAAGTCATCTAGAGGTAAGTATCGTCTCTATAAATTAAGAGTGATAGAAGTTGATGTGTAAGTTGAATACTTGTTAAATATGTATTACGTATATAAATTATTTAGAATGTGGTTACATATTCAATTTTTGGAGTTTTGGTTATTCGGTCTAATGGTGACAAATAAATAGAGTTGTTTATTTATTTATTTAATTATTTCATTTGAATAAATTTATGGGAATGGAGACTAATTGCTTAATTCTTACTAAGCTATGAAAGCTTACTTTGTGTTTTGGTTATTTCCTAAACGCGTAGGTTACGTTTAGGAAGCTCATCTTGTGCTCAGAAATCACTTCGAAAGCTCTCCATACTATCATCTCTTTTGGGTACTCTTTTGAAGTAGTAAACTTTGACCATTATGGCATATATAGGCTAAGATACTTTTGAATTGAATTCAAACAGTGTGTATATATGCATTTATGCCATGCGAAAATGGCTAAATTATGTTAACTTGGTCTTGTGTGAATTCGGCCTTGATGTTTGTTTAATATGAAAGTGCATTTTCTATGTGTTTGTGTTTGATGTATGAAAAAGTGGCTTGAATGATTTTAAGATTAACATTCTTGCTATGTAATGTCGAATATGGTGTTGGTATGAATAGGTAATTAACATCTCACGATAAGTAAGAATGGCATCATAAGTTATGTAAATTTTGAGTTGTGCAAACTAGTCGTGATAGTCATATATATGTATAATGTGTTTGGTTTATATGTTTTAGGTTAATTATAGGATAGGTATGGTTTTAATAACTTGACTATGATAATTGTATCAGATGTGGTTGTTTATACATTTGGATAGATTCGGCAAATGGTGTGAATTTGGAATAACATAGATTTTATAAGTAACGTTTTGCTATGTGCATAATTGGTGTTTATGACAGACAAATTTGTTTTAGTAAAGTGAATGTAGCATGCACATATTTGGCTTTTGTAATGTCAATGACCAAATGAATAGTTCTTTTAGTAAGTTTGAACTTGTTCAAAAGATATATATATAAGTGATTGTGAGTATCGGCCTTGGTATATGTAGTGTATCGATACGTATGTAATATGTTTTCGTATATATATATATATATATATATATGTGTGTGTTAATTTAATAAGTTGGTGATAATATGCTTGTGTACTTGGCTATATGAAGCTTTTAAAATGTTCGATAGTTGAAATGGTATATATTAAATTTTATATATATATATGAAAGTAAGTAGAATGTAATTGATATATGTTTAATAGTGAATTCGAAATAGTAGACAGTCATGTATATTGATACCTATTATGGGTTAGGTTTAAATTGGTAATGCCTCGTAACCCTAATCTAGCGACGGATACGGGTTAGGGGTGTTACACACAGAACCAGCATAACATGCAATAATCACAAATTTTACATACCCCTAGATTTTAGGATGTTACAATAACATTTTGGAAGAAAGTGGAAAATTGCAACGGAGTTAGAATGAGTTCAAATGGTTTTGGAGTTACACAAATCTATGTGACTTCAAGCCCGTGAATTGAATCTCAAATCTGATTTAGAGAACATTTTATTCCAAGAAGAAATTTTATGGTAACAAAAGTTGAGAACTGAATAGTTAGTTGGTGGAGATCGAAACACGAAGTTCTTTTATAGTCATACTCTTACTAGCAAAAAGCAAAATATGATTGAAGCTATTCAAATTGTCAATATTGGGTGGTGTTTTAATGACGAGGTTATTCAACAACATGCAGTTGATTTTTATAAGCAAGTTTATTTTGTGGAGCCTCAACCTATTGGCACTTTCCATGCAGAGGTCGGTTTCCTATCTTTTTAGAGAATGAAAAGGTGAATCTAATTGCTCTATTCTCGATGGAAGAGGTTGGAACGATGGAAATGTGCAAGTGTACACAATCACAATAAGTAATAAAGTGACAAGTAAATGTCGAGTTATCATACCCATAGGGACTGTGAAAACTAAAATTTAACTAAGTAAAATAAAATAAAAATAAAATAAAAGTTCCAATGCCTGATTTCAAAAGATGATTTTAATCAAGATGACATAATTGTGTTAGATTAATTACATTTCTTAACTTAGAATTACTAAACTCATGTTCATGTTGTTACGAATAAATTCACGAGAACTCGGTAATTTGCTAACTACTGCTCATACATAGTTATTAAATTAACTAATCTCTTGAACATTTTCCAATGCCAATTCAAACAATTAATCAATCTTCATAAGCACATAAAAGATTAAGTGAGGTGACAATGTATTCCTACCTTGAAACAATTTAATCACAATAATCTTGCAAGTTATGCAAGGCTAATGTATCATCTAATATCGTCACTAATTTAACCCTCAGCTACCTTAGAAGATTAAACATGCATTGCTTAAGTATTGTGTCAGTTAATTACAATTTCAACACGATTAAATAATTAATTTATTAGTTACCTTACAATCATATGCAATAATAACTTAATCATGATTTTTCTTAATCAAACAACTTACCAATGCCTATAACAACACAAACACAATTCTAATAGCTTAAGTGGACAAAATGCAATCAACCTAACACAAATAAAATTTAATTCATATTAACTAAACATAACAAGAATTTATAGACATGTTCATAACAACAACAATAAAAAGTAAATGATAGGGAACTAGAATTAAATCCGATGTTTCTCCGAAGCTTGACTAGTTTGCTTCACTCCTCATTCTCCACTTGTACTTGTTAAACTAAGTCTTCTACAAGCACTTGAATGCTGATTCCAAGGTGGTTGAAAGGCTATTTTCCAAGAGGGGAAATCGGCAGGGGGTGGAAAAGAAAATGAAGAACAAATGAAGGGTTTTGAAGAGAGAAAGTGAGAGAGAAGTGAAGAAATGAAAGGATGAGAGGTGTGTTTGAAATGAGCAGCCAATGGGGGTATTTATTGGTTGGAAAGGCTGCTAAGAATAGCTAAAATCAGTAGCCATAGACTTCCCCCATAGACGACCACACATGTTGTAACACCCCGAATTTGGGCCTAGTAGAATTGGGCCTATTGGGCCTTGGGCACGGGAGTGTTTAAAATTTTTGTGAACAAGAGAACGGAAATAATGCAAGTTGGACCTATTAGGTGAGTGATTTTGGAAGGTTAGGGGGCTTCCATGAAGTCCCGGGATCAAACCTGGGCTTTAGGAAAATTTTGGTTTTAGGTGAATAAAACCCTGGGAGTTGGTAAGTAGGCTTTAAGAATAAAATGTGGAGAAAAATGACACAACAGAAGTTGTGGTCTAGTGGAAAATGGCGCCACATGGAAGACAAGGAAGTGACGCCATAGAGGAAGCAAGGGGTCCAAGGTTCAAGTCTTGGCGCCTGCAATTCATTTTGATTTCTTTTTAAATGAACTTAGACTTTGGCCCATAGGCTTATATTTAATTGCGCATGTTGTAAGACACAAAAGGAGCTTGTGTTGTGGTGGCATGGAGCGTTTGGAGCATAGAAGAGGGCAAGGGTTCGAATCCCATTGCAAGCAAAAAGGGATATTTATTTTGCTAAGTTGGGACGGCAAGTGGTTGTGATGGATTTAAACCCTACTGAAGGAGGGATCCCACATCGGGAAGCTAGCATGAGGGAAGGTGAGAAGCTGGGTTTAAATAGGGCAATCTATGAGAAGAGTAATGATACCTTGGTTGGCGTTTGGGCATAGGAGTGTTCGGAGCACGGATTAGCTTCAGATTCCTATCAGGTGTGTATTTCGTAGTACTCTAGTTGTAGAACGGCAAATGCCGAAATGCCGGTCACACGGCGATGGTGGGCACACGAGCGTACGAGCATATGTGTGGGAGCTTTGAGGCGATAGTTGTGGCCATCATGAGTGTTCTTGTGGGTTTAGGTTGTTTGGGCCGAAAGGGGCCATGTACGGCCAATGGGCCCATGGGCCCATATGAATAAATTGAATGATTGTGTAGTAGATAACGGACTGGTCTATGTGAATCTCATATCTGTGACTAAATTTGGGCTACATGGGCCAGACGAGCATGTGGACTCATTTGGGTCGAGAATGAGTCCTAGGCCCAATCGCATCGTTATCTCGTTTCTTCCTGTTAGGGTGATTGGTTACTTCGTGATTGTGATTTAAGCATACGTGTTGACTCCAGTTCTGTAAGATCGTGTTCTTGATGAGCAAAGGGGATTCTAGCCATAGTGGGGCAACAAAGGTGCAAGCCGAGACTGTGCACATAGCCCACACTCCCATGTCTAAACGGCGTAGGGTGTCAGTGGTTCGGGACTTTCTGCCTGGATGCGAAAGGGTGTCGGCATCAAACTTTGGTTTAGCTAGGCAAATCGCAGTTGATCGTTCTAGTGAGGTTAAGTAATAGTAAACCTCATGGTTAGGTGTTTGGAATAGACATCTCCCAATTCTTTTGCTAAAGACATAAAGACAAAAAGAATGAATTGGGAAATGACTTGAAGAAAAACTCAGTTGATCACGACGATACCCTTAGGAAGAATCCACCTAGACTTCACTTGTTATTTAACATTTGATCCGTAGGACTCCCTAACGTATATTAAACCCTCTCTTGAGGTGAATAATGTCTAACCCTAGGTTAATTAGTGGAACTCTCGTTCTCTTATAATAACCCCCTAGAATAGCAGTAAATCGATCTATGGACTCCCATATTAGGTTTCACCCTAATCCGACAAAATCTTGTAACCCTATCTCTAGGCGTTTGATCAACTCCGCTTAATTATGCTAGATCTACTCTTAAGGAGGGTCTATTACTCTTCCACCTAAGCACATCAGATTTGGATTAAGCATGCATAATTAAGAATAAACTAAGTATTTATCATATAATTCGGAAAACAATAACAAGATTCATCTAGGTTTCATCCCCTTCAGGCATTTGAGGGGTTTAATTCATAACAAATAAAGAAAACATCTCAAGAGAAATGATAAAACAAAACATAAGAAATCCCTAAAACTCCATAAAGGAATTGAAGGAAAAATCCACCGTATTGAGTAGAATTCCGGCTTCTTGGGATGGATCAACTGGCTAACTTCGAGTAATTCCCTCACATCTGACCTCTCCGGCTTGGCTCCTTGGCCTAGCTCGACGCCCTCGTTTTGGCTTCTACCAAACTCCCCTTTCAAGTTGCCCCATTGGGTGTTTATATAGGCTTTGAGATGCCTTACTTGGTCCCTAAGTATCCTAATTTAAGTAGAATTCCTACTGGGGTGTTTGAATAGGCTTTGGAATGTGCTTCTTTGCCTCCAAGTATCCTTTCCCGAATGAGATTGCTCTTTCCAGCGACAGGGACACGGCCATGGTACACGCTCGTGTGAATCATGGCCAAGCTGTGTTCGGATTTCTTTAATCAGGCACGGCCGTGTGAATCGGGGGTCAGGCCGTGTTCTGGATGATCAACAAGGCACGGCAGTGTGGGCTTAAGTCCAGGCCTTGTCGATTTCGTGATATGGCCCATTTACTCCGTTTTGGGCCCGTTTTCCGTTCTTTTCATCCTTGGGTGCTTTCCTGGGTATAAAACATGAAAACAAAGGATTAAAAGCACTTTTTGACATAAACCGAGGCTTAAATCATCTAAAAGCATACTAAATGTGGAATTAAAATATGTTACTTTTGCGGTTTATCAAATACCCCCACACATAAGCTTTTGCTTGTCCTCAAGCAAAATTCTGAACTTACAAATAAAACGAACTTTCCATAATTCATAATTCTTATCAACAGTGCCTTATCATAATTCATAGATAATTTATACATGGATAATTCAACTCAAAGAGTCTAACAGATTTAAACAAGATAAGTCATACATTTGTATCGCGAAAATGTAGGTGTCTCCCCTTATCTAAATAATTACCTTTAGTTCAAAACTGACAAGGATTGATATCCTCACAAAAGATTCACTCAAATCACTCTTAAGTGTTTAAGGTTTAGGAAAAATAATCACTCATAAGCCGAACCTGAAAAGTTAATCCCATAGGCTTGCCTGAAAATCAAATCTCCACCACTTTAAAATGAGATGATAAACAGATCAAAAGGTCTTTGTCAGGGTTGTAACGGGGCTAGGGTTAAAGGTGTGGATATAGGCTGAATTAGAAGGTTAGAATCGAGATTGAATTGACAAGTACCTACCTAAAAAATACCGAAATAATAATTATATCAACTGAAAAGTAATAAACCAATTAAAATGAGCTTTTTCTTTTGATAATTTGACTTTAACTGTATAAGCTCTCTACTAATACAGAATATGCTTTGAATTTTTTTTAAGAACAAACTAAATACCTAGTAAAGGATAGATTGAAATAGATAAAATAGTTAGGCAACCGATCAAATCAAATCTCGATATAAGGATAGTTAAAAGGAATGGTGATAACAAATACAAAGGGTTTTGGGTTAATATTAGTGGGTAAGTCATTGAAAGGGTTGTTGGGATCAAAGGGGTTCACTAGGGGTTAATTATGAAGGTAGGTTTTTAGTGGAGTAAGTGGGTTAAATCCTAAGTGCCTTTTTCATCTCTGTATATCAAATCAAAGTTGTGGTCTCAACATGTATAATCGAGGCAAGTTCTTGAATAACAGATCAATGTTGACACACTCATAATAAAAAGTGAGCATGAAAGAATGTATGCTCTTTAAGGCTCAAAATCTCACAAAAATTATGGGTATTTTGATGTCAACCTCGTAAATTTCAAACTTCAAAGTAATATTCAGATTCAAGTAGACAACCTAAAAAAAATATTTATTCTGTAAAATAGACCTATCATGCTTGATTCTCTAGTATCCTTCAAATTTAATCATCAATGCACAATTATCAATGACTTAATCTGAAACATATCAATAAAAATCATAAATCAGGAAAATTTCATTCTAATCACCATATGAGACACTTTACTTTAGAACAAGGCATAATTCAGGGATTTTCAATTAATACTATAGTTAACCCCCCCACACTTAAGTTGTACATTGCCCTCAATGTACAAAGATAGATAATAGTGAAACAATCATAAAATCATAAGATGGGGAGAGAAGTGAAACTTCCTGACTTTTGGATGAATTTAATGGAAAGAAACCAGATAGGATTGGAGGTGAACACAGGGAAGCGTCTCGAACTATTTGAAATTGAATCCTCGAAGTAGCCATCCTAATTTTATTGAATCCTAAGCTAAATCTATGAAGAGTAAGAAGAAAACAAAATAAAAAATAAAAGTAAAAGTAAAGATAAAAATAAAAATAAAAATAAAAATAAAAATAAAAATGAAAGTAAAAATAAAAGTAAATAATGGAAAATGAAAAAAGAAAGACAATTGGAAAAGAAAAAGGAAGAAGGGGGTTAAATAGAAATTATGGATCTGGTGGTTACCCCCTCCCTTTTACCTTCCTCTGGTGGCCACACGGCCACGGCCACGGCCACGGCCGTGTGCAAGGCCATGTGGTACGAAAATATGCACTTTGGTTAGTTTATAGTTAGGTGCTAAAAAGGAAAAAAATAAAAGTAAATAATAAAAACAATTAATGGGGTTAGTGCTCGGGTTGCCTCCCGAGAAACGCTCGTTTAAAGTCTTGAGCTAGACTTACCTGTTGTACGCACAATCATGGTGGTTTGAGGAGGTGGAAATCCTTTCTTATGCGATCAACTCGGTTATGGATATAAAGTTTAAGTCGAGTAGTGTTTACCTCAATAGTGTTGAATTTGGGATTGCTTACCTCGACTGTGCCGTATAAGAAGACATTAAGTACCTCAAAAGTGATTTCTTCGTTTGCCTTGAGGTCTAAATTGGTGATTCGAGGATCTTCCTTATTCAACAATACCTGATCCTCTATTTTGATGTGATTTGTTGTTCCTATCAGCTCGTCTAGGGTTTCCTTTGATTTCACTTCGTGTGGTTCCGATTCTTTTTTAAATTGTGTTGTCTACTCTTCTAGTTTGTCGACCCTAAGGCTTCGTTCCTCATCTAATTCTTCTTTGTTGGCATGAGGTCTAAGATCTAGCTTAGCTAGGTGATTTCGTGATGATTCCTGTAAAGAAGGTTGAACCAAATGGTTATCAATAAAATTAACGTTCGTACCTTTATTACTTGATGTCCTAGTTGGGTCAAGAGCTTGAAGAGTGATTGTTTCGTCGTCTACACGAAGTGTGAGTTCACTGAATTCTTTCTCTGTATGGTCTTTCTTTATTTCATCGGGATATGGCACATGAGGTTGGTATTCTGTAATTGTCGGTTTTGGTATATAATGGCACACCTCAACCTTACCTTCAATTACCACAGGTTCTTCCCTTGTGTTTGGTACGTCTAACCCTTCACTATCATAAATGGCTTGATTTTGTCTCTCGGGTTAGTTTCAGTATTACTTGGTGGACGTCCTTGCGGTCGTTCTGCCATTAGCTTTGCGAGTTGTTCGACTGCATTAGTGACTTCCTTGACTGACTTAGTTCCCCAACTCGGTTCTCGTTGCTTTTAAGTGTTTTCTCAGTATCTTGGAAGCGGCTTTCTGTGGCTGCCATGAATTTTGTCAGCATCTCCTCAATGTTCGACTCTTCTTCTTGTTGGTGAGGTGGTTGTTGAAAATCTTAATGAAGTTCTGGTCTTTGCCTATTTTGTTCATCCCACGAGAAATTGGGATGGTACCTCCAACCTGCATTATAAGTGTCATTATAAAAATTATTTTGTGGTCTAGAATAGTTACCCGTATAGTGAGCTTGCTCGTTTTCCATGTCATATTCGTAGGGTGGGTACTCAGGATTCGCCACGCCTCCTGAATCATATTGTATTTCTGGGTGTACCTGTGAGAGACTATTCAAACCATCAATCTTTTTATTCATTATCTCTAACTGATTAGATAACCTGGTGACCACGTCGTGGTTGAAAACACTGGTTGCTTTAGTAGGAATTGTCCCCATGCCTTGCCACTGATAATTATTCAGTACCATCTTTTCCATAGACTAAAATTTTCTGCCAAAAGCAAAATAGAGGAAAAATTAGCAAAGTAAAAATAAATAAAAATAAAAATAAAAAATAATAATGAAAATAAATTGCAATAAAAAAATGGCTAAAGTAATAAAAATTAAGCTTTCTTAACATTTTAGTTCCCTGACAATGGTGCCAAAAACTTGATCGCTGAAATCAGAGCTTTAAATTTGATAAAACGAATGATCAAACGTGGAGACTAACTCTGACAACGATTAAAGGCAAGTGTACCTATCAAACAGTAGTATAGCTTAGGCAAGACCGGATTGTCGATCCCAAAGGAACTAAAAGTACTAATACTAACTTTCTTTTTATTATTTAGCCAAAAATAAAGTGAAGTTGCTTTAAATCTAAATTAACGACTACTAAGCTAAAGACACAAAGACAAAAAGAACAAATTGGGAAATGACTTGAAGAAAAGCTCAGTTGATCACGATGATACCCTTAGGAAGAATCCACCTAGACTTCACTTGTTATTTAACAGTGAACCATATGATTTATTTACTTAGTTTGATCCGTAGGACTCCCTAACGTATATTAAATCCTCTCTCGAGGCGAATAACGTCTAACCCTAGGTTAATTAGTGGAACTCTTGTTCTCTTATAATAACCCCCTAGAATAGCAGTAAATCGATCTATGGACTCCCATATTATGTTTCACCCTAATCTGGCAAAATCTCGTAACCCTATCTCTAGGCGTTCGATCAACTCCGTTTAATTATGCGAGATCTACTCTTAAACAGGGTCTATTCCTCCTCCACCTAAGCACATTAGATTTGGATTAAGCATGCATAATTAAGAACAAACTAAGTATTTATCATATAATTCAGGAAACAATAACAAGATTCATCTAGGTTTCATCCCCTTCAGGTATCTGAGGGGTTTAGTTCATAACAAATAAAGAAAACATCTCAAGAGAAAAGATAAAACAAAACATAAGAAATCCCTAAAACTCCCTGAAGGAATTGAAGGAAAAATCCGCCGTCTTGAGTAGAATTCTGGCTTCTTGGGATGGATCAACTGGCTAACTTCAAGTAATTCCCTTAATTCTGACCTCTCCAGCTTGGCTCCTTGGCCTAGCTCGACGCCCTCATTTCAGCTTCTGTCGAACTCCCCTTTCAAGTTGCCCCCTTGGATGTTTATATAGGCTTTGAGATGCCTTACTTGGTCCCTAAGTATCCTAATTTAAGTAGAATTCCTACTAAGGTGTTTGAATAGGCTTTGGAATGTGTTTCTTTGCCTCCAAGTATCCTTTCCCGAATGAGATTGCTCTTTCCAGCGACAGGGACACGGCCATGGCACACGCCTGTGCGAATCGTGGCCAGGCCGTGTTCGGATTTCTTTAATCAGGCACGACCGTGTGAATCGGGGGTCAGGCCGTGTTCTGGATGATCAACAAGGCACGGTCATGTGGGCTTAAGTCCAGGCCGTGTCGATTTCGTGATACGGCCCATTTACTCCGTTTTGGGCCCGTTTTCCGTTCGTTTCATCCTCGGGTGCTTTCCTGGGTATAAAACATGAAAACAAAGGATTAAAAGCACCTTTTTACATAAATCGAGGCTTAAATCATCTAAAAGCATACTAAATGTGGGATTAAAATATGTTACTTTTGCGGTTTATCACATAACATATTGCATTGGGTTTGGTTTGCTGATTGGAGGAAGTACCGTTCTAGTGGCATCACCACATACCGTTATAGTGGCATCGCCACATATTCTTATTTTGGTGGCTCAGCCACATATACCGTTATTAGCAGCTAGGTTGCATTAGTGGAGAGTTTGGCTGGGTGGGTTGAGATGGTCCCACATGGAGAGATTGGTTAGTACGGGTGGAGAGTTTGGTTGGCATGGGTTGGGCACATGTTCATTGCATTGATTTTGGGGCTTAGGCCCAGATTGTTACCAAATAGGGCTTAGGCCCAGACTGTTACTGAATTGGGCTTAGGCCCAGACTGTGACCGTATCAGGGGATTACACACTGAGTTCTCGTAACTCACCCCTTTCTTTTAACCGTGCAGGTAATCCCTAGCCTTAGAGAATTTGGAACTGCGGAGGACTCGGAGATGGCCACACGTCGGATATGGTTTAAAGACTAAACTTAGCGATTTTAGTTTAATTTAGTTATTTTAAAATTATGGGGTTAATAATTTTTGTAATAAGGCCATTGGGTTTTTTCTTTTTAACTTTTATCTGGTATTTCTTTAAATTACAAACTGCTGGTCTGTTAAACACGAGTTTCCAAAACAACTGTTGCTTTCAAACACTACGTTTCCGCAACCCAATTTTTAAATATCATGTTTCCATAAATCATTTATTTTAATTAAACTTCCGCAATTGAAAAAGATTTTATTAAGTGATTAATAACTTTTTGAAAAGGGAATAGTTTTTATATAAACCACATTTTGAAAATAAATGAACGCAAATGAAAACGCAGTTTTTGAGAAACACTTGAATGTGCCACGCCAGATTCGGGCCAAACTTCTAGGCCGGGTTTGGGGTGTTACACATGGGGCAAGTTTGAAGCTTTCAAACTTGCTAAATTTAGCTATGGGCAAATCTACAAAGGCTTAAATAGTTAAGGGGTTTGAATGCAATTTTAAGGAAGCTTAAAGGGCTGTTTTGCAAGCTAAATAATCATCTAAAAAAGCTGATTGGGTCAGCATGTGGGATGGATTTGGGCAGCCCATCGCTCGGTTGGATTGGTCTTCTATGTTTAGCACAACTGGGCATCCTTTCATAATTAATTAATAATAATTATTTAACCCAAAATAAATTGGAGTAAAATTAAAATTAATTATATTATGAATTAATATTCATAATTTGGACCGTTTTAGGCTGAAAAATTATTTTGCCTCGATGCTTCAAAAAACGCTTCTCGGTTTTGTGCTTCTAGTAGTGTCTACAGGGCCAATTTTCGCCCTTTATGCGAGTCTGTCGAAAATAAATCAAAATTAATCAAAATTTATTATAAAATTAATTAAAATTCAACATGTTAATAAATTAAATACAATTTAATTATTTTATAATTATTATATATTTTTTTGACATGAATTACTACGAAATTGCATAAATTTGAGTTAAAAAGGGCATGAAAAACTGTGTATATTTTCCTGTTTCCACACCCCCAAAACTGAATTCATTGCTGGTGTAACATCCCTTACCCGTATTCAACGCCAGAATAGGGTTACGGAGCATTACCAGACTTACAACACTTTTAAACGTACATTTCACATACAATTTATCAATTCAAATACAATTCAATCATAAATAATCATAGTGTCCCTTAAACAAGCCTACGAGGCCTTAAACATGCATTGAGAGTGGTTTGGGACTAAACCGGATACTCAGAAAAATTTTCAACACTTAGTAAAATTTTCTCCAAAACAGGGGACACATGCCTGTGTGGCCAGGCTGTGTCTCTCACACGGCCACCAGACACGTCCGTGTCACAGGCCGTGTGAACATTCGAAATGGAAGCACATGGTCGTGTCCCAGCTCGTGTCCAAACAAGTGAGGTTATTGACTTGGGTTACATGGCCAACCACACGCCCGTGTGTCTAGCCCGTGTGCCCTTCGAAGTGGCCACACATGCTTGTATGCCAGGCCGTGTGCTAGGCCGTGTCAAACCTGTAAGGTATACTAACTTTTGGAACATGGCCAAGTCACACGCCCGTGTGCTTGGCCATGTGCCAATTATGGGGGTATACTGACTTGTGCCACACAGTCGAGCACATGCCCATGTGTGAGACTGTGTGGAGCATACTGACTTCATTTCAATTTCAACACTAGGGGACACACAACCGTGTTATTTGACAGTGTGTCACATACGGCTGAGGCACACGCCCATGTCTCTGCTCATGTGGAAAAAAATAGGCTATTTACCAAGCCATTTTGCCACCCATTTTACTCATACCTAAACCAACTCAAATGGTATCAATCCATAGCATAAATAACATTCAGTTCAGCCATAAACAAGACTAATCCATATCATTTTCAATACCAACATTCAACATGCTTATAACCTCAAACCTTACTCCATCAAAACATACCAATTCAACTAATTATAACTTTACTAAACAGACATTATTTTGAACCAATTCACAAACATAATTCACATATATGCACATAACCAAAATTCACCAAATTAAGCCAACTCTCATAGCTATATTTACAACTCAAAACATTTACATTCACAAGCCATTACAAATAACCAAAATCACTATAATCCCATAATCAAAATGACATCAAAATACCTATACATGCCATATACTCAAAACATAGTTTCAGAAGTACCAAAGATTTAATGAATAGTGTGGTGAAGTCTCCGAGGATCCCTGAATCCGAGCTAGCTTTGAAATCACTATAAAACATGGAAAAACAACAAAGTAAGCTATATAGCTTAGTAAGCTCGTATGTTAACAATGAGAAACTATCATCAGTCATTAAACATTCATATAATGGAAAACAATGTACAACAATTCTATTAAATCTCAAGCTATCAAATGATCATTCATATAACTTACCAAGAAGGTCATCAATTTCATAGTTTTCAATACTCAATTCATTTTCGTACGTATCTGTACTATCTCATACCAATCTCATATTCAACCACTTCCTTCTTTTACCCATTGAACCATTCGGAATAGAAGTCGGATACTCAAGGTCTCACACAATAAGTACATATACCATGACCCGAAGCCAAATCAAGGTAACTTATCCGAAATTCAGTTATCATGGCCTGGAGCCAAATCAGCCTATATGCATGGCCCGAATCCAAATCGGTTTATCTCGCACACAAAGTGCTAATAACATGGCCCGAAGCCAACTTAAATATACCTAATGACATGTCACTAGCATCTTAAACTATTCCTAAGGTTTAATCGGGTTTCCAGCTGTCGAATCTTAATCGAATCATTTTCGAACTCGTCCATAATCACATAAACACAATTCATGCTATATCAAAGCATATAAAATACATTTGAAACAAAATTATAACATACGAACTTACCTCGGATGTTAAAACGGCGAATCGAGTCGATTAATCGATAACTTTATCTTTTCCCTGATCCAAGTTTGTTTTTCGCTTTTCTTGATCTAAATATATTCAAAATTAACTTATTTAATCGTCTATTCATTCAATTTAGTCCAAAACACTCTTTAAGGAACATTTACACTTTTACCCCATATTTTTCACATTTTTCACAATTTAGTCCTTATTGTATAAAATCACAATGTAGGAAATTCCAAATATACCCATGCTATCTGAATTACCATAATGCCCCTAGAAGCCCATCATTTTCATTTATTTCACATTTTAACCACTAACTTTACACATTTCTCAATTTAACCCCTATTTTGTATTTTCACTCAAAATCACATAACAAAACTTATTTAAGTATAAAAAAACTAATCAAAATCTATCATTAAACATCAAAACTCATACATATTCATCAATGGAACATTCACAAACTTCAAAAATTTTGCAAATTAGTCCCTGGGCTAGCTAGTACTAGTTGCAACGATCACAAAAGCATAGAAATCATTAAAAAACGGGACAAAAATTGTACCTAATTGAGCATAGATAGCATGGTCAAATATTGGAGTTAAGAAAATGGCTCCTTCCCTTGGTAAAATCGGCTAGATGAAGATGACAATGGATAAAAATGGTTTTTATTTTATTAAATTTTTATTTAATAACCAATTTACCAAACTAACCTTAAAATTATTTCAAAATTTCAAAAACACGAGGCCATTAACATCCATTATCTAAATAACAGTCTAGTTATCACTTAAGAGCCTTAACTTTAAGGCTCTATAGCTATTAGACTCCTTTATCTAATAGAACGACACTTTTGCATTTTACGCGATTTAGTCATTTTTCTCAAATTGACCATTTCAACGATAAAATTTCTTGACAAAATTTTCACACAATCACCCAATCATACTGTAAACATTAAAATATTAATAAAATAAATATTTTGACCTAGGATTTGTGGTTCTGAAACCACTATTTTGATCTGACTAAAAACGGGCTGTTACAGCTGGTCCCGAGTAATGCAGAAAATGAAAAGAATTTCTCAGAAACACCTTTGACAAATTCTTTCAGAACAACATTTGTAACACGTCTAACCCGTGTCCGTCACCGGAGTAGGGTTACGAGGTATTACCGATCAATACATATCATTTAACGTATATATCTCATACATTTATGCATTCATACTTAATATTATTAAATCACAATCCCATTGTCCCTTATAAGGGCCTACAAGGCCTTAAACATTCTTTAGAAGTGGTTCGGGACTAAACTAAAAACTCGGGAAAATTTTGGAAACTTTTAAAAATTTCAAACATTCAAGAGTCACACACCCGTGTGAACAGGATGTGTGCCTCACACGGCTCGAGACATGCCCGTGTCTCAGGCCGTGTGGAAACAAGGCATACATACTGACTTCGGTCACACGGCAGACCACACGCCCGTGTGTCCAACCCGTGTGCACTTCGAAGTAACCACACACACCCGTGTGTCAGGCCATGTGCAAGGCCGTGCCAAACCTATAGGGTATAATGACTTATGTGACATGGCCAAGTGACACACCCGTGTGCTAGGCCTTGTGCCATTTAGGGGGTATACTGACTTGTACCACACAGCTAGTCACACGCCCGTATGTGAGACCATATGGAGTATACAAACTCCAATTCAATTTCAACACCAGGGGACACACGGCCGTGTAACAGGGCCGTGTGTCACACACGACTGAGACACACACCCGTGTGGACAGAAATAGCCATTTGCAAGGCCAATTTGCCGCCCCATTTTTGCACATACCTACATAAGTACAAATGGAACCATTTCAAGGCACAAATATGTAGCTAAATCAATCCAAATTCATGCACATTTCATGCTTTACAACTATTTCACTTACTCAAATATAAACCAAAACAACATTAACAATATGGTTCATTTACCATAATTCACATATATGATTCATTCAATAAAATTATTCCTAGTATGCATTATCAATTCAACCTCATTCATTCATTATAGATCAATTTACCTAATTCAAAACAAAGTCATTCACACATCTTTATACATTAACAAAATCATCATCCCAAGTCAATTTAAATGGCAATTATCACTTCCAAAACATAACCAAAATAACCATAATCCTATACATGCCATATGACCAAACCAAGAGCTCAAAAGTACCAAAGTGATGGTTGGATAGTGTGACATAATCTTCGACGATCCCCGAATCCGAGCTAGCTTTGAAATCACCATAAGACATGGAAAAATAAACAAAGTAAGCTTTATAGCTTAGTAAGTTCGTATGATATAAACTTAACTAATCACACATACACATTCATCAATCTAAACATATTATCATGAAATTTAATATTACTAGCAAACCTTTTGTCGAAACCATTTTAAAAGGTTTGAAAAAAATGAGGGATCGACTTTTACAAACAGAAATGGAGTCGCCACCAATCCCTTTTCACTTAGGTGTGATTGGATCACCTTGTAAAACATTTTATTTCAAAACATTAATTTTGGTCTATGAAATACAAGAAAACGGGTTCGGGAGTCGGTTACGTATGAGGAAGGGTTAGCACCCTCATAGTGCCCAAAAAATTGGTACCTAATCGATAAAATCGTGTCTAAATGTTGAAAATTTGAAAAATTACAAAATATGATCCTTTGATTAAAAAGAAAACTAAGACTTACCTATTTCAAAGTTAGGATATAACATCTCATGACTTCAAAGTTAGGCTCGCCTTTATTTGTAGAAAATTCTTATCTCGAAACACAAAACATCATATCCAGTAAGTTAGGATCCAATGTTTTGAATTTCCGAGAATAAGTTTTGATTTGGAAATCTATGAATTTCAATTTTAAAAGAAAAGGATACTTAATATTTTAAGTTCAACGATAAAAATCAAAACCCAGTGAGTTAGGGCACAATTTTTCTCGAAGTCCCCAAATATTAGATATCACCGTATTTTAAAAAAAATTATCTGAATAAAATGCGTCAATTCAACAGTTTTTTTTTATAAAATAATTGTTTGAGTAAGATATTACAACATACATATTTAATAGCAATTCGATATAACTACAAATTATACTAACACTAAATAATAAAAGAATAATATAACATAAATATATAAAGAACAATGTTAAACAATAATAAATGATCTAAAGAATATAAATAAATAAACATGTAATATAAAATAAATAGCAATAATTGAAATTTTCATGAAATAACAAAATCAGATGAAAAAAGGAATAATATATTTAAACATTGAATAAAAAAGAATGTAATGATTTTAAAATGATTTAATATATATAATAACAAAAATTAAAAGTAAAAAAACTTATAATAAATATATATAATTTAATAATTTAACACATGTATAAATGATTACATATAGTAAAAATAATTAGTAAATAGTATAAAGTATTTTTATATAAAAACATATATATATATACTAATCATAAAATTACATACAAATATAAAAAATATAAATAAAATATATTAGATAAGATAAATAAATTTTATATAAAATAAAATTTTAGAAATACTATATAATATAACATAATACTATATAATATAGAAATTTTAAAAAAATGTATAATGTAAGAAATAATTTATAAATTATAAAAATAACATATAATATAAATAATATTGAACCAAATAAAATAAATAATAATAATTAAATATATAAGGTTAATACATAAAAAATATATGAATTTTATACAAAATTAATATATAAATAATTAAAATTATATAATATTTTAATATGATAAAATAATTAAATATAGTAGTAGAGTAATTTAAAAATAAAATAAAATAAAATAAAATAAAGAAAAGAGGATTAAATAGCAAATAAAAAATACATATAAATGAACTAAATAAAAAATGCGCGTCATACTATAGGGGCTAAAATGGCAATTATGCCAAATTTTAAAAACGACGACGTTTTGTTCTTAGCTTTTAAGGAGCCCGAGGACTTAATTGAAATAGAAAGGAAGCCCTTCATTTTGTCGTCTGGGCTCCGATCATCGGACTCGTGGGCACGCGCCACATGCGCCGCCGCAGTCGACGGCCGGAGAGTTAAATCTCTCCATTTCGAAGGTATTTTCCTCTGCTTTTATTTTTTAAACACTATTTTATATGTAAAACATACATAAAATAACATGAAAAAGAATGGAAATCACCTCTGTAACTGGGTTTTGTTATTTTCTTTCTCCGTTTTTAGAATATTTGCCTGTATCTGTTTTTTCTGTATTCTCTCTCTGTGTCCGTTTACAAGTTTCTTCTAGGGTTTTTATAACCCAAAAAAAAAACGAAAGAAAAAAGGAAATACATATTGTCCATATTTGTTTCTTTCCTTTTGCTGTGTTTTCCTTATTTTGCAGGTCAGGAGCGACGTGGCGACGATAAGGCATAGTTTGCAAGGATTGCGGCGCGATCGAGGGCGCTAGGGCTAAACGAGGTTGTGGCGCGAGGGTTTCCCGAAAACCCTAGTTTTCCTGACTCAGCTTAGTGTCTGAGCCCTTTTTGGCTGCCTTGGTTTGGGTTTTAGTTTTAGGTTTAATGGATTGGTTTGCATCATCTGTTTGGGCTCGGGTGTAATGGGGTATTAGGTCTGGTTTTAGGTTTGTAAGTGGGCTCGGGTAGTTTTAGGTATTGGGCTAAGTGTAACAGGCTTTTTGGTTTATTGGTCTTGGGTTTTTGTTAAAAAATTGTAAAAAAATGGACATTTATTTTTTTATTAATTTTTTAATTCTAGTTTGTTTAACCCCTGGCATAAATGGGCTATTACAATTGCCCCTCTTTGCTCATTGTCGTGTAACGAGAATAGAGCAAAAACTATAAAATGATCCATTTTGCCCGGTCTTGTCAAATGGCTGCCAACCCAACTGCAACTTCAGGGGGATTGGAATGTAAATTTGATGGCTTCAATTTGCTTCATTGCAACTTCAGGAAGACAAAATCTGCTATCTTTAGCCTGTTCTACTACAACTCAGGGAGACCAGATTAATGTCTTCGATCTGCTTCCTACAACTTCAGGAATGCCAAATCTACTATTTTTCGATCTGCTCCACTGCAAACTCATGTGGACAAAATTTGATGTCTTCGATCTGATTCTTGCAACTGCAAGAATGCCAGATCTGCTATCTTTGATCTGCTTCACTGCAACTTCAGGAAGACAAGATCTGCTATCTTCAGTCTACTTCCCTGCTACTTCAGGGAGACAAGGCTAAAAGTGTCTTCGATCTGCTTCCTGCAGCTTCAGAAATACCAGATCTACTATTTTTCGATCTGCTCCGCTGCAAACTCAGGGGGACAAAATCTGATGTCTTCGATCTGATTCTTGCAACTTCAAGAATGCCAGATCTGCTATCTTTGATCTGCTTCACTGCAACTTCAGAAAGACAAGATCTACTATCTTCAGTCCACTCCGCTGCAACTTCAGGGAGACAAGGTTGAAAGTGTCTTCGATCTGCTTCCTGCAACTTCAGTAAGATGAGATCTGCTGTCTTCAGTCTATTCTACTGCAACTCTAGGGAGACGAGGCTGAAAAATGTCTTCGATATGCTTCTCGATCTGCTTCCTGCAACTTCAGGAAGATGAGATCTTCTGTCTTCAGTCTACTCCGCTGCAACTTCAGGAGACAAGGCTGAAAATGTCTTTGATTTGCTTCCTGCGACTCCAAGAAGATGAAATCTTTATGTCTTCAGTCTACTCCGCTGCAACTTCAGGGAGACAAGGCTGAAAGTGCATTTGATCTGCTTCCTGTATCTTTAGGAAGATGAGATCTGCTATCTTCAGTCTACTCCGCTGCAACTTCAGGGAGACAAGGCTGAAAGTGTCTTTGATCTGCTTTCTATAACTTTAGGAAGATGAGATCTTCTGTCTCTAGTCTACTCTGCTGCAACTTCAGGGAGACAAGGCTGAAAATGTAACACCCCTAACCCGGCCTAAACGTTACGACCGGATCTGGCATGTCACATAAAAAGGCTGTTTAAAAACTGCGCGTTTGTTAAAAATTTCGAGTTTAAATATTTATTCGCTTGTTATCCTTTTGTTAACATTTTGGAAAACGGTTATTAAGGGTTTAGGAAATTCCCGTATTGAACATTTAATAATAATAGGCAGTAATCAAATTAAAAGCTAAACCAAATAAAATATCAAAATTAAAGTTATAGTGGCCTTATTACTTAACAAAAGCCAAATAAAAATAAGCCCAAATAAAAGAAACAAGTTTACGAGTAAACATTGCATGGCCACCACAAGTCCGCCTCAACTCCCAAATCTACGGCTAGAGATTACCTGAAACATTTAAAAAGAGGGGGTGAGTTTAAGAAAACTCAGTGTGTAATTCCCCTTACGAGTGATAACTGGGCCTAAGCCCACAGAAGTAGATCGGGCCTTAGCTCTCACAATAACATACTTGGCCGAAGCCCACATAAATCGAATCGGGCCGTAGCCCTAACTTCATAGTATAGCAGATAACACATGCCAAATGATGCAAAACCCAATCCCAGCCTAAGTTTCCATCTGCTACACACCACATGTACCTGCCAATCATACCAATGGGGATTTCTACAATCAACCCTCACCGCTACACACCATCGATGGCAGTCATACTGCAGTTAGCTGCTCATCGTCAGAGTCGTGACATAGTCACCAGAACAGATCATGGCAGAGCCACTACAATAGATCGTGGTAGAGCCACTACAACAGAATGTGGCAGAGCCACCAGAACGCTTCCCCTTTCAATCATATCCCATTCCCATGCAATATGACATAATAATTCGTGTATGCAGTATGTCATGTATGCAAAACATATATCAGATAACGTATGCAACGAATTACCATCATAATCGAAATAACATAATACAACATAATCAAGCTAGTCAACCTCTAAGGGTATAACCGTAAATTTACCTACCAAGGGTATTTTTGTAATTTACCCACCAAGGGCATTTTCGTAGTTTACCTTTCAGGGGTATTTTCGTACTTTACCCTTCCAAGGGTATATCAATAATTTTGCACCTGCAATGGCCTTTCCCAAAAGCCCAAATGTCGCTCTGAGCGGCTCGGTTACCATCTTCGGTCTTTAACGGACTATTAGGCCTAAAACCTGATTTCGGCCCATTTGGGCCCACACGCTCATGTGGCCCACCTAACACAAATCTAGCCACGTATATAAGTTCCACCTAGTCTAGTTCACTATATACTACATCATCATACAATTTATTCCATTGGGCCCACTTCGGCCCATCGCGGCCCAAACAGCCTTAACCCACAAGAATACTACTGATGGCCTCAACTATCACGTCGAAGCCCCACACGTGCGCTCGCACGCTTGTGTGGCTACTATTGCCGTGACCGGCACTTTGGCATTTGCCGCTCTACAACTAGAGTAGAGAGAGTTACACACCTGATAGGAATTCTGAATCTGCTAAACCGCGCTCCGAAAGCTCCTATGCCCAACGCCTGCCAAGGTATGTTAACTCTCCTCCTAGAATGATCTTTATATAGCTAGCTCTTCACCTTCCTTCTTCGTATCTTTCCGAAGTGGGATCACTTTGTCAGTAGAGTTTAAATTCAACTGAAACTCTTGCCGTCCAATCCGCAAAATAAATACTCCCTTGCTTCTCATGAGATTTGAACCCAGGCTCCCTTGTAGCATAATCCACGTCGCTAACCACTTGGCCACAAGCTCCTCTTGTGTCTTAAACCATGGGCAACTAAATATAAATCTATAGCCAAATTCCAAGGTCTAAGTAAAAAGAAAACCAAAATGCAAAAGCCAAGACTTGAACCTTGGACCTCCTTCCTCCCTTGTGGCGTCACTCCCTTGTCTCTTATGTGGCGTCACTTTGCCACTACACCACACACTCCACTTGTGTCATTTTCCTCCACATTTTATTCTTATGGCCTACCTGCGGGTTTTTTTCACCACTAACCAAAATTTCCCTAAAGCCAAAGTTTGATCCCGGGCCCAAACCTACTAGGCCTAATTTCGGGATGTTACAGAAAATGTCTTTGATCTACTTCCTGCAACTTCAGGAAGATGAGATCTTTCTGTCTTCAGTCTACTCCGCTGTAACTTCAAGGAGACAAGGCTGAAAGTGCTTTTGATCTGCTTCTTGCATCTTCAGGAAGATGAGATCTGCTGTCTTCAGTCTACTCTGCTGTAACTTCAGGGAGACAAGGCTGAAAGTGGCTTTGATCTGCTTCTTGCAACTTCAGGAAGATGAGATCTTCTGTCTCTAGCCTACTCCACTGCAACTTCAGGGAGATAAGACTGGTGACTGTAATCTGCTTCCTTGCTATCTCGGGAAAATAAGATTCACCAAATATGATCTGCTCCACTACTTCTTAAGGAGATAAGATCTGCAAATTCACCGACATTGCTACACCGTCCACTAAGGGACATGACCTATAGACTCGGTTCCATATGTTTATGTCACATGACCAAGATGCTATGATCAGAATGAATCAAATGCTTCTAGCTACATGTGTTATGAGTGACATGAATGCAACATGTCATGAAAATGATTCCTTTTTAACGTTTAAGGATTAGGATACAATGATCGGAATGAATCAAATGCTCCTAATGAAGTTTGCTATGATACAAAAATGTTATGAGTACAATTCCTACTCTAGGTGTTATCACTCATTTGTTCTTCATTCTTGTTCATCAATCATATTCTGCTTAACAAGCTTGCCCTGCTATAATTTCAGAGTTAACTCCACTTGAAACTTGAAGATCCAATGCTTGTAGAATCCTACTATGATAGGAATTGAACTTTTTCAGTCCGTCCTATCTGCAATTTTAGGGTATAGGACTTATTTCAAATTCAACCCATTTAACCACAATTCAAGGGTTCTAAATTTTCCCATCCATTTCAGTCAATATTACTGCTCCTCCAGAGAAAGCCTTCTTCACCACATATGGTCCTTCCCAATTCAGCATCCATTTTCCTCTGAAATCCTTTTGTATAGGAAGAATCTTTTTTAATACAAGGTCCCCCTCATGAAACTCTCTTGGGCGAACTTTTTTATCGTAGGCTCGCATCATTCGTTTTTGGTACATCTGACCGTGACGAATAGCCCTTAGTCTCTTTTCTTCAATTAAGTTCAACTAATCATACCGAGCCTAGATCCATTCAACCTCATCCAATTTTATTTCTGACAAAACTCGAAGAGATGGTATTTCCACTTCAATAGGTAAAACTTCCTCCATCCCATAGACCAACGAGAAAGGCGTTGCCCAAGTAGAGGTTCTGACGGACGTTCGATAAGCATAGAGTGCAAATGGTAATTTCTCATGCCAATCCTTATAGGTCTCAGTCATCTTTCCTACTATCTTCTTGATGTTTTTGTTAGACGCTTCCACTGCCCCATTCATTTTTGGATGATACGGAGACGAGTTGTGGTGCTTGATCTCGATTTGACAACAAATTTCTGATATCGTGCTGTTGTTCAGCTTCAGTGCATTGTTTGATATGATCCTCTCGGGCATTCCAATCGACAAATGATCTTCTTCTTCAAGAACAGACTAACTGCTGCCTTAGTGACACTAGCATATGAAGTGACCTCTACTCATTTCATGAAGTAGCCAATTACCACGAAGATAAATCAATATCCATTCGAAGCTTTCGGTGAGATCGGTCCGATAACATCCATGCCCCACATGGAAAAAGGCCATGGGGAAGTCATAACATGCAAAGGTGACGGAGGAACATGAATTTTGTCTCCATAAATCTGGCATTTATGACATCTCTTAGCATAGCTGATACAATCTCCTTCCATGGTGGACCAATAACATCCAAATCTCATTATCTGTCTAGCCATCGTGAATCCATTAGCGTGTGTTCCACAAACGCCCTCATGAACTTCCTCTAGGATTTTCCTAGCTTCTATGGCATCAATGCATCTCGATAATACTTGATCTTTTCTCTTCTTATACAAGATATCCCCATCCAAAACATAGTCAGAGGCCATTCTTCTTAGTGTCCTTTCCTCATTCTCAGTTGCATGTTTTGGATATTCATGACTTTTTACGTATTGCAATACGTCATGATACCAAGGGCGGTCATCTTTTTCCTCTTCTTCCAGATTAAACAATGAGCTGGAACTTTGAGAATATTCATCTGAATAGATCTCATATCCTCTGGTCTGTTTACTTTGATCATAGAAGCTAGGGTCGCCAAAGCATCTGCCATCTGGTTTTCATCACGTAGGAGATAATTGAAAGTAATGTCCTCAAACTCCTCAATCAATCCCATAATTATTTTTCGCTAATCAACTAGTTTGGGGTCTCTTGTCTCCGCCATGTTATTCCTGCAATCAAAATCCAATCTGCATGTAAATGGATAATGATCACCACTCGGGGATACCAAGATTGCCCCAATTCCATTTCCCACAGCATTCGATGCCCCATCGAAATTTAGCTTCCACGGACATTCTTCAGTATTTGCCACATACATTAACTCTTCATTGGGGAAATCAAAGCTCAAAGGTTCATAATCCTCTAAAGCTCTGCTATCTAGAAATTCTGCTATTACGCTTCCTTTTATAGCCTTTTAGTTAACATAGACTATATCGAATTCAGACAGCAAAATTTGCCACCTTGCCATCATTCCATTCAAAGCAGTTGACTCCATCATATACTTTAACGGATCAAGCTTCGATATTAACCAGGTAGTATGATATAGCATGTACTGCCTCAACCTCCGAGTTGTCCAAATTAAGGCGCAACATAAATTCTCGATCGACGAATAACTCATTTCACAATCAGTGAACTTTTTACTGAGATAGTATATCGCCCTTTCTTTTCTTCCTGACTCATCCTGTTGACCAAGCACACATCCCATGGAGTTATTGAATACTGACAAATATAATATCAATGGTCTATCTGGATTAGGCGGAGATAGTACTGGTGCATTTGACAGATATTTTTTGACTTTGTCAAAAGCTCTCTGGCATTCATCGTCCTATACACCTTGGTTGTGTTTCTTGAGAAGATGAAATATGGGATCACATTTCTCAGTTAATTGTGAAATAAACCGAGCAATGTAATTTAACCTTCCAAGAAAGCCTCGAACTTTCTTTTGAGTGCGCGGTGGAGGCAATTCTTGTATAGCTTTGACCTTATTTGAGTCAACTTCAATTCCTCTTTTGCTTACCATGAAACCTAATAACTTCCCTAATCGAGCTCCGAAAGTACACTTTGTCGGGTTGAGTTTTAATTGAAATTTTCTCAATCTCAAAAACAACTTCTTCAAAAATTTCAATGTGTTCCTTTTCTATTCGAGATTTGGCAATCATGTCATCAACATATACTTCAATCTCTTTGTGCATCATGTCGTGGAACAATTTTACCATGGCACTTTGATATGTCGCCTCGACATTCTTTAGTCCAAATGGCATTACCTTATAACAAAAAGGTACCCCACAATGTTATGAAGGTAGTTTTCTCCATATCTTCAGCGTGTATCTTGATCTGATTGTATCCTGAAAAGCCATCCATGAAGGAAAACAATGAATATCCTGCCCTATTATCCACCAATATGTCAATATGAGGCAAAGGGAAATTGTCTTTTGGGCTGGCCTTATTTAGGTCCCTATAGTCTACGCACATCCGAACCTTTCCATCTTTCTTAGGGATAGGAACAATGTTGGCAACCCACTCTGAGTACTTGACCACCTGTATAAATCCAGCATCAAACTGTTTCTTGACTTCCTCCTTTATTTTCAACACCACGCCAGGCCTCATTCTTCGTAGCTTTTGCTGAACTGGCTTGCACTCTTCTCTTATGAGAAGGCGATGGACCACAATATCAATGATTAGTCCAGGAATATCTTGCTATGACCATGCAAAGATGTCTTTGAATTCCCGTAATAATTCAACAAGGTCTTGCTTCATCTCTTTTGTTATGCGTATTCCAATTTTCACAACCTTCCCTTCCTCTAAGGTTATGTTCTCCACCTCCTCTTCATGTGGTAAAATTTGTTTCTCCTCTTGCTTTACCATTCTTAATGGATCTGGAGATAAATCACAATCTCGGTCACCTTCAAAATCCTGAGATTCCTCTAAACACATGTCCTACTCAAAGTGGACCTCTAGATCTGTATTATTATTGCTCACTTCATTGATATCTAGGGACCTGTGATGGGTACCAAAGAATGTACAAAGAACAAATGAATTCGAGGACAACTATTCACATGATATGAATGAGAGAAAAAAATTTGGAATGAAATTAGAAAGTCAAAAGAGTAAAATGAAAGAATATTTGCTCAAGTTAACTATCAAAAATGTATTTTATTAAAACAATAATTTCTGAACATGAGCCCATTTCACAAAAGAAATCTTATTGTTCCTAGGCTAAAAAAAAACAACAAGAGCGTTCTAAATATTACTCTGTATAATCTCTAAAAACTATAGGAAGTTCCTCTGTAGTCCAATTGTTCAAAACACTTCCAAGTTCATAAGGTCGAATGCCCAACAGGTTTCTTTGTTCAACTTCTCCCCCGTGTATGGCATTGATGTGAAGACTTTCCAATAACCCTCTCTCAGGGTGAATTATCCCTCCGGATACAAAGTTCTGGGATATGTGGGGGAATGTCATCGATTCCCACTGGACTTCTTCCCCATTCAACCGTGCTCTCCTTCTGTCTTGCTTTTTTCTCGATTTCCTTCTTCCTTTGTTTAGCATCTGGCCTGAAACACAAGCCAAAACGATCCCTCTTCTCTTTCAGCATCGGCACTTGAACTTCCCCTTGGAGATGTCTGCCCAGTCCTTTTCCTGGTAGGGCTCCCTTCCTCACCATCATTTGTAAGCCCATCCTCGTTGTCTTGGATATCTTAGGCACCGGAACTTAATTCCCTTTCAAAATGAATGTTACGTTTACAAATTCTAAAGATCGGAAAGAACACTCAATGGCCTCTTCATTCGTCTCCACATATGGCGCGTCATTGGTAACAGTCGCTATGATGTCTTCTTCCGCGTTTACGGTAAATAGTCAGCCATCTATCACCAGCTTCAATTTTTGGTGCAACGATGAGGGCATTGCTCCTGCCGAATGAATTCAGGGCCTTCCCAGCAAGCAATTGTACGAGGGCTTGATATCCATCACTAGAAAATCCACTTCATACGTGTTTGGCCCAATCTGCAATGGTATATCGATTCTTCCTATTACTCTTCTCTCGGTGCCATCAAATGCTCTCATTATGTTCTGGCATGTCTTCATGTGAGAACTGTCTATCGGCAACCTCTTCAGTGTCGACAACGATAAGACATTCAAGGCTGATCCATTGTCGATTAGCACGCTCGGTAAAGTATATCCCTTATGAGTAGTTATGTGTAGGGCCTTGGTTGATCCCATACCCTTAGGTGGAATTTCATCGTCACTATAGGAAATAAAGTTATCAGCACTTCTGTTACTAACTAATCGGTCAAGTTTGTTGACAGATATATCTTTAGTAACGTAAGTCTCATTTAGCACTTTCATCAAAGCCTCACGATGTACTTCTGAACTTAAAAGTAAGGCTAGCACCGATATGTGAGTCGATTGCTTGCGCAGCTGCTCTACCACATTGTATTCACTGTGCTTCAAGAATTTTAAAACTTCTTTAGCCTCTTCCTCCTTCACAGGTTCGTTGATAAGGGCGTCAGGTCCTTTCTCTAGTTCAATTGCCACAGTCTTTGATTTTACTGGTTCTGTTCTGATGTTTATCGAGTCGTAACACCTTCCACTTCTTGTGTAGAATCCATCACTTTGGACCTCCTTGGAAGTGCTAGCTAAGTTTTCCACTCCCGGTGTTGTCACATTACAATCGTAATTCCATGGTACCATCTTGTTATCTTTGTAAGGAAAGGAAACAGGTTTTTGGATTACGACTTTAGGCGTGATTTGTGCCCCGCCTTCCGTGTTTCTCGGTCGGGAAATAATGATCCTTGGATAATTGACTTTCTGATTTGTCAACTCTCCTTCGGTTGCATGTATGTTTCCTCCCTCCGAGCCTTCTTCGTAAAACTCCAGCTCCTTATTGTCCATGAGGCTTTGTACCAATAGTCTGAACTCAGCACATTCCTGGATCTCATGTCCTTCAGCTTTGTGGAACTCGCAGTAGTTTCTTAGTCCTTCACATCTTTTCAAAGAGTTGGATAATAACATTCCTCTTCTCACCATTTCTTTCCACACCATTCTCAATGGGGTTTTCACCTCTGAGATACCCCCCTTTGTCCTTCTCACGACATTCTCTCCAATCGCATTTATCCCCTTATCTCCATGATTGGGTAATGCGGCACTGGGTGTATCATCAAACTTGACAATCCCCATCTTGATAAGGCTCTAAACTACCTTTTTGAAAGCAGTGCTATTTTCTATCGAATGCCCCGCTATTCCCGTGTGGTGATCACATTGAGCGTTTGAGTCATATCATTTAGGATATGGGGGTTGTAATGGCTGTAGATAATATGGGGACACTACATGTGCATCAAATAAACTTTGATATAGCTCCTTATACGTCATTGGGATTGGCATAAATTGGAGCTTTTCGGAATTTTGCCTTGGGCCAGATTTTTGTCTTGTCGACCCTTGTTGCCCAGCCGTAACTACCTTAGGCTGGCTAACAGTGATTGCCTTTGAGTACCCTTTGTTATATGTACTCGTATTGTTTACGTCATTGTCCTTTTTCTTAGGAACAGATCTTCTAGTGGTTTCCCCCGTTTCGATCTTTCCACCTCTTATGGAATTTTCAATCATTTCTCCTCCCATTACTATATCCACAAAGCTCTTGGTAGTGCTTCCTATCATATGAGTAATGAATGGAGCCTTCAAGGTATTGATAAAAAGCATTGTGGTTTCCTTCTCTAGGAGAAGTGGTTGAACTTGCATGGCAACTTCCCTCCAACTTTGTAAGAATTTCCTGAAGCTTCCATTCGATTTCTTTTCCATGTTTTGCAACATGATTCTATCAGGCGTCATGTCTGTAACATGATTGTACTATTTCATGAAGGCTTGGGCTAAGTCTCTCCAGGAGCTAATATTAGTGCGGCTGAGTTAATTGTACCACCTGGATACTGCCCCCACTAAACTGTCTTGAAAATAATGAACCAAAAGTTGATCATTGTTCACGTAACCAGTCATCCGTCTACAGAACATAGTGATGTCAGCTTCAGGGCAACTAGTCCCATTGTACTTCTCAAATTCCAGCATCCTGAATTTATGAGGAAGCACCAGATCTGGGACCAAACTCATGTCCTCGTTGTCTTCAGCATTAACTATGGGACTCCTTCCTTTGTCCATTGCCCCACTCAGCATCTGGGCCATTTGAGCCATCATGTTCCTTTGAGCCTCCAACATTTGGTCCCTCATCTCTTGTTGAAGTTTTACCATTTGCTCTTGCATCTGGTCCTGCACATCTCTTTGGGATTGTTCTAGTCTTTGATCCATTTTCTATGATTTGACACGTGTACCGTAAGGGTGTTTAGCTTCCAGATTTTCCTTAGCTAACTCTTGGCCACGATCTGACTATAGCTCATACTTTATGCTCAATGAATCAGCCTGTGCTGCCAAAGTCTGTAGGTGATCAGCTACCTCTCGAATCTAGACTATTGCTTCAACCATGAGATAATCCCGACTTCTGACTTGATCATGAGAATGGTGAAGCTCCTCCTTCCAACGCCCTTCTCTTGTTTCAAGAAGCTCGGTCCAAAGTTCACAACTGTGCAATGCTGATTCTAACTCTTCAATCTTACCCTTCATTTCCTCAATCTTGTTCAGACTTGACTTTAGCTCGAATGCGGAATTATGGCTTCGATGGTGATGAACAAATCATCCAACTTTAGCCACTCTAGCTTTTAATTCTTCCTTTTCATTTCGACTTTCTGACAAACTTTTCTCTAGGGCCTCATATTGCGCTTACATTTCTTGGAACTTCCTCTCCCAATAGCCAGCTTTAGCCTTTTCCTCCTCGACCTCTTGTTGCCACTGTTTTGAAGTCTTCCCCAATCCGGCATACTTTATTGATATACGCATCTTCTTATATTCTATCTCCAAGCTATCTCGATCTTCCTCAATCTTCCTTTTCTCATTTCTTATCTTTTCAGTCTCTAGTTTCTGAACATCCATGTCTAAGCTCAGGTACATTTTTTCCTCTTCCAACTTCGCTATCTTCTTTCCAAGTTCTGAATTCCTCCTTTCGAAATCTTGTTTTATCATCTCCAATTTCGATGGGACCACACGTAAAAATTCTTCGATCGATCGAGCATCTTCTAGCACAGGGATATTGTCATTGACTCTCCTACTCCACCATCCGCTATACTCTGGGGTCGTCATTGGGCTTAGATCCGCTCTCTTCATGCAATGGGTCTGATTCCGGCATGTCGAGGCTATACTAGAACTTTTTCAAAACTTACAAATTTTCTCTTTTATACAGGGCTCACACGCCTGTGTAAAATTAGACACGCTCGTGTATAAACACACGCCCGTGCTCTTCAACCGTGGTCGATACTGACTAATTTCACACGGCCTTGACATGCCCGTGGATTTAGACCGTGTGCTATTCCTTGATATACTGACTTAATCACACGGCCTGAGGAACACGCCCATGTTCTGACTGTGTATAACCCACGACCTAAACAAACGGCCGTGGGATTAGCCCGTGGTCTATCCTGACTTAAAACACTAAGGTGCAGGGTACGCACGGCCTAGACACACACCCGTGTGTCCAACCATGTGGGCACTTAGAGGCTATCTACCAAGCCTTTTTCCACCCTCATGTATACATTCATATGCTATTTCAAATATTCTCAAATAATCAATTAAAACACATGCATTAAAGACATTTAATCATTAAAGAGATAAAGCCTTCATCCCATAGACTAGGGAGAATTATTCCCAAAATAAATACAAACAACTTAGACCATCATCTATGGTTATACACAACCAAACTCTAAGTTCTCTTAAGCCAACACAATTTGGATACATTAATTGGAACTTAATCAACCTTAAGTGCTAGCCCTATACATGCCATGACTCATAGAGACTTGATACCTCATACCGAATGTCTGCTCGATAGTGTGTAAACATCTCCGGCGATCTCCAACCCAAGCTAGCTAAAATAACCTATAAGAGATGAGAAAAGAAGAGGGGTAAGCAATAATGCTTAGTAAGTTAATCTGCATAAACTGACAAACATTGATATTCATTGAATATCCATGACTGCTAGTTATTATGATAAGCTTTTCTCATGAACTCACGGTTACTTACTCAATCATCTTTAAAGGTTACTCATTATACCTTTTACCATATTTTTACCATGCCACAAGCCAAATGCTCGTTTAACTAGCATACATTCCTGCACTGATCATCACAACATCATATAAAACAACACATCAAGCATTTTCAATAAGCCACTAATATTACTAATCTCTCGGTGGCTACGCACTTAGCCCACCATTTAATCTCTTATAGGGTGGTATCGCACACAGCCCACCAATCATTTATAAATGATGGTATCACACACAGTCCATCGATTACTAATTTATCAGGTGGTAACGCACACAGCCCACCGATAATAATGTAGTTGATGGTATCGCACACAGCCCATCAATTAATAATATATCAGGTGGTAACGCACACAGCCCACCGATAATAATATAGTTGATGGTATCACACACAGCCCATCAATTAATAGTATATCAGGTGGTAACGCACACAGCCCACCGATATTATACATTCACAAATATTTATCCAAATACATTTCTCTAATTCAAATGTTCAACCGAGAACATCCTTACACATTTCTATTCTTACTTAACTTTCTACGATACTCGTTCTCATTCATACAATGCATCAATAACTCTATCTCATGCAACTAAGGTGCATTAATTTCACATATCCCATTAGGGTTCATCATATATTGAATTCATATCAATTCAGTTCAACACATACTTGCGCTTCTCGTGGTACAACCACCTACATTCAACCTATCCGTTGAATCATTCAAATTGTTAAATGACTCTCTTGAGTCTCATACACATAGTTCTCCTTGACATCATACCCCAACGGGGTATTACATACATTAACATGTATGCCATGTCCCTGACATGGTCTTATACAAACTCTTACATCGAGGCCATATTCCAATATGGTCTTACTCGAGACTTTAACCAACATTATGTCATGCTATACACATTCCTCATTACTCTTAGATTCAATTCTATTGACATCTCATCAAAAGATATTTCACACATTCATACAGAAAAATATACATTCTATACCACATTAGAATGTTAAATTAACTCATACGTAATTGCAACACTTGCACATGAACTTACCTCGATGCTGGAAGGGCCGAAAAGGGACTTTTGCCCGCCTTTTTCTTTTCACCCGTTCTAGGTCCGAAACTCAATTTCTTTAATCTAAAACAACGAAATTTACCGATTTAATCACTTATAAATCATAAAACACCATAATCTACACTTTAGGCAAAATAATATTTTTCCCCTACACTTCGACAAAATTATGATTTTGCCCCTAGGCTCGTAAATAAATTGTCATCACATTTTCTTGTTAAACAAGCTTAGCTGAACATTTAATCCTCTTACAACTATCCATAATTCCAACTATTTCATGCCTTAATGAACAAATTACAACTTTTGCATTTTAGCCTAAATTAGGTGTTTTCATAACAACACCTTTCACAAAAGTTGTTTATCATCTTCCTAGCATTCATTTTCTTCCATAAAAACTCAGCCAACAACACAAACTCTCTCATGGAAAGTCTCTAGACTTTCAACCATGTTGCAAATTAGTCCCCCATTAGCTAGATTAAGCTTTGGGGAGTCCAAAAATCCAAAAATCGTCAAAAACAACCATCAAAATGACTTGCTTGAATGGAGAAAAGCTTGCTGCAAAATTTAAGCTTTCAAACCCCTCCCATGGCTAATATTTTCGGT
Organism: Gossypium australe; assembly: GCA_005393395.2. Taxonomy (NCBI): domain Eukaryota; kingdom Viridiplantae; phylum Streptophyta; class Magnoliopsida; order Malvales; family Malvaceae; genus Gossypium; species Gossypium australe. The sequence continues at coordinate 67,349,645 of CM016617.1, forward strand.
TGGAGAAGAAGACTAAATGAAAAGATGATAGCTTTTTCTTATTTCCTCTTATTTTATTCATTTTGTCAACTATTGTCACCAACACTTGTCAGTTTATTAACTCCTTGTCCCCTTGACTGTCCATCACTCATAGGAAGGCATAATTGCACTTTAGAGACCTCCAATTTATATTCCATAGCTATTTGGCACCTTTAGCAATTGAAATAGAACTTTCGCACTTTATGCGATTTAGTCCTTTTTCACAATTTGGCTAGAAATTGCTAAAATTAAGGTACCAAAATTTTCATACACCCTTACAAACATGTTATAACACATAGAATAACATGAAAATAATTTTCTCTATCCTCAGTCTAGTGATTCTGAGATCATTGTTCTGACTAGCCCCTAAATCAGACTGTTACATGTTTTCACACTATCGAGTTGACACTTGGAATGAGGTATCAAGTCCCTATGAGTTATGGCATGTATAGGGCTAGTACTTAAGGTTGATTAAGTCATTGTTAATGTGCCGAATGTGTTGGCCTAAATGAGTTATGGGACGCTTGTATATAGACATAGATGATGACAAAAGTCGATTGAAATGGTACTAGAAATAGTTCTACCCCATGTATGGGAGGAAGACTTCATTTTTATGATTAAATGTCTTTAATTCATGTGTTTTAATTGATGATTTGAAAATGTTTGAAATAGCATATGGATGTATGCAATGTAGGGTGGAAGAAGTCTTGGTAGATAGCCTGATAATTGTCCACATGGGTAGACACACGAGTGTGTGTCTAGACCATGTGGGAGGCACAGCTAGCACATGGGCGTGTGCCAAGGCCGTGTGAAGTCTGCACTTTGCACTTGGAATTTAATGCACCCCAATGATGAAGCACACGGGTGTGTGTGTGTATGCCGTGTGGATAAGTCAGAATGCTAAGTTTTAGCACACGGGTTCTTGCCACGAGCGTGTCAAGGCCGTGTGGAATTGGTCAGTGTACACCACAGGTGGAAGACACGGGCGTGTGACCCCTATTTGTTAAAAAGTTACTTGAACTCGTAAAAGTTCCCGGAATAGTTTGCAGACTTCTCAGAAGTATGTTTAGGGCCTTTTAGGCCAAGCTTATACAAAGGATGGGTTTAAACGAAATTTTTATCACCCTATTTGAGATGTTTAAGTAAGATCAATTAGGTAATGCCTCAAACCCAGTTCCGGCTCGATTACGGGTAAGGGGTGTTACAGCCGGTATAAACTACCTTGATCTGAATTGCCTTAATACGAGCAAAGATGCATATCCAATGGCTCCCCAAATTCCAAGTAGAGGGACCCAATCAAAACTCCCACACCTATACAGAACTTCATTAGGAACCATCCAGGGAGCTCTCCACTCAACATCTTATTCTCGGAGATTTCATAGAAGCGCTATCCAATTTTCCTCAGATATGTCATCTCTTCTTGGGGTAGCCACTATCTCTTTTAATAGAGAATAATTTTCTGAGAACACCCGATAAGAAACCTTGTCCACCCTCCAGAAGTGACTATGGAACCAAGCCAGCAACAATTGTGCACATCTTATAAATTTGCCTTCCCTAGCTGTCTTACATGCACTCAATGATCGAAATGTTTCCCTCAAGATTGCAGGAACAGGTGTGACTTATTTTTCAAGTCGATTAAAAAGATCTAAGACAGCTTCATCTACGTATCCTAATGCCCTAGGGAAGATCACTAATCCATATATTCTTAAAGCAAATACATCGACTTTCTTTTTCATATCAGGATGCTCTAAAATCAAATCCTTCAAAGCTTTCCATGAGATGCATTTATACTCACCTTTTTGTTTGATTCTGGCGGTGACCCACTATTCACTCATTCCCGTAATATTCATCAGTTTCCTCACAAAGGTTGGAACATTAGGAGCCCTTGAGTAAGCCTTATCTACTTGGGTCTTGGGACAACGCAATGGAACTGTACACTACTCCACCGTAGGCACCAAATCAACTTTTTCGAAAGTAAAGCAACTATACGCAGAGTTCCAATATTGGGAAATGGCTCGAAACAAATGTTCATCTACCTTAATGTCCAATAGGTATGGCAAATCCCCATAGCTGCAATAAAACAAATGCTTGGTCTCATTACTCCACTGATCCCATATCTCTCTTAATTCGTGAAGATTGTTCTGCGTCACACTGATGCGAGTGTAATGCCATAGCTCTGATTTGTAACCTTCGGCTAAGCTATCTCCTTTTCCTAACTGTGCTTGCTCTGACCACCTACGGACGATTGCATTGTCCTCCACTTTATCAAGGAATTCGTTCTCCATAACCAGCTTTCTAATTTAGAAATTGAACGTGAATTGATACCTCTTTAAAATATGAAATGACATGCAACAAAATAAAACAAAGTCGATTAGTAGCATGAAGTAAAATATAAAGCAAATAATCAATCGCCTATCTGGGTAATTGCTAAGGTTTGGTATAGCTCTTCCTAGGGTAAGCACTTAGGTTTTCTATATGTGGTTTAGCTCTAAAGTTGAGGTACCTAAACCAGCAGATTCTTCGATCCTCAGCCATTATAGGCTCATATGGACCGAGTTCAGTTCAGGGGAATACATTTCCCTATGGCTGCATGAAGATGAAAATCTCACGAAGACATAGGTACGGATGTATCCCGAAAGCGATTCACTATCCTGCACGGAGGTCAAAACCTCACGAAGGAGTAGCTTCTCACTCCCACTTAAGGGTGCGACCACAACGGTCATGCAATGCAATGTAGAGATATTTTATAAGTTCAGACCCAAGGACATGAAATTATAGATTTTACGGCTTGACTCTCTTATTTGTCCCCAGCGGAGTCGCCAAGCTGTCGAAACCATTTTAAAAGGTTTAAAAAAAGGGGGATCGACTTTTAAAAACAGAAATTGAGTCACCACCAATCCCTTTTTACTTAGGTGTGATTGGATCACCTTGTAAAACATTTTATTTCAAAACATTGATTTTGGTCTATGGAATACAAGAAAATGGGTTCGGGAGTCGGTTACGTATGAGAAAGGGTTAGCACCCTCATAGCGCCCAAAAAATTGGTACCTAATCGATAAAATCGTGTTCGAATGTTGAAAATTTAAAAAATTGCAAAATATGATCATTAGATTAAAAAGAAAACTAAGACTTACCTATTTCAAAGAAATAAAACGTTATATCAAGTAAGTTAGGATATAACATATCATGACTTCTGTAACATCCTGAAATTGGGCCTAGCAGAATTGAGCCCAACGGGCCTTGAGCGTAGTAGCGTTTAAAATTTTTATAGAATAAGAGATTGGCTTAAATGCAAGTTGGACCTATTAGATAAGTGATTTTGGAAGGTTAGAGGGCTTCTATGAAGTCCTAGGATCAAACTTTGGCTTTGGGGAAATTTTGGTTTTAGGTGAAAAAAACCCTGGGAGTTGGTATGTAGGCTTTAAGAATAAAATATGGAGAAAAATGACACAAGTGGAGTGTGTGGTGTAGTGGCAAAGTGACGCCACATAAGAGACAAGGGGGTGACGCCACAAGGAAGGAAGGAGGTCCAAGGTTCAAGTCTTGGCTTTTGCATTTTGGTTTTCTTTTTACATGGACCTTAGAAGTTGGCTATAGATTCATATTTTATTGCGCATGGTTTTAGACACAAGAGGAGCTTGTGGCCAAGTGGTTAGCGGCGTGGATTATGTTGTAAGGGAGCCTGGGTTCGAATCTCATGAAAAGTAAGGGAGTATTTATTTTGCGAATTGGTCGGGAAGAGTTTGAGTTGGATTTAAACTCTACTGATGGAAGGATCCCACATCAAAAAGATACAAAGAAGAAAGGTGAGAAGCTGGCTATATAAAGAGCATTCTAGGAGGGGGTAAACATACCTTGGTGGACGTTTGGGCACAGGAGTGGTCACAGCGCGGTTTAGCACCAGATTCCTATCAGGTGTGTACTTCTCTACTCTAGTTGTAGAGCGGCAAATTGCCAAAATGCCGGTCACACGACGTTAGTAGCCACACGAGCGTGCGAGCGCACGTGTGGGGGCTTCGACGCGATAGTTGAGGCCATCAGTAGTGTTCTTATGGGTTGAGGCTGTTTGAGCCACGATGGGCCGAAGTGGGCCCAATGGGCTCGTGGGCCCATATGAGTAAATCGTATGATTGTGTAGTATATATGGAACTAGACTAGGTGAATCTCATATACGTAGCTAGATTTATGCTAGGTGGGCCTCACGAGTGTGTGGGCCCGAATGGGCCGAAATCGGGTTTTAGGCCCAATAGTCCGGTACAACCAGAAATGGTAGCTGAGTCGCTCGGCGCGACATTAGGCCTTCGGAAAGAGCATTGCAGGTGCGAAATTATTGAAATACCCTCGATAGGTAAACTACAAAAATACCCTTGGTGGGTAAAATTACTGTTATACCCTTAAAGGTAGTTTTAGCGTGATTGTGTGTAGACCCGAACACACTTTATTTTTAACTGTATTATTAATGTATGGGCCGAAAAGCCGAAGAAGGCTGTCTATACAGTCGAAATACCCTGGTGGATAAGGCAAGGAGTGCCAGGTACGTGTCTGAAATGACTTAGTATGAGGTTGGATGTATGTGATAATTTAATGCCTTGTTAATAGCATGTTACATTTATTATGACATATATGTTGTGCATGGGATGTGGGAATGATGATAAAGGGGAAGCGATAAGGTCACATAGTGATCGGTGGCTCTGCCACAAATGATTTATGAGGTCACATGGTGATCGGTGGCTAAGCCACAGTGGATTTTAAGGTTACATAGTGATCGTTGATATAACCAGCAATATGACTGTCGAGACGGCATGTAGCGGATGGAAGGTTGATTGTAGAAATCCTCAAGGTGTGTTGGTTGGTACGGGTTGGCGTGTAGAGGATGGAAAAACTAGGTTGGGCTGGGACATGTTGCAGTCATTTATTTCTATGCCATATTGAGTGGGCTAAGGCCCAACATGCATTTGCGGGCTACGAGCCGTTTATGTGTTTCGGGGAATTTACACACTGAGTCTCAATGACTCACCCCTTTGTTTAATTTTGCAGGTAATCATTAGATCGCGGATTTAGGAGCTGAGGCGGACTTGTGGTGGCCATGCAATGTTTTCTTGTAAACTCGTTTCTTTTATTTGGACCTATTTTTATTTGGGTTTTTGTTATGTAATAAGGGCACTATAACTTTAATTTTGGTATTTTATTTGGTTTAGCTTTTAATTTGGTTACTGCCTATTGTTATTAAATGTTCAATACGGGAATTTCCTAAACCCTTAATAACTGTTTTCCAAAATGTTAACCAAAGGATAACAAGCGAATAAATATTTAAACTCAAAATTTTTAACAAACGCGCAGTTTTTTTAAACAACCCTTTTATGTGACATGCCAGATCTGGTCGTAACGTTTAGGCCGGGTTTGGGGTGTTACAACTTCAAAGTTAGGCTCGCCTTTATTTGTAGAAAATTCTTATCTCGAAACACAAAACATCATATCCAGTAAGTTAGGATCCAACGTTCTGAATTTCTGAGAATAAGTTTTGATTTGGAAATTTATGAATTTCAATTTTAAAAGAAAAGGGATACTTAACATTTTAAGTTTAACGATAAAAATCAAAACCCAATGAGTTAGGGCACAATTTTTCTCGACGTCCCCAAATATTAGATATCACCATATTTAAAAAAACTATTTGAATAAATTGCGTCAATTCAACAAGTTTTTTATAAAACAATGGTTTGAGTAAGATATTACAACATACGTATTTAATAGCAATTCGATATAACCACAAATTATACTAACACTAATTAATAAAAGAATAATATAACATAAATATATAAAGAACAATGTTAAACAATAATAAACGATCTAAAGAATATAAATAAATAAACATGTAATATATAATAAATAGCAGTAATTGAAATTTTCATGAAATAACAAAATCAAATGAAAAAGGGAATAATATATTTAAACATTGAATAAAAAAGAATGTAATGATTTTTAAAATGATTTAATATATATATAATAAAAAAATTAAAAGTAAAAAAAAAAACTTATAATAAATATGTATATAATTTAAGAATTTAACACATGTATAAATGATTACATATAGTAAAAATAATTAGTAAATAGTGTAAAGTATTTTTATATAAATATATATATAATATACTAATCATAAAATTACATACATAATATAAATAATATAAATAAAATATATTATATAATATAAATAAATTTTATATAAAATAAAATTTTAGAAATAATATATAATATAACATAATACTATATAATATAGAAATTTTTTTAAAAAATATACAATGTAATAAATAATATACAAATTATAAAATAACATATTATATAAATAATATTGAACCAAATAAAATAAATAATAATAATTAAATATATATAAGGTTAATACATAAAAAAAATATGAATTTTATACAAAATTAATATATAAATAATAAAATAATATAATATTTTAATATGATAAAATAATTAAATATAGTAGTAGAGTTATTTAAAAATAAAATAAAATAAAATAAAATAAAGAAAAGAGGATTAAATAGCAAATAAAATACATATAAATGAACTAAATAAAAAATGCGCGTCATACTGTAGGGGCTAAAATGGCAATTATGCCAAAATTTAAAAACGACGACGTTTTGATCTTAGCCTTTTAACAAAAATAAAAAATTATCAAAAATAAAAAATTCAAATTGAACTTAATTTAAAAAATTATAATAGCGGAAGGACCAAAATGGCAATTAGCCCTTTTAACAAAAACGTGCGGATCCTCCATAGGTCAGGTCAACGTGCGGGTCACAGGCCTTTAAACGACGTCGTTTTAATGCTTATTGGCTTAAGCAAAAACGGCGTCGTTTTTACACTACTATATAAGTCAGTTTTGATAAAAAAAATCATTTGTAAACTGTTTTTTTTTTAATTCAAAATCCTCTAAAGCCCTTCATTCTGTCGTCTGGGCTCCGATCATCAGACTCGTGGGCATGCGCCACACGCGCTGCCACAGTCGGCGGCTGGAGAGTTAAATGTAACAACCTGAAATTGTGGGGCTATGCATTTAATGTGTGGTTATGTTAAATGTGAGTGTCAGGGGTCCAGAATGGGCTCAGGGTTGGGCAGAGGCCTTAATCGAATTTTCTGTTTGGACACTCTAGTGGAAAGCCTGGTAAGATAGGGCTGAAAAGATGTTATCTGTGTTTTAAAATACAAATGGGCTTGTGGCCCAGTGGCAAAGTGGCGCCACTTAAAAGTAGGGAAGTGGCGTCAACTGAGGAGGCCCAAATTCAAGTTGCATGAAGCCCAACTATTTTAATTAAAATTGGCATTAGGGTTTTATTCTCCCATTCTCTTCTTTATTTTCGGCATTTAGGGTTTCATCTTCTCTCTTTTCCTCATTTTCTGAATAAAAGCCGAAAACTCCCTTAAGCATTCTTTCTTTTCACATTTGTCCGCCATAGCCGAATCTGCCCTAGCCTTGCCGAAATTCTTCTTTTTCCTATACCGTACCTATCACTTCTTTACGTTTGATATTACTCTTTTCTCTCAATCATCTCCTTCTCAAAAGCCGAAACTTTATAGATCTCTTGAGATCATCTTTTCTTTTTGACCTTCTCAAAAGCCGAAACTTCATAGATCTCTTGAGATCATCTTTTTTTTTTGACCTTCTCAAAAGCCGAAACTTCATAGATCTCTTGAGATCATCTTTTCTTTTTACCTTCTCAAAAGCCGAAACTTTATAGATCTCTTAAGATCATCTTTTCTTTTTGATCTTCTCAAAAGCCAAAATCTTCTAGGAGTTGCCGAATTCTCTGTAAAGGTAGGTGCTGATTTCTTCTGATCTATTCTTTTTCTCTTTCGGTTTTTAGAAGACAAAGCCGAAAGGCTAATGGATTGTTGGTTTCGTGTGTTTACGTGTTGGGCGACATTCGGGAATTGAAGTAGATCGCTTAGATCTAAAAGCCGGAACCTCTAGTCTCTAAACCTCATATCTCTCTTTTCAAGATTTCAAGGTAAGGGGTTTTCTTTAGATTTTTGTTAGGTTCGTTTATCGTAATCTTAACCCTATAATATGGATTAACAACCATACATTGTGATAGTAGCAACTGATAAGGTCTTTTAATGGAATCAAATGTCGATCAAGTGAAGGAGGGGATTGGATCTGTAAACCCAATCCCTAAGTTTAAGAAACGAGCAGTGTCAGCAGTTCGGGATTGGCCACCGAGTTGTGGACCGGTGTCAGAACAAAATCTTAGACAGTTAGCAGTTGTATCGACTTCTGATAGTGTCGACATAGAAGGTCTCGTCTTGACTGTAATCAGGTGTGTAGATCTCTAACACACTAATTAATCTGTACAAAATATATGTTATGGGCTAAAAGCCGGAAAAAGGCTGTATAGTAATCTGTACTAAATATATGTTATGGGCTAAAAGCCAGAAATAGGTTGTATAGACAGTCGGATTGTAACATCCTAAATTTATGGGCTTATGCATTTAGTGTAGGGATATGTTTAATTTGTTAATTTAATTAATAGGGGTCCAAATTGGGCTCAAAATTAGGCAAAGGCCTTGGTTAAATTATCTGATTGGGCATTATAGAGTTAAAAGGTGGTAATTGTGTTTAAAATGCCAACGTGGACTTGTGGCCCAACAAAAGGTGGCACTGCCAGGGAATTAGAAGGTGGCGCCATTAACAATTAAAGGGGCCCAAGTTTTGGCCGCAAGGAGCCCATGTTTTTGGGCCATTTTCGGCACTTAAAATGGAGCAAGGGGTGATGCCACACACAAGGAGTTAGGGGCCCAAAATTTAAGTTTTATGGAGCCCAAATCTTTTAATTAAAGTTAGCTAAAATCGGCATTAGGGTTAGGTGAGGTGGACGGCTACAAGGCTCAAAAATAGGAGGTAAATCATAGAATTCTCTATGTGTATCGAAGTATATATAAGCATGTATGATATTTTCTTTATGTGTATGCATGGGGTTGGAATATGATATTGAAGGGGAAGTGCATGACAGGTCACTCGGTGATCGGTGGTAGAAATCCCACACATATAAATGTTAGGTCACATAGTGATCGGTGGCTATGCCACATTTAATAATTCTTGAATAACAGGAACAGGCAGTACGGCTGTCGTTTTGGTGTGTAGCGGATGGAGGGTTGATTGTAGAAATCCCCAAGGTGTGATAGTTGGTACGGGCTGGTGTGTAGAGGATGGAAACCTAGGATGGGTTGGGCTATTCATCATTTATTATTTGATATATGATTATGATTGATACCTTCATGTATGGGCCAGGGCCCATAATGTGTTTGTGGGCTCAGGTCATTGTGTGTTTCGAGATTTATACACTGAGTCTTGGTGACTCACGCTTTCCTTTTTCTCTACTCTTTCAGATGAGCAGTAGAATGTGGACATGGGAGCCAAGACGGACTCGAGGGGCCATTAAGTTGTTAATTCTGCCATTATTTCGATGTTTATTAGGTTTTATTTTATTCTTATTTTGGGAATATTTATGTAATAAGTCCCCATCGTTTTTATTCAACTAAGTAGTTTTCAATGTTCCGTACTTATGAATTTGTGTTAAAGATTTTATTATACTTAATAATAATAATACAAAGGTTCTATTTTTTTAAAATGTCAATTATTTATTCAGATAAAGTCTAATAACTTATGACTTCCAAAACCAACAAAGCAAAAGTTTTCAATGTACAACCCGTAACACGCCAGATCCGGTCGAAACGTACGGGCCGGGTTGGGGGTGTTACGTTTTGGCTCCGATCATCAGACTCGTGGGCATGCGCCACACGCGCTGCCACAGTCGGCGGCTGGAGAGTTAAATGTAACAACCTGAAATTGTGGGGCTATGCATTTAATGTGTGGTTATGTTAAATGTGAGTGTCAGGGGTCCAGAATGGGCTCAGGGTTGGGCAGAGGCCTTAATCGAATTTTCTGTTTGGACACTCTAGTGGAAAGCCTGGTAAGATAGGGCTGAAAAGATGTTATCTGTGTTTTAAAATACAAATGGGCTTGTGGCCCAGTGGCAAAGTGGCGCCACTTAAAAGTAGGGAAGTGGCGTCAACTGAGGAGGCCCAAATTCAAGTTGCATGAAGCCCAACTATTTTAATTAAAATTGGCATTAGGGTTTTATTCTCCCATTCTCTTCTTTATTTTCGGCATTTAGGGTTTCATCTTCTCTCTTTTCCTCATTTTCTGAATAAAAGCCGAAACTCCCTTAAGCATTCTTTCTTTTCACATTTGTCCGCCATAGCCGAATCTGCCCTAGCCTTGCCGAAATTCTTCTTTTTCCTATACCGTACCTATCACTTCTTTACGTTTGATATTACTCTTTTCTCTCAATCATCTCCTTCTCAAAAGCCGAAACTTTATAGATCTCTTGAGATCATCTTTTCTTTTTGACCTTCTCAAAAGCCGAAACTTCATAGATCTCTTGAGATCATCTTTTTTTTTTTGACCTTCTCAAAAGCCGAAACTTCATAGATCTCTTGAGATCATCTTTTCTTTTTACCTTCTCAAAAGCCGAAACTTTATAGATCTCTTAAGATCATCTTTTCTTTTTGATCTTCTCAAAAGCCAAAATCTTCTAGGAGTTGCCGAATTCTCTGTAAAGGTAGGTGCCGATTTCTTCTGATCTATTCTTTTTCTCTTTCGGTTTTTAGAAGACAAAGCCGAAAGGCTAATGGATTGTTGGTTTCGTGTGTTTACGTGTTGGGCGACATTCGGGAATTGAAGTAGATCGCTTAGATCTAAAAGCCGGAACCTCTAGTCTCTAAACCTCATATCTCTCTTTTCAAGATTTCAAGGTAAGGGGTTTTCTTTAGATTTTTGTTAGGTTCGTTTATCGTAATCTTAACCCTATAATATGGATTAACAACCATACATTGTGATAGTAGCAACTGATAAGGTCTTTTAATGGAATCAAATGTCGATCAAGTGAAGGAGGGGATTGGATCTGTAAACCCAATCCCTAAGTTTAAGAAACGAGCAGTGTCAGCAGTTCGGGATTGGCCACCGAGTTGTGGACCGGTGTCAGAACAAAATCTTAGACAGTTAGCAGTTGTATCGACTTCTGATAGTGTCGACATAGAAGGTCTCGTCTTGACTGTAATCAGGTGTGTAGATCTCTAACACACTAATTAATCTGTACTAAATATCTGTTATGGGCTAAAAGCCGGAAAAAAGGCTGTATAGTAATCTTTACTAAATGTATGTTATGGGCTAAAAGCCGAAAAAAGGCTGTATAGACAGTCGGATTACCCAAAAAGGGTAGGCAAGGGATGCCAGGTACGTAATCATAGAAACTTCTCTATGTGTATCGATGTATGTGATAGACTGCGAACTTTTAGGTAGTATATTGTTTTGATTCTGCATGTATGTATCCATAGGATGGGGTTGATATGATGAAGGGGAAGAGCATGTTAATAGGTCACTTGGTGATCGGTGGTTAAACCACGAATTGTAAAGTTAGGTCACAATAGTGATCGGTGGCTAAGCCACGTTAAATTCATTCCTGATTGCTAGGAATAGGCAGCATGACTGTCAATATGGTGTGTAGCGGTTGGTGGGTTGATTGTAGAAATTCCCGAGGTGTGTTGGCTGGTACGGGCTGGTGTGTAGAGGATGGACTTTTAGGTTGGGTTGGGCCATGTTGCATGTAAATATCTTGTTCCCATTGTGTATAGGCCAAGGCCCATAATGTGTTTGTGGGCCTCAAGCCTTTTATGTGTTTTCGGGATTTGCACACTGAGTCTTGGTGACTCACCCCCTTTATTTTCCCTGACTTTTCAGATGAGCAGTAGACCGTGGACATGGGAGCCGAGGCGGACTCGAGGGGCCATCAAGACTTTTTATTTTCATAAACTATTTCCTGTTTTTCTTTAAGTATAAATTTTGGGACTATTTATGTAATAAGGCCTCCATAGCTTAGGTTATCAATTTATAATTGTTAATGTCTTCATTTATTTCTAAATTTATGTTCAGCGAAAGAGTAAAGGTTTTCTTCCAATATCACTTACCTAACGAATACTTGAATAAAGAAACTGAATTTCCAAAGATCATCCAAGTGAAGTTTTTAACATAAACCCCGTAGCATACCAGATCGGTTGTAGCGTTTGGTCTGGGTTTGCGGTGTTACATTAAATCTATCCATTTCGAAGATATTTTCCTCCCCTTTTATTTTTTTAACACTATTTTATATGTATAATATACATAAAATAACACGAAAAAGAATAGAAATCACCTCTGTAACTGGGTTTTGGTATTTTATTTCTCTGTCTGTTGCATATTTACCTGTATCAGTTTTTCTGTATTCTCTCTCTGCGTCTGTTTACAAGTTTGTTCTAGGGTTTTTATAACCCAAAAAAAACGAAAGAAAAAAGGAAATTCATATTGTCCATATTTGTTTCTTTCCTTTTGATGCGTTTTCCTTATTTTGCAGGTCAGGAGCGATGGAGAATCTGGCGACGATAAGGCGTAGTTCGCGAGGATTGCGGCGCGACCCACGGTGCGAGGGCTAAACGGGGTTGCGGCGCGAGGGTTTCCAGGAAACCCTAGTTTTCCTGACTCTTCTTAGTGTTTGGGCCCTTTTGGGCTGCCTTGGTTTGGGTTTTAGTTTTAGGTTTAATGGATTTGTTTGGGTCATCTGTTTGGGCTCGGGTGTAATGGGGTGTTGGGTCTGGTTTTAGGTTTGAAAGTGGGCTCGGGTAGTTTTAGGTATTGGGCTAAGTGTAACAGGCTTTTTGGTTTATTGGTCCTGGGTTTTTGTAAAAGGACTGTAAAAAAATGGACATTTATTTTTATTTTTTTTTTTAATTCTGGTTTGTTTAAGCCCGGGCACAAATGGGCTATTACAGCTGCCCCTCTTTGCTCATTGTCATGTAACGAAAATAGAGCAAAGACTATAAAAGGACCCATTTTGCCCGATCTTGTCAGATGGCTGCCAACCCAACTGCAACTTCAGAGGGATTAGAATGTAATTTTGATGGCTTCAATTTGATTCACTGCAACTTCAGGAAGACAAAATCTACTATCTTTAGTCTGTTCTACTGAAACTCAGGGAGACTAGATTAATGTCTTCGATCTGCTTCCTGCAACTTCAGGAATGGCAGATCTACTATTTTTCGATCTGATCCACTGCAGACTCCGGGGGACAAAATCTGATGTCTTCGATCTGATTCTTGCAACGTCAAGAATGCCAGATACGTTATCTTTGATCTACTTCACTGCAACTTCAGGAAGACAAGATCTTCTATCTTCAGTCTACTCCGCTGCAACTTCAGGGAGACAAGGCTGAAAGTGTCTTCGATCTGCTTCCTCTAACTTCAAGAATGCCAGATCTACTATTTTTCGATTTGCTCCACTGCAAACTCAGGGGGACAAAATCTGATGTTTTCGATCTGATTCTTTGAACTTCAAGAATGCCAGATCTGCTATCTTTGATCCGCTTCACTGCAACATCAAGAAGATAAGATCTACTATCTTCAGTCTACTCCGCTGCAACTTCAGGGAGACAAGGCTGAAAGTGTCTTCGATCTGCTTCCTGCAACTTCAGGAAGATGAGATCTGCTATCTTCAGTCTACTCTGCTACAACTTCAGGGAGACAAGGCTGAAAAAATGTCTTCGATATCTTCCAGAAACTTCAAGAACATGAGATCTTCTGTCTTCAGTCTACTCCGCTGCAACTTCAGGGAGACAAGGCTGAAAATGTCTCTGATATGCTTCCTGCAACTTCAAGAAGATGAGATCTTTCTGTCTTCAGTCTACTCCGCTGCAACTTCAGGGAGACAAGGCTGAAAGTACTTTTGATCTGCTTCCTGCATCTTCAGTAAGATGAGATCTGCTGTCTTCAGTCTACTCCGCTGCAACCTCAGGGAGACAAGGCTAAAGTTTCTTTGATCTGCTTCCTGCAACTTCAGGAAGATGAGATCTTCTGTCTCTAGTCTACTCCGCTGCAACTTCAGGGAGACAAGGCTGAAAGTGCTTTTTATCTGCTTCTTGCATCTTCAGGAAGATGAGATCTGCTGTCTTCAGTCTACTCCACTGCAACTTCAGGGAGATAAGGCTAAAAGTGTCTTTGATCTGCTTCCTGCAACTTCAGAAAGATGAGATCTTCTGTCTCTAGTCTACTCCGCTGCAACTTCAAGGAGACAAGGCTGAAAATGTCTTTGATCTACTTCCTACAACTTTAGGAAGATGAGATATTTCTGTCTTCAGTCTACTCCGCTGCAACTTCAGGGAGACAAGGCTAAAAGTGCTTTTGATCTACTTCCTGCATCTTCAGGAAGATGAGATCTGTTGTCTTCAGTCTACTCTGCTACAACTTCAGGGAGACAAGGCTGAAAGTGTCTTTAATCTGCTTTCTGCAACTTCAGGAAAATGAGATCTTCTGTCTCTAGTCTACTCCACAGTAACTTCAAGGAGATAATATTGGTGACTGTAATCTGGTTCCCTGCTATCTCGGGAAAATAAGATTCACCAAATTTGATCTGCTCCACTACTACTTAGGGAGATAAGATCTGCAAATTCACCGATATTGCTACACCGTCCACTGAGGGACATGACATGTAGACTCGGTTCCATATGTTTATGTCACATGACCAAGATGCTATGATCAGAATGAATCAAATGCTTCTAGCTACATGTGTTATGAGTGACATGAATGCAACATGTCATGAAAATGATTCCTTTTTAACGTTTAAGGATTAGGATGCAATGATCGGAATGAACCAAATGCTCCTAATGAAATTTGCTATGATACAAAAATGTTATGAGTACAATTCCTACTCTAGGTGTTATCACTTATTTGTTCTTCATTCTTGTTCATCAATCATATTCTGCTTAACAAGCTTGCCCCGTTGTTATTTCAGAGTTAATTCCACTTGAAACTTGAAGACCCAAGGCTTGTACAATCCTACTATGATAGGAATTGAACTTTTTCAATCCGTCCTAACTACAATTTTAGGGTATAGGACTTATTTCAAATTCAACCCATTTAACCACAATTCAAGGGTTCTGAATTTTTCATCAACTTAGTTTGTCACACCGTTCCCTGAGTGTTATGACCTGGTGACATCACTTACTTTCATCACATCTACTCATTATTTGGTCCATTTGGACAAAGAATCCGGAGAAAGAGTCTATATCCAGACTCCTCTTTCTCAAATATTTACATTCATGGAAATTCTGAACAATTGTCTTGTATCAGTTTCTTGTTTTATCTAGAAATTTCCAAAGTAATATGTAGAACTTCTTTTTGTGAAATTATTAGTTCGTCAATCATTATTTCAATGCAACACATTTATGAATAATGGGTAACAAATAAATTGATCTCAAGGATAATCAAAGTTAAATAAATTATCCAAAATACAAAGAAAATTAACTAGGAACATATGCTTGAAAAGAAAAAGAATCCAAAGATAGTAAAATGAATAGGACGAAGATCAGATGCCCTAGATATCGCAGATTGGGCTTCTATATACAAACTTCACGAAGACTGTCTCTTTGATGATGCCCCGATATGCAATATACTTCATTTCTTGTTGATTCAAGTAGAGCAAAATTGCTGCATGTCCATTCAGAATTTGAGCTGCCCTTTTCAGGTTTTCAACTCAAAACCCCTTTGGTCTCAAGGTGCGCTTTGCGGGTTTTCGCCTTGGCCTCTCCATTTTATTTAGAATCTTAAAGCACCCTTTGCGGGCTTTCACTTTGGCCTTTTCTCCTTTTCAAGCAAAATACTTCTTTACTGAATCCGAGTTCATAGGATTGGGTAAGCTTTTCCCATCCATTTCGGTCAATATCAGTGCTCCTCCAAAGAAAACCTTCTTCACCACATATGGTCCTTCCCAATTCGGCATCCATTTTCCTCTGAAATCCTTTTGTATGAGAGCAATCTTTTTTAATACAAGGTCCCCCTTATGGAACTCTCTTGGGCGAACTTTTTTATCGTAGGCTCGCGTAATTCGCTTTTGGTACATCTAACCGTGACGAATAGCCCTTAGCCTCTTTTCTTCAATTAAGTTCAACTGATCATACCGAGCCTGGATC
Source organism: Gossypium australe (assembly GCA_005393395.2). Lineage (NCBI taxonomy): Eukaryota > Viridiplantae > Streptophyta > Magnoliopsida > Malvales > Malvaceae > Gossypium > Gossypium australe. The sequence continues at coordinate 67,365,718 of CM016617.1, forward strand.
CATTCAGCCTCATCCAGTTTTATTTCTGACAAAACTCGAAGAGAGGGTATTTCCACTTCAATAGGTAAAACTGCCTCCATCCCATAGACCAACGAGAAAGGCGTTGCCCCAGTAGAGGTTTTGACGGACGTTCGATAAGCATAGAGTGCAAATGGTAATTTCTCATGCCAATCCTTATAGGTCTCAATCATCTTCCCTATTATCTTATTGATGTTTTTGTTAGCCGCTTTCACTGCCCCATTATTTTTTAGACGATACGAAGATGAGTTGTGGTGCTTGATACCGATTTGACTACAAATTTCTACTATCGTGCTATTGTTCAGATTTAGTGCGTTGTATGATATGATCCTCTCGGGCATTCCATATCGACAAATGATCTCCTTCTTCAAGAATCGACTAACTACTGCCTTAGTGACGCTAGCATATGAAGCAGCCTTTACCCATTTCGTGAAGTAGTCAATTACCACGAAGATGAATTGATGTCCATTCAAAGCTTTCGGTGAGATCGGTCCGATAACATCCATGCCCCACATGGAAAAAGGCCATGGGGAAGTCATAACATGCAAAGGTGACGGAGGCACATGAATTTTGTCTCCATAAATCTGGAATTTATGACATCTCTTAGCATAGCTGATACAATCTCCTTCCATGGTGGACCAATAATATCCAAATCTCATTATCTATCTAGCCCTCGTGAATCCATTAGCGTGTGTTCCACAAACGCCCTCGTGAACTTCCTCTAGGATTTTCCTAGCTTCTATGTAATCAACGCATCTCAATAATACTTGATCTTTTCTCTTCTTATACAAGATATCCCCATACAAAACATAGTCAGAGGCCATTCTTCTTAGTGTCCTTTTCTCATTCTCAGTTGCATGTTCTGGATATTCACGACTTTTTACGTATCGCAATACGTCATGATACCAAGGGCGGTCATCTTTTTCCTCTTCTTCCAGATTATAACAATGAGCTGGAACTTTGAAAATACTCTTCTGAATAGGTCTCATATCCATCATAGAAGCCAGGGTCGCCAAAGCATTTGCCATCTGGTTTTCATCGCGTGAGAGATAATTGAAAGTAATGTCCTCAAACTCCTCAATCAATCCTAGAATTATTTTTCAGTAATCAACTAGTTTAGGATCTCTTGTCTCCTACTCTCCTTTAGGCTAGTAGATTACTAGGGCAGAATCTCCATATACTTCTAGCACTCTGATTTTACGCTCTACAGCTCCTCGGCTTCCCATGATGCATACTTCATATTCCGCCATGTTATTTGTGCAATCAAAATCCAATCTGCATGTAAATGGATAATGATCACCACTCGGGGATACCAAGATTGCCCCAATTCCATTTCCCACAGCATTCAATGCCCCATCGAAATTTAGCTTCCACGGACATTCTTCAGTATTTGCTGTAACACCCCTATCCCGTGTCCGTCGCCGGATTAGGGTTAGGAGCGTTACCGGATAGATCGAAAAACATTCATACAGTTTATTCATCAATCATACACACAATGTCCCTTAAATAAGTCAATGAGACCTTAAACATGCTTATAACCCGGGTCGGGACTAAAACGAAACATATACAGAAGATCTCGAAAAATTAAAAACTTTTCTAAAAAACAGGAAATACACACCCGTGGCAGGAAACTGTGTTCCCTCCACAGCTGTTAAACACCCCCTGTGTCCTCCCCGTGGTCGAAACTGACTTACCTTCCACGGCCACTAAGCACGCTCGTGTACCCAGGCTGTGGTCGATCCTGTCAAAAATCACACGGCTACTAGGCAGCAGGCACGCCCGTGTGCCAAGGCCGTGTACTCTTGTGCTAGCTATTACCTAGCCCACGGTCACTAGGCACGCCCGTGTGCCATGGCCATGTGACATTATAGGCCATTTCCAAGGCCAAAATGCCACTCATTTGGGGTCTCACCTACAAACAACATATACCATCCCATTTTATGCACATATAACCATTAAAACATACTAATTTACCATTCAAACCAAGTATATTTGATAACTAAAATAACCATACAAACAATTCATCCAAAATCCATTTCAACCATGCTATCTTCCAAAACCAAAACATATAACAAAAACATAGTACATTCATTTACTTAACTCAAAAGCATAATTATTTTCATGAATCAACTAATCACACCAAAACATGCTTCACATATCACGATCATAATGCATAATCTCAACTCGTAATTAGCCAAATCACATAGCTAAGTTCATATATCAACTTATACCAAAAATACTAGCCTATACATGCCATATCTAGCTTTATACATTTCCAAAGTGTACCAAAATGTTTTTAGTAGTGTGATGACGATCCTTGACGGTCCCGAGCCTTCAGTAGCTTTGACGACTTATAAAACAGAGAAAACACACACACAGAGTAAGCTTTCCCAAAGCTTAGTAAATAAATATACAAACAAACTTGGCTTGAATTGCACATAATCAAATCAATAAAAGGACCAATTTGGTTCTCATGATACAAATCATCTCATTCTTTCTTAAGCTCGTTTGCTTAACCATCACTTACCAAATTCCAATTCACATACCATATATGCACATAGTTCATCTAGTCAAACTTTACATGTTGTATCATCAATTCCATAAACATAACATTCTAGTAAGATCACATAGATACTTACCTTGTATACACAATTAGTGTATAATCAACGTACCTGAATCGGACATTCATTTACTTAATCTATCAAAGCTCGGATTTTCCATTCGAATCTCAGACTTGCCCGTTGAACCATAAGGAATCTAATAGGACACTCAGAGAGCTCGGAATATTTGTACAATGCCGACGTACCAGACGAGGTCTTACATGCACTCAGATATCGATACCACTGTCCCAGACAGGGTCTTACACGTATCAATACGATGCCGATGTCCCAGACATGGTCTTACACCCAAGGATCATAACAATTCCAACGTCCCAGATGTGGTCATACACGTAAAGCTCATATCGATGCCAACGTCCCAGACGTGGTCTTACATGTAAAGCTCATATTGATGCCAACGTCCAAGACGTGGTCTTACACGAGTCTCAAATCAACGTCAACATCCCAGACGTGGTCTTACATGTTAAAAACAGTATAGATATCTATGTCGTGACTTAGCCAATCCTATCTATTCCTAGGTTCGTACGCGGCTTCTCGGACTTAGTCACTATATCGAACTTATCTCGAAATTCATATGCATAACCTCTCATAAGCATTCATTGTCATCATTAGTCATATCAACAATTACAATTGCATACATATACGTTTATTTGCATAGTGACTTACCTCGGATTCGATATATCGGAATGAAAACAGCTACTCTTTTACTTTCGCTTCCCCGCGATCTAAGTCTGTTTTCCTCGATTTTTGATCTAAACAAATTCAAAATTAACCCTCTTATTCACTAATTCATTCAATTCAATCCATACACATATATTTAGGGCTATTTACAAATTAACCCTCACATTTACATAGTTTATCAATTTAATCCATTTTTCTCAAAACATCAAATTCACAAAATCCACTTATGCTCATGCTTAGCCGAATGCATATACATATCATACAAGCCCATATTTTCCATCAAATATCAATTTAGTCCCTCAATTTGCTATTTTTACAATTTATCCCTATTTAGCTAAATTCATCAAAACTTCAAGAATAAAACATGTTCATCTAGCTCAAATCTTTCATTTAACAACTAAACTCATCTCAAAACTAAACATATCATCAATGGCATTTTTCACAAACATCATCAATATACAAAATTAAGACATAGGTTTTGTAGCTCTCAAAGCAACGATTGCAAAAACATAAAAATTATCGAAAACCGGCTCAAAACATACCTTGATTTAAGCTTACAAGTGCTGAATATACAAAGCTTCAAACTTTCTTATTCTTTCTTTGATTTTCGGCAAGAAAGTGATGAAATAAGGCCACTTACTTATATTTCTTTTATTATATTATAAATATAACTTATAAAATAAAAATAATATAACTTTTAACTTATAAAATAACATATAAAAACATATTATAAAACCATGTTGCCGTCCACTATAAATAAATATGGGCTATTTGCCATTTAAAGACTTCACTATAATAAAGCCATCTCAATTTGATCATTAATCAAATGAAAAGTCACTTTTAAACTTTATGCAATTTAGTCCTTTTACCAAATTAAACACACAGACAAACGAATTAGCTTACGAAAATTTAGCACATGCTAATTCACATATCAACGACACAGAAAAATAATATTAAAATATTATTTAGACTCGGATTCGTGGTCCCAAAACCATTGTTCTGACTAAGGTATAAATCGGACTCTTACATTTGCCACATACATTAACTCTTCATTGGGGAAATCAAAGCTCAAAGGTTCATAATACTCTAAAGCTCTACTAGCCAGAAATTTTGCTATTGCGCTTCCTTTTATAGCCTTTTGGTTCACATAGACTATATCGAATTCAGACAGCAAAATTTGCCACCTTGCCATCCTTCCATTTAAAGTAGTTGACTCCATCATATACTTTAACGGATCAAGCTTCGATATTAACCAGGTAGTATGATATAGCATGTACTGCCTCAACCTCGAAGTTGTCCAAATTAAGGAGCAACACAATTTCTCGATCGACGAATATCTCATTTCACAATCAGTGAACGTTTTACTGAGATAGTATATCGCCCTTTCTTTTCTTCCTGACTCATCGTGTTGACCAAGCACACATCCCATAGAGTTATTGAGTACTAACAAATACATTATTAATGGTCTATCTGGATTAGGTGAAGATAGTACTGGTGCATTTGATAGATATTGTTTGACTTTGTCAAAAGCTCTCTGGCATTCATCGTCCCATACACCTTGGTTGTGTTTCTTGAGAAGACGAAATATGGGATCACATTTCTCAGTTAATTGTGAAATAAATCGAGCAATGTAATTTAACCATCCAAGAAAGCCTCGAACTTCCTTCTAAGTGCGTGGTGGAGGCAATTCTTGTATAGCTTTGACCTTATTTGAGTCAACTTCAATTCCTTTCCTACTGACCACGAAACCTAATAACTTCTCTGACCGAGCTCCGAAAGTACACTTTGCCGGGTTGAGTTTTAATTGAAATTTTCTCAATCTCAAAAACAACTTCTTCAAAATTTCAATGTGTTCCTTTTCTGTTCGAGATTTGGCAATCATGTCATCAACATATACTTCAATCTCTTTGTGCATCATGCCGTGGAAAAATTTTACCATGGCCCTTTTGTAACACCCCAAACTCGGCCCAAACATTACGGCCGAATTCGGTATGTCACAGAGGAAAAGTTTTGAAAACCATTTATTTTGCCGATTTAGTTTTTGAGAAAACATTTATTTTTGATAAAGTATTGTCTTGTTTAAATTCGATTGAGGTGCATAAAGAAAACATCATTTAGCTTTGTTGTTAAAATTTCATTAGGTCATGTTGTTACAAAGTTCATTAAGGTACCCGATGGCACAAGAAAACATTTACGTTAAGTTCAAGAAAACTTGTGTAATCATTTTAAAATCATTGAGCAGTTAAAACTATTCATCCAAAACATGTAAAATAATCAAACGAAATATTAGGAGGCCTTATTACATTTTGAACAATAAAAACCGAAAATAAAATGAAAATAACTCAAGTTCATTTAAACCACAATTCCACTGCATGGCCACCTCGAGTCCATCCGGCTCCTTATCCGCAAGCTACGAGTCACCTGAAAATGTTAAAGGAAAAAGGTGAGTCATCAAGACCCAATGTGTAACCCTTTTTCCCGGTTTAATGTAACATCATACACAAATCATAATTAACTTAATATGCACAAGTTTAATATGCACGCAACCTAGCCATCCAAACGCCTTTCTCTACCCCGTGTGGTACCAAACCACTGGTGGTGCCAAACCACTGGTGGTGCCAAACCACTGGTGACTCGAAGTCACAAATCGAATGATGGGGCCAACCCATCGTGTGATACCAAATCACTGGCGTCAATCCCATAATGTCATCTATGGGGCCAACCCACTGTGGTGCTAAGCCATGGGGACGAGACGCTATGAGGTGCCAAACCTCTGGAGGTGCCAAACCTCTGGTGACCGTAGTCACGAAATGTGGTACCAAACCACTGGTGTCCGTCGACACGAATATCACTTCCCCCTCCACTCGTTTAACCCACATGAGTCAAAGATATACATTTAACGGAAATCATGTCAACATGTTCATTTAGTAATATACATAGAGTTACCATTAGCCATAACCACATATACCAAATATGTCATGCTTTCCAAAAGCATTATACAGAAAGTCATATTGACAAGGACTTACCTGAATCCTTGCTTATACCATTATGGTATTAAATCCGATTCTACACAACCCGATTAAGCATACACATAACCTTTAGCACATTAAATAGTTATAAAGTGTGTATGTACACACCTGTTGTCAACGAAAGCTTTAAATCCCCAAAGAGACAGTCGGTCACCCAAGCTACTCTTGCCTCTATATTCGGCCAACATAAGGTTAGTGCTCTTGACCATTCGACCAAACCAAAATAAACCCAAGGGTTGTCACTTGAACCCGAAACCTTACCTATACGTCTTTTGAATACTAGCCACCACACACCAAGTGTTTCTGCTTCCCTAAATCGGCAATCACATGTTAATAGCCTTCGGCTTTTCAATCACTAAATAAATAACTCACTAGAATAAATTCTTACCACTACTTACCAAGGTCGACTGCCAGAGAATAGGGCTTAGATCGCTTGTTCCAAATATCCCGAAGACCCTACAACAATCGGTTCAAAAACTGGTGATTAGCACCCTTGCTAACAAGTGCCGGGATTGGCTCTTACTCCTTTGAAAGTCGACAAGAACAAGAGAAACAAAGAAAAAGGCATTCGGCCTTGGACACTCACCTTAAAACCGATTGGAGAAAAAGATAGAAGAGGCACCTTTGCTTGAGATTCGGCCAACACTAGCCAAGAAGGGAGAAAAGAATTTGGCACACCTCAAAGGAGTATATTCGGCTATTATGGAAGAAAGAAAATAATGGGAAGGGAGATAGAGTTTCGGCAAAGAAGAGAGTAGAGGAGATTTTTGGTGTTTAAGCCAAACAAATAGGAGAGAAAAATGTTGATGAAGGTTTCGGTTTTGAGAGAATGAGAAGGGGAAAATAGAAGATGAGCAGAGGAATTTCGGCTATGTGCAAAAAGGGAAAAAGAGAGAATCAAAAATGAAGTATGAGAATTCGGCACTCCCCCCTATCACCTAGCCTCCTTGCCGTCCACTCCCCTTCACAAGGAATTCAAAATTCGGCAACTCCTTGAAACACTCTTGGCCAACCATTTGATTTAATTCAAAATAATTTGAATAATTCAAATGCCTAAATTTTCTCTGGCCAACTATTAAAGATTAATCAAATAATAATCCCATTTAATCCTAATAATATCCTTATTATCCCTTATCATCTTAAAGAGTTTTAAAAGAGAAATTCTCTTCCCCTATTGCCGTCCGAACTAAAGAGCAAAAAGGGGATTTCCGCGACTCGAACATAGGCTCCCTTGCTCCCCTTGATGGCGTCAACTCCAGCCCTTAAGTGGCCTCCCTTTTGCCACTTTTCCAAGGCCTTATTAGTGTCAAAAGTTCCCTCTTTTAACCTTGTAACCCCTACTTGCTAAGACTCCTTACCTTTAAAGCTTCCAACAATATTTTCCTACTATTCCGAGCCTACTCAAGACCCCTAATTAAGTCTTATTACACCACAACAACAACACAACAATCCAATCACAAGCAAAAAATAATTTAATCACAAATAACCCCAATTTTAGGATGTTACACCTTTGATATGTCACCCCGGCATTCTTTCGTCCAAATGGCATTACCTTATAACAAAAGGTATCCTGCAATGTTATGAAGGTAGTTTTCTCCATATGTTCAGGGTGCATCTTGATCTGATTGTATCCTGAAAAGCCATCCATGAAGGAAAACCATGAATATCCCATCGTATTATCCTCTAATGTGTCAATATGAGGCAAAGGGAAATTGTCTTTTGGGCTGGCCTTATTTAAGTCCCTATAGTCTACGCACATCCGAACCTTTCCATCTTTCTTAGGGACACGAACAATGTTGGCAACCCACTTTGAGTACTTGACCACCTGCAGAAATCCAGCATCAAACTATTTTTTGACTTCCTCCTTTATTTTCAACACCATGTCAGGCCTCATTCTTCGTAGCTTTTGCTGAACTGGCTTACACTCTTCTCTTATGGGAAGGCGATGCACCACAATATCAGTGCTTAGTCCGGGCATGTCTTGGTATGACCATGCAAAGACGTCTTTAAATTCCCGTAATAATTCAACTAAGTGTCATATTTAACCGAAGCTATGTCGAATCACACACTAAGTGCCACAAATAGCCGATTTGTCGTCGAACATAAATTTAATCCCGTATATAAAATTTATGCCATATCAAAGCTTTAAATAACATAATTATAACAATGCTTATTACATACGTACTTACCTCGGATGCTAAATCGGCGGATCAAGTTGTTTAGTCGATAAATTTCATTTTTCCCCTATCTAGATCTGAATTCTACTTTTCGTGATCTAAATGTATTCAAAATTAACTTATTCAATCATATATTCATTCTATTTAGTCCAAAACATACTTTAAGGCATATTTACCCTTTTACCCCTAAACTTTCACATTTTTCAGAATTTAGTCCTTGTTGCATAAAATCACAAATTCATACAATTTAATCCAATTTAGTGATAATCGAATTTCACTAGTGTCCATATTAGCCCATATTTCTAATTTATAACCATACATTTCTCACATTACACAATTTTCATCAAAAATCACTTAACAAAACATGTAAAACTATCATCAAGCTTTCATATTTCAACATTAAACACCAAAGAACACATAGATTCAACAATGGCAACTCTCAAAATCTTTAGCAGTTTTGAAATTAAAGGTACGGGCTAGCTAGATTGAGCTGCAACAATCTCAAAACATAAAAATCATTAACAATCGAGCAAAACTGTACCTTAATTGAAGAAAATAAAGTTGTCGAATCCCTAGCTCTATTTTTCATTGAATAATCGGTTTCAAGAGGATGAATGCATGAAGAAATTCATTTGGTTTTATTTAATTAACCTTTATTAACCAATTTACAAAATTAACCTTTAATAACATTAATAATTTCAAATTTACCAAGCCACTATCATCCACTAACTCTCAAATGGGTTAATTACCACTTAAGGACCTTTACTTTAAGGCTCTATAGCTATTAAACACCTTTAGCTAATAGAACACTAATTATTCACTTTACACGTTTTAGTCCTTTTTCAAATTGATTATTTAAACGATAAAATTTCTAAATGAAATTTTCGCACATACATACTGTCATGCTATAAATACTAAAAATAATATTGAAATAATTTTTTGACATCAGATTTATGGTTTTGAAACCACTGTTTTGATTTAGCTCAAACCGGGTTGTTACAATCCTCCCCCCTTGGGGATTTTTGTCCCAAAAAATCTTACCGATGAATAGGTTAGGGTACTGTTTTCTCATAGCTTCCTTGGGCTCCCACGTAGCCTCTTCAACTCCGTGACGTTGCCATAAGACTTGCACTAAAGCTATGCATTTATTTCTTAATTCTTTAATCTCTCGAGCCAAAATTTTCATCGATTCCTCGTTGTATGTCATATTAGGCTGAATCTCAATCTTTGACGGAGAGATCACATGTGAGGGATCCGATTGATATCGACGCAACATCGAGACATGAAAAACATTGTGGATTTTCTCTAACTCAATCGGTAATGCTAGTTGATATGCCACTGGCCCAACTTTCTCTTTAATCTCATATGGTCCGATGAATCGCAGACTCAATTTCCCTTTACGGCCAAACAGTAATATCTTTTTCCATGGCGACACTTTCAAAAACACTTTATCCCCTATCTGGAACTCAATATCTTTTCGTTTCAAGTCTGCGTACGATTTCTGTCGATCCGAAGCTGCTTTCAAACTATCGCGAATTACTTTCACATTTTCTTCAGTCTCTCTAATCAGATCAACCCCGTGAATCTTGTTTTAACTAAGCTCAGACCAATACAATGGTGTTCGACATTTACAACCATATAGAGCTTCATACGGTGCCATATTAATGCTTGATTGGAAACTATTATTGTAAGCAAATTCATTCAACGATAGATATTTCTCACAGCTACCTTCAAACTCAAGAATGCAACAACACAACATATCTTCAAGTATTTGAATAACTCGCTCGGAATGACCATCCGTTTGCGGATGAAAAATGCAGTGCTAAAATGCAACTTTGAACCCAAAGCTTCTTGCAATTTCTTTCAAAACCGCGAAGTAAATCTTGGACCACTATCCAAATCAATAGATAGGGGAATACCATGTAATCTCATGATTTCAGAAATATACAACTCAGCTAATTTATCAAGTGAGAAATCTGTACGTACCATATTAAAATGAGCTGATTTTGTCAATCTGTCAACAGCAACCCAAATCGCATCTTTCTTTTTTAGAGAAAAGGGCAAACCCGATACGAAATCCATTGTTACTCTTTCCTACTTCCACTCAGGAATCATAATAGGCTGTAATAAACCTGACGGCACTTGATGCTCAGCTTTGACTTGCTGACAAATCAAACATTTTGAAACAAATTCAGAGATATCACGTTTCATGCCGTGCCACCAATAAAGCTGTTTCAAATCATTATACATTTTCGTGCTTAGCTCGATTTCTATTCGAATGCCCTGTATTATCTCTTTAACGACTTGTTGGAACGCCATCACCCCCATGGCGCAGCAAAATAAAATTAATTGCGGCAATCCAGACCATGAATTCATGTGTGAGGAACGAATCGGGGTGAAATAAAGGTTTCGAAATTACAAAAACTTCAATCTAAGTAGACAGCGACGCCTCTGCAACAAGAATTTTGATCTACTGTCGAACCAAGCCACAATCTTTCTCCGATGTCGGCCTCTACGTAATCCACCTGGTTTGACTATGAACGGAAGAAAACTCCAAAACTATTTTGGAGGTTTATTTGCTTGACGGCTGCTAGACCTCACAAACAATCTCTTAGAGTTTTTTCTTAAGCTTTGTATCTTTTTAATACCTTTTATAATTGGTATCTCTTGAATGTATCATAAAATTAAATAAATACAACAAAGTTTTTCACCAAAAATTATAATTACATTAATTATATCCGAAAATTATAATTACATTAATTATAACAAGGATTTCGGCAAACTATATTTATTTAAATTTATATACGAACCAAATTCATATATTAATAGGACTATGGTCTCATTATGTGTACAACATCCTTGTACATATAATATGTTCAATATTTGATTGCCCAATTAAATTAATTCTTTAATTAATTTAATTTATGTGACAACCAAACACAATACCAACTATGTTTTATTCCGTTCATTTCAACCATAGGGTGTGACCCTGTAGGTTTTTGTAATGTTAGCAGTAATACTAGAACGATTCTAATGTCACAAACAATGAGTGGCATCTAGCAATGCATCATTGCTACCTAAGTTACAAGAAGTCATGATTCAGCATAACCTTTTGTGATTAACCTTTCATGCATTAATCCTTAAGTCCTTGATCTCTGGAACGAACACAAGTCATGGAATAGTCACACTTGCAAAGTCCATCTCATGTTTCTTGATATCTTGAGTAGACTATGATATAAAATTAGTATGATATCTCATATCAACTTATTTGAGCATGGCCATGCATTTCTAGTCTCACTCAATCAAGTGGCCTAAGATATTATTCCTATTATGTAGGAGGGACTTATCCTATATTGATCAACCATATCCCTCTACATAGATTGTGGTATATCCAACATCAGCCTTTATAGAACAACCTGTTACGTTGTATGTTTGAATGTATCAAAACATACAACTCACGATGTTGGGATAATGATGATCTCAAGTTTGAGAATATATACATATTAATCACGATGAGTAATGTTGTGACAATTACATAATAATCCAAGAAACATACTCATAGCAGGTCAGTCCAATATGTTATTCTCTAACACACATATTCATGCATTGATTTTGACACTCCATATCAATGACAACTCTTTATCATCAATCAACTACATGTTAGTCTTAATGCATTATTGTTTTCCTAGTCAACAATAATACTTGACCAAGGATCTTTTAAGGATAATCATATTATTCTCAGGACATTATTATAAAACAGTTTATTTGTACACACAGAAAGAAAAACTAAAATAATAATGACAGCGCTTTATATTAATAAACATGGTAAATCAAGTATGTTATTACAACCATCTCATGATTGATCTTTGGGCATACTCTTACACGACTTTGATCATCTCTGAATTTCTTCGAAGTAGACTGAGATGATCTAGTCTGAAATCTCTTTCTCACATCTCTAGCTTCAGACTCAGCTTTTCTTTTATCTTTCCCGAGTGCCTCAGCTTTGCACACTCGACCAACAAGTACAACGAATTCTTTTATTTCTAAGATCCCGACTAACAAGAGAATATCTTCAATAAGACCATCTTCGAATCTTTTGCACATTATTGCTTCAGTAGATACGCATTCCCGAGCATACTGACTCAATCTTACAAATTCTCGCTCATACTCTGTAACAGTCATTCGACCCTGTTTTAGTTCTAAAATTCCTTTCGTTTCTGATCGATGAATCTCTCACTAATATATTTCTTCTGAAACTCGTTCTGAAAGAAACCCCACGTAACTCACTCTTTCGGAACAATAGAAATAATCGTTTTCCACCATTGATAAGCTGAATCTCGGAGCAAAGATACAACACACTTTATGCATTCTTCCGGAGTCAGAGACATTTCATCGAATACCCGGATAGTATTTTTTAACCAGAACTCGGCCTTTTTAGCATCATCATCTTTAGTAGCCCAGAACTCTTCATCCCCATATTTACAGATCTTGTCAACTGGAGGCTTTTTCAACAGATTCGGATACATAACCGGCGGCACAACTGTAGTATGAGGGGGAATAACTGGGGGCAGGGGTTACGAAACAGTCGGGTTATTTCTTACTAATTGAGTGAACCACTCACTCATAATCTGGAAGAAAGCTTGTTTAGCTTCTCCCTCTTGACCGCTTGTAGCTTGTCTCAAATCAAGGGGCGCTATCCCTTGCACGGGAGCAGGAGCATTACTTTCTACATCATCAGCTACGGCTCTTTCGGGATACACTACTATACAAAAATCACATTTTTTACGTCAGGATTCATCACATTATCATAGATCATATATATGGCATGTATAACTAGACTCCAACACGCTATGTTAGTCTGAGAACTGGTTAAACCGTAGCTCTGATAGCAACCAAATGTAACACCCCTATCCCATGTCCATTGCCGGATGAGGGTTAAGGGAATTACTTGACAGATCGGAATCTTTATCAGACAATTCATAAAGTAAATCATCAATTACAAACATAGAGTCCCCTCTGTAGGTCATCGAGACATAAACCATGCTCAAAAGTAGGGTCGAGACTAAACCGAAACACATACAGAAATTCTCAGAAATTTAAAACTTTTTCTAAGTTTCAGGGCTTACACGCCCGTGTAAGCAGGCCGTGTGCCATCCACGACTGCTAGACACGCCCATGTGTCTCCCCCGTGGTGGAATCTGACTTAACTCCACGGCCACCAACCACGCCCATGTACCTTGGCCGTGGTCGAAACTGACTTGGCTCCACGGCCACCAAACATGTCCATGTGCTAGGGTCGTGGTCGAGTCTGACTTGACCACATGACTACTAGGCACGTTCGTGTGCCAAGGCTGTGTACTCTTACTCAGCTACTGACTTAGTCCCACGGTTGATAGGCACGCCCGTGTGCCACAACCGTGTGGCAAAATAGGCCATTTGCAAGGTCAAATTGCCACCCAGTTTGGGTCAAACCTACAAGCAAATACCAATACAATCCATACACATTTAATAACCATGAACATGCCAAAATATTCACTCTATCTTTATATTCAAAACCAATTTCATTCATACCAAATTTACAAGACTAAATCTCATATAAACACAAGCATAATCAATCCATTTACTTACCTTAAACTTGACCATATCTTACACTATCAAACCATACCAAACATACATCATAAATCACATTCATTAAAGCATATTGCCAACACATAACTAGCCAAATCACATGGGTAAGTTCACATCTCATACTTATCAAAATAACTAGCCTATACATGCCATATCTAGCTATATACATTTCCAATATGCACCAAAATAAGTTGAGTAGTGTGATGACGATCCTCGACGGTCCCCGAGCCTTCAGTAGCTTTGATGATCTATAAAATAGAGAAAACACACACAGAGTAAGCTTTCCAAAATCTTAGTAAGTCATATACAAATAAACTTAATATGAAAGGCATATAAGCATATAGGAACATTGGTACAATTAGCTTTCATAGCAAATTTATCACATGTATGCTTTGGTCCATGCACTTGGCGACATTTTGCCACATTCATCAATTCAAAAATCTTATATACACCTAGTTCTTTCATGCATACTTTCACGTATCATATTATTGTTCCAATATACATATTAATCATAGTAAGATCATATAGATACTTACCTTGTATACACACTTAGTGTATAAGTCAACGTACCTGAAACAGATTTATAATTCACATAGCCATTCATATTACAAACTTGCCCGTTGAACAGTTAGGAATCTAATAGGATACTCAGAAAGCTCGAAATAGTTGTACAATGCCAATGTCCCAGACAAGGTCTTACATGTACTCAAATATTGATGCCACTGTCCTAGACAGGGTCTTACACGAATCAATACAATGTCGATGTCCCAGACATGGTCTTACACGTAAATCTTATATCGATGCCAACGCCCAGACGTGGTCTTACACAAGATCTCAAATCAACGCCAACGTCCCAGGCGTGGTCTTACATGATAAACAAAACAGATACCTATGCCATGACATAACTAATCCTATCTATTCCTAGGTTCATACGGGACTTCTCGAACATTGTTACTATACCGATCTTATCTCGGAATTCATATACGTAGCATCTCGTAAGCATTCACTGCTAACAATAACCATATGAACATACACAGTTCGATACAAATACGTTCATTTGCATAATGACTTACCTCAGATTCGATTTAACGGAAATGGAAATGGCTACTCGGTTACTTTCACTTTCCCGCGATCTAAGTCCGTTTTCCTTGGTTCTTAATCTATACATATTCAGAATTAACCCTTTTATTCACTAACTCATTCAATTCACTCCAAGGACACACATTTAGGTTTATTTGCAAATTAACCCTCACATTTGCATAATTTATCAATTTAATCCATTTTTCTCAAAACATCAAAATTCACAAAATTATCATTTTACCATGCTTAGCTGAATGTTCATACATCTCATACAAGCCCATATTTTCCATCAATTTGTAATTTAGTCCCTCAAATTGCTATTTTCTCAATTTAGCCCTATTTAGCTAAATTCACCAAAAATTCAAGAACAAAACATGTTCATCAAATACATATCTTTCATATTTCACTATTAAACATCATAGAGCTTACCATTTCATGAATTGAAAAACTCACAAAGATCACCAATACACAAAATTGAGACATGGGCTTGATAGTAAACTAAGCAACAATCTCAAAAACATAAAAATCATCAAAATCCAATTCAAAATCCAATTCAAAATCATACCTTACTTTAAGACAAAAGCTTGCCGAAACCTAAGAACACTTTCTTCTTTTTTTTTTCCTTGCTATATTCGGCCAAAAGAGATGAATAATGGCCATGTTTTATGCTTATTATTATTATAACATACATATTAATCCATTTCCAAATTTACCCTTCAAAATAAAAGTATAAAACATATTACACAAGGTCATTATTGACCATTATCATTCCACTATCTCTAATCTTGGCATAATTGCCACATGAACCTTCACATTTACAAAGACATGACAAATAAGCATCTTTTCATAAAACATGCAAATTTGCATTTTAATGCAATTAAATCCTTTTGTCAAATTAAGCACATAGACAGATAAATTATCATACGAAAATTTAACGCATGTTTAATCAGTTATCAGAGGCACAAAAAATAATATTAAAATATTATATGAACTTAGATTATGGTCCCTAAACCACTATTTCGACTAGGGTATAAATCGGACTGTTACAGTACACATTGAGTTTCGTAACTCACACCCTTTATTTAAGGTTTCAGGTGATCCTCAGTAAATGGCTCGACGTGGGAGAGGACTAGGAGATGGCCACACTACAAGATGTTTAAATTTTTATTTATTTGTTTCAAAAGACATAGTTTTAATTGCTTAATTTCGTTGGATGTTGTAACACCCCAAACCCGACCTAGACGCTACAACCGGATCTGGCATGTCACATGGAAGGGTTGTGAAAGAAACTACGCGTTTGTTAAACTACAAGTTTCTTGGCTTATGAAAATTCATCTTGTTTAATAGTTTTCTTGCAAAAACATTAGGGTTGCTGTTTTTGATGACTTGGTTTATAAATAATCAGGTTCGATGACTTGCAGGAAAATGTTGTTTCGAAAAGAAGTTTTAGGAAGTTGGAAAAACTAAGCGATTGTCTAGCGAAGTTGTTTGTTGAAAATGTTGCGTTCCAAAAAACATCCTGTGTTTCATTGTTTTGCAATACAATCGTCCGTTTTAGAAAAGTTAGGATTATTGGGAAACTGCCTTTATTATGTAAATCAAATGTAAGTATTTGCAAAAATGTGAGATTTAAAAACAGTTTTTAATGCTTAGGAAAACCACGTATTGAATGTTTAATAAAAGATAGCAGTGGAATAAAAAGTTAAAAACCAATTAAAATCCCAGAGGCCTTATTACAGAACATAATCCCAATTTAAAATAAAAATTTAAAGTAAAGTAAAACTTAATTTACTGAAATAACGACGAATGGCCACCATAGAGTTCGCCTCAGCTCCAAATCCTCAAAGCTAGGGATTACCTGCAAAAATTAAGTAGAGGGGTGAGTTACTAGAACTCAGTGTGTAATCCCCGAAACGAACAATCACTGGGCCCAAGCCCATACATATACAAATTGGGCCTTAGCCCTTACGAAATCAAACTGGGCGAAGCCCTTACAAAAACGAACTGGGCCTAAGCCCTTTTAACGTGGTAAAACAGGTAAAAGCATCAACCCAGCCCAACCTAGAATCCATCCGCTACACACCACCCGTTCCAGCCATAACACACCAGTGGGGATTTCTACAATCAACCTTCATCCGCTACACACCACGATGGCAGTCGCGCTGCTCATCCCGAAATTGTGGCAGTGCCAACGAAATAATGTGACCGAGTCACCGAAATATGTGGCAGAGCCACTGAAATACACTTCCCCTTTCATCAATATCATATTCCTTTCCCATGCAACATGTCATAACGTCATAGTGTGACGGATGCAAACATATATCAAAGTATGTCAGATAACCAAAACACACATCCAATCATGCTATTTTACTCATAAAGGTATAGTTAGAATTTTACTTACCTGGTATATCTCCAACAATCCCCACTAGGATATTTCAACTGCATTCCCATTACGGGTATTTCGACTTTTAGCCGAGACATAGTATAACATAGACAAAATAAAATAGAGGTGTGAAATTACACACCTGACTACGTGAAGAACTATACACTCCTGCTTGTCGTCACCCTCAGTAGCTCGAACAATAGCAATCTGCCTATTCTAAGCAGATGTCGGCTCCCTACCACAGCCCGGTGAAAAATCCCGAACCGTTGACACCCTACGTCGTTTGAACCTAGGAGTAAAGACTACGAGTCCACTCCCCTCAGGCTTCTTTATCGATACCTCCATATAACGGCTTGATTAATGTAGAACCGAACACCAACAGATTCGGCTTGCAATTTCGGAAGAGTCTCTAAATAACCGACGAGTTAGAACCGATGCTACAAAACAAAATAATAAGAAACGACCTTTCAGCATAACTGAAACATGAAGGAGACCCTCCATCCATTCTTCCCTCCTATTCGGCCATTAACATTACTTACCAAATACTTCCCGATTGAATGTTGAACAAAGAGGAGAAGGTAGATCAATCCCTTCTACAATCTGCCTAGGCCAAAAAGGAATGAAGTTAAGGTTTTCGGTTTTAACAAGGCTACGACAGAAGAGGAGAAGAACGAAAGGAAATGGAGGAAGTAGAACCCTTACCGGAATTCCACGGATGAGCCGATTGGGATGGTTAGATTCGGTGATTGTAGTAATGATAATAGAGGCTCCAAGTTCGGCTATGAAGGCTAAAAGAAATGAGGTTCCAAAGAAAGATTAAGAAATGAAACGATCGCTTGAAGCTAAAAGAAGACGAGTTGAAATTCGACTATTGGCAAAAACAAGGGAACTGATTTAAAAGATGGCGAAGAAGAAAGATTCGGCTTTTGAAGAATGGGAGAAAGAGATGAATAGAAGAAAACACCACAGAAGGAAAAAGGTTTTGGCTCAAAATGTGCACAGAGGAAAAGATGAGAAGAGAAAAAAGAACAATGAGAATGGCAACTAACGGTTTCGGCCAAGAGAGTAGAGGCAAGCTTTCCCAAGTGTTAATACCGAAAATGCCAAGAAAAACAAAACTCACCTAGCCACTCTTGAAACAAACGGCACACTAATCTCCCACTACCAAAAATGCTACTCAAAGATCCCCTACACTTCCTTACTCTTTGACTGAATTTTCCCCTTCTCAAGTCTCCCACTTTCGGCCAACTTCATGACTCCACCACATCCCTTGATTCTTTCCCCAAATCACTCCACCATGCTCTCCTCTCCTCTCATTTGAATATTTGACCAAGTCCAAACCTTCCATGATAGTGTCCCAGCCGAATACCACCTCTTCTCAACCTTGAGCACAAAAATAAAGCTCTATAATGCAGCAGATGGAATTCAAACTCCGCCCCCTTTGCTCTACTAGTGATGCCACATCCACTCCACCTTGTGCTTACTTGTGCTAGCAATTTACCAACATTTTCTCTTAAGCCTTGCCGTCAACAGCCTTCCCCCCTTAAGTGCCCAAAAAGCAAAACTTTTCCTAGGCCTAGGCTCGACCCCGAGCCTTCCCAGGACCCCCGAACACCCCTAAATAACAAGATTAGCTAGCCAAACACATAAAATAATGCAAAAAGTAGGACCCCTAATTTTAGAATGTTACGATTCTACCCCCTTAAAGAAATTTCGGCTTCAAAATTTACCTGATTAAAAGAGGTGATGGTACTGCTGTCGCATCACATCTTCCGGCTCCCACGTGGCTTCCTCTGAACCGTGATTACACCATAATACTTTAACCAATGGAACCAATTTCCTACTCAATACCTTAATATCTCGATCCACGATCTGCACTGGTTCTTCAAAAGACAGATTAGGACTTACCTCAATTTCATCCACCGGCACTAAGTGAGATGGATCTGAACAATAGCACCTTAGCATCGAAATATTGAATACATTATGTATCAGTCTCAACTCCGGGGGTAACTCAAGCTGATAAGCCACTAGTCCCACACGTTTCAATACTCGATAAGGCCCGATGAATCTGGGGCTCAACTTGCCCTTCCGTCCAGACCATAAAACCTTCTTTCAAGGTGAGACTTTCAAGAAGACGCGTTCCCCCACTGAAAATTCTATCTCCTTACGCTTCAAATCTGCATACGATTTTTGTCTATCAGAAGCTTCTTTTAACCGATCTCGAATCAGCTTAACCTTTTCCTCTGTTTCTGAGATCAATTCCGGACCCAACAACTTTCGCTCACCTAACTCCGTCCAACAGGTAGGGGTACGACACCTACGACCATACAACGCCTCGTAGGGTGCCATCTGAATGCTGGACTGATAGCTGTTATTGTATGCAAACTCAGCCAACGGCAGGTAATCTTCCCAACTACCTCTGAAGTCAATCACACAGCCCCTTAACATGTCCTCCAGAATCTGAATTACCCTTTTCGATTGACCATCAGTCTGTGGATGGAGCGTAGTGCTGAAATCTAGCCTTGTACCCAAAGCTTCATGTAACACCTTCCAGAACCGTGATGTAAATCTAGGATCCCTATCTGATATGATAGACACGGGTACCCCAAGCAACCTCACGATTTCTGCCACATACAGCTTGGCCAACTTCTGTAACGAATAGTCGATACGAACCGGTATGAAGTGTATGGACTTAGTCAACCAGTCAATGATTACCCACACTGAAACTTTCTTAGTAGGCGTTAGGGGCAGCCCACTAACAAAGTCCATTGTTATCCTCTCCCACTTCCAAAGTGGAATCTTCACCGGTTGCAGCAATCCTGAAGGCAACTGATGTTCCACCTTCACTTGCTGGCATGTCAAACACTTATCCACAAAGTCGATAACTTCCCGCTTCAACCCTGGCCACCAATACAATTCACATAAATCTCGATGCGTCTTACTTCCACCAGGATGCATAGCGTATGGGCTATTATGCGCTTCCCGCTGAATCATCTGCCTCAACTTAGAGTCCTTCGGCATAAAAATTCTTCCACGGAAACATAATACCCCTTCACTGTTCAATCCAAAATCCATTGTCTCTACTCTTTCCACTTGCTGAAATCGAGAACTTAACGATTCATCCAACAATTGCTTCTCTCTAATTTGCCCTACCCATGTCGACTTTATCTAAAGTTCTGCTAATACACTACCATCTTCATAAAGACTGAGATGAGCAAACATTGCTCTCAAATCCGATATCACCTTACGACTTAACGCATCTGCCACCATGTTAGCTTTACCCGGATGATACTCAATCGAGCAGTCATAGTCTTTCAGCAATTCTATCCACCTCCGTTGCCTTAAATTCAACTCCTTCTGGGTGAAGAGATATTTCAGGCTCTTATGATCCGTATAGATAACTGACTTTTCCCCATACAGATAGTGCCTCCATATCTTTAGGACGAACACCACTGCAGCCAGCTCCAGGTCATGAGTGGGATAGTTCATCTCATGCGACCTTAGTTGACGGGATGCATATGCCACCACCTTCCCTTATTGCATTAACACACAACCTAAACCTGTGTGCGATGCATCACAATAGACGACAAATTCTTTCCCAGCCTCAGGCTGAATAAGTACTAGTGCCTCCGTCAGAATCTTTTTCAACTTCTCGAAACTTTCCTGTTGCTTATCGGCCCAAACAAACGGTACTCTTTTCCGCAATAACTTGGTTAAAGGTGCAGCAATCAACGAAAACCCCTCAACAAATCTTTTGTAGTACCCAGCCAAACCCAAAAAGCTTTGAATTTCTGACACAAACTTCGGTGGTTTCCAGTCCAAAACAGCTTCGATCTTTCGAGGATCAACCCTAATCCCTTGGGCAGAAACAACATGCCCCCAAAAGGTCACTTCCTTCAGCCAAAATTCACACTTGCTGAATTTGGCATAAAATTGCTTCTCCCTCAATATCTGCAGAACAACCCGAAGATGCGAATCATGCTCCTCCTCAGTCCTTGAGTACACCAAGATGTCATCTACGAACACCACCACGAACCGGTCTAGATAGGGTTGAAAGACCCGGTTCATCATATCCATAAAAGCAGCTGGTGCATTTGTTAGCCCGAATGGCATTGCTGGAAACTCATAATGCCCATACCGAGTTTAGAACGTAGTTTTATGAATATCCGTCTCCTTAACCTTTAGCTGATGTTACCCAGATCTTAAATCTATCTTCAAGAAAACCAAAGCTCCTCGCAGTTGATCAAACAAATCGTCAATCCTTGGTAGCGGGTATTTATTCTTAATAGTCAACTTGTTCAATTGCCTTTAGTCAATGCACATACGCATCGACCCGTCCTTTTTGTTGACGAACAATACCGGCATCCCCACGGTGATACACTTGGTCGGATAAACCCCCGATCCAACAGCTCTTGGATCTGAGCCTTTAGTTCTGCCAGCTCCTTCAGTGCCATCCTGTAAGGAGCGATGGACACTGGAGCTGTTCCCGGAAGTAGCTCAATGCCAATTTCCCGGTGGCAATCCCGGAAACTCTTCAAGAAAGACATCTGAGAACTTCTCCACAGTTCTGACATCTCTTACAGTCAATTCCTTGGCATCCGACATACTGACGAAAGCTAGATACGCTTACACCCTTTTCGCACGATCTTTTCTTCCTTTAATGCCGAAGCCACATTGGACAAGTAATCCCTTCTTTCTCCTATCACAATCAACTCTTCATCCTCGGAAGTCTTCAGTGTCACGTGCTTAACAGCACAATCCAAGTTTACACGATGCTTAACTAACCAGTCCATGCCTAAGATCAGATCGAACTCGCCGAATGGTAATTCCATCAAGTCTGCCGGGAAAACCATCCCTTGCACTTCTAAAGGCACATTCCTAAATAGTTTGATTGTCCTAAAGGGCTAATCACAGACATCTCTCTAGCAGAAATCTCAGATTTTATGCCCAAAGTCCCAGATATAGCACAGGCAACATAAGAATGGGTAGATCCAATATCTATCAAAGCAGCAAACGGTTCATCAGATATAAGAAACGTACTGGTTATGACATCTGGTGCGTCGCCATCCTCTCGACGTCTAGCCGCATAAACCAATCCAGACTGTCTTACATCTGTATTACCAGCACCTCTGCCCGATCCTCTACGACCTAGTCCAAACCCATTTCCCCCTCTGGCTGGACCACGACCTCTTGGTCGCTACTGACAACCCCTCCCAGGCTGTGCAAACCCCTGACCTATCCTCTGCACCCTAGCAAGCTCTTACGGACAATCCTTTATCAAATGATCCCTAGATCCACATTTAAAGCAGCCTCCAGTTCTTCTCCAACACTCTCCTGGATGCGTTCTCCCACACTGTGTACAAGGTCGCAACTGACCTCCAGCAACTGGCATCATGGCGAGCTGGCCCATCTAACTTGGGCCTCTTTTAGAAACCCCAGTAGATCTTGACGTCCCAAAACTTCTCTTATTTTTGCCCTTATCCTTATCCCAGTTCTGCCTCTCAAAACGTTTCACCTCTTCAGTAATTTTTGCCTACTCAACCGGTATGGCAAAATCTCTTTCTCGCTGCGGAGCTATCAGTACTCGCAGCTAATCCTGCAGACCATCCTCGAACCAAACACAACGTTCATAATCAGTTGTGACGATACCCCGAGCGTAACGACTCAATCACAGGAACTCCTCCTCATATTCAGCCACGAACTTATTCCCTTGAACCAAATTCAGAAATGCCCTCATCTGGGCGTCCACATAACTTGCCCCAACATACTTTCACTGGAACGCTGTCTTAAAGAAATACTAGGTGATACGGTCCGCTGTAGTACCTTCCCTCATTGTGAGCCACCACTGGTATGCCTCATCCCGTAGAAGGGACACTACTCCTTTCAATTTTTCCTCCGCCATGCAGTCCAGATCATCCATAATCCGCTCAACTGCTTCTAGCCAATATTCAGCTACGTTTGGGGCCACACCAAAAATGCCCCTAAATATCTCAGCCCCATTGGCCCGAAGTCGCTCAGGGATAGATTTCTGGGCTACTGATCTAATGCTTGCTCCAGCAACCCGTTCTAAGACTCGTAACATCGCTTGGGACAAAGCATCATCCCCTCCAGTTCTGTCTTGAGACCCTGCTTCTGCTACTGGTGATGCTGGCGCTTCGCCCTCTGGCACATGCCCTGATTCTGAGGATCCAGCCTCAGCACCCAAGACCTACCACGGCCACGTTTACCACGTCCACATCCTCTAGTGCTCATGCTCGCTAGATCAAATTAATCTGATTAAAAAATTTATGAATTAGTGTATAATTCCAATGTTTATTAGTGTATAGTAGTTGTTTTCGTAGATCGAACATCCTAATGTCTTAGTCTCTACAGTCTTAACTCTTATAACTAGCAGTTATACAACACTAATTCTAATATTTTCTTTCTAATATCATTTCATAATATCAAACAGAGTCAGAAGACTTACGAATTTTGTGCCGGAGACTCGGGTGACATACTTCCAAAAAGACATACATTTCTTAAACCAGATTTTAAACCAATTTTGGAAAAACGTTGTTGAACCCAATCCACAGCCGAGTTTTACAAACCTGGGCTCTGATACCACAAAATGTAAGACCACAAACCCGGCCTAGATGCTACGACCGGATTTGGCATGTCACATGGAAGGGTTGTGAAAGAAACTACACGTTCGTCAAACTTCAAGTTTCGTTGCTTATCAAAATTCATCTTGTTTAATAGTTTTCTTGCAAAAACATTAGGGTTGTTGTTTTCAATGAGTTGGTTTATAAATAATCAGGTTCAATGACTTGCAGGAAAATGTTGTTTCGAGTTTTAGGAAGTTGGAAAAACTAAGCGATTGTCTAGCAAAGTTGTTTGTTGAAAATGTTGCGTTCCAAAAAAACATTTTTTGTTTCATTATTTTGCTATACAATCATCCGTTTTAGAAAAGTTAGGATTATTGGGAAACTGCCTTTATTATGTAAATCAAATGTAAGCATTTGCAAAAACGTGAGATTTAAAAATAGTTTTTAATGCTTAGGAAAACCTCGTATTGAATATTTAATAAAAGATAGCAGCCGAATAAAAAGTTAAAAACCAATTAAAATCCCAGAGGCCTTATTACAGAACATAATCCCAATTTAAAATAAAAATTTAAAGTAAAGTAAAACTTAATTTACTGAAATAACGACGAATGGCCACCACAGAGTCCGCCTTGGCTCCAAATCCTCAAAGCTAGGGATTACCTGCAAAAATTAAGAAGAGGGGTGAGTTACTAGAACTCAGTGTGTAATCCCCAAAATGAACAATCACTGGGCCCGAGCCCATGCAGATACAAATTGGGCCTTAGCCCTTACGAAATCAAACTGGGCAAAGCCCATATGAAAACGAACTGGGCTTGAGCCCTTTTAACATGGTAAAACAGGTAAAAGCATGCAATGCAACCCAGCCAAACCTAGAATCCATCCGCTACACACCACTCGTTCTAGCCATAATACACCAGTGGGGATTTCTACAATCAACCCTCATTCGCTACACAGCACGATGCCAGTCGCACTGCTCATCCCAAAATTGTGGCAGTGCCACCGAAATAATGTGACAGAGTCACCGAAATATGTTGTAGAGCCATCGAAATAATGTGACAGAGTCACCGAAATATGTGGCAGAGCCACCGAAATACACTTCCCCTTTCATCAATATCATATACCTTTCCCATGCAACATGTCATAACGTCATAGTGTGATGGATGCAAACATATATCAAAGTATGACAGATATTCAGAACACAGATCCAATCATGCTATTTTACTCATAATGGTATAGTCATAAGTTTACTTACCTGGTATATCTCCAACAATACCCAATAGGATATTTCAACTGTATTCTCATTATGGGTATTTCAGCTTTTTGCCGATACATAGTATAACACAGACAAAATGAAATAGAGGTGTAAAATTACACACCTGACTACGCGAAGAACTATACACTCCTGCTCGTCGTCACCCTCACTAGCACGAACGATAGCAATCTGCCTATTCCAAGCAGATGTCGGCTCCCTACCATAGCCCGGCGAAAAATCCCGAACCGTTGGCACCCTACGTCATTTGAACCTAGGCCGAATTTAACATGTGGGAAGCCACGGATAGGGTTTTCAAGCTTTCCAAGCTTCATGGTAAGTCCATTCTAGCCCCGTTTTTCATGTTTTTTACGTTTTTTGAGTCCCGGTAACTTGATTTAGCTTATTCTAGCAATAATTTAACCTAGGGTTCATATTTGGAAAAATACCCATAGTTGAAAAGTATTTATTTTGATGTTTTATGGAAGAATATGAAGCTTAGAATTATGTTAAACAACTTTTACTAAGCGATTTTAAGTGAAAACGAGTAAAACGACATAATCGACAAAAATACCTAATATACATAAGTGCATGTTAGAGCAAGAATTTGATGTTGCCATAGAAGGGAAAAATGATTAGCATGTTATAAAACATAAGAATAAGGGATGAAGTTTAATTTTCGAGCCTAGGGGCAAAATCATAATTATGCAAAAGTTTAGGAGCAAAATTGTAATTTTGCCAAAGTTTGAGTTAGGGACTATTTTGAGTAGTACATTAATTAAATATGTGAAATGTGATGTCTTAGACCCCGAAAATCGTTTTGGTATCGAGGTAAGTTCATATGTTTAATAAGCATTTAATCATGCATATTTGAATGATAAGTTGATATTTTGGCCATAAATACTATAGTATTGAGTTTCAGATATAATGATTAATGTTCGATAATACTTCAATATTGGAAAGAGAACTTGTATAATTTATATGTTAGACCATATTTTGTATTATGGCTTTGTATGATAATAAGAAAGTATTGACTAGCATAGTTTGATGAGGATAAGTTAAGTTGATGATATGATGAGATTTAGAATGTAAGTATGTAAGTTGAGTAGCATTTTATTATTATGCAATTATTGTTATTAGTAATGTTATTATTGAGTTATGCGACTAACCTTGAGAATTTGAGCAAGTACGTTTCAGCTATGACTTGACAAGGCATTGATATCTCAAAGTCCATGGTTATACCATGGCAATTAAGGAAGAATTGACGGAAAAGTCCATGTTCATAACATGGCATTTAAGGAGGAACTGACGGTTAAGGATACCATGTAAGACCATGTCAAGACATGGCATCGACATTGATTAAGGACTCCATGTAAGACCACATCAAGATGTGGCATTGGCACTAAGATAAGGATACCATGTAAGACCATGTGTGGAACATGGCATTTGGTAAGACAAGGATACCATGTAAGACCATGTTTGGAACATGGCATTTGGTAAGATAAGGATACCATGTAAGACCATGCCAAGGCATGGCATTGATAAGTTCTATAAGGCAAGGAAATCATGTAAGACCATGTCAAGACATGGCATTAATGAGTTACTATAAGGCAAAGGTCCCATGTAAGACCATGCCAAGGCATGGCATTGGTGAGTTCATAAGGCAAGGATACCACGTAAGACCATGTCAAGACATGGCAATGGTAAGTTCAAAAAGGAAAAGGTTCCCGAGTAGTCCAAAGAGTAAGTCAAAGAAATGACAAGGTGAGAACATGAAGAAAGAGTACAGGTATGAGTACAGGTATGCATTTAAGGCTTATATAATATTGAGATTGTATGTAATTGAGATTATCAAGTATTAAGCAAGTGATGAGTTTTCAGTTATGCTTGTGACACTTTATGACATGATTGGAAATATGTCTATATTATGAAAGAGTACTCATCTGTTAAGTGAGAATGTTGCAGGTATGTAAGCAAGCTATTAAGTAAGGTGCCCTTTTTATTCTGAGCCTTTGGTAAGGTTACCAATGAGTTCACCGGGAAAATCGATTAAGTGAAATTATGTGTGGCTTCTAGTGATAAGTGTAGGTATATGCATGTGTAACGTATGAGTAGTATGCTCGATATGTAATCGGAAATTGGAAAGATTGTTATAGGTAAGTAATGAATACAACTAAAGTGAGTGAGAGCAAAAATTTACAAATAAAACTGTTTTGGACAGTAGCAGTTACATGATTTTGAAAAATCACCAAAAATAGTAGAAATTGAATTATAAGTTGGATGAGATATTTATTTAAATCTTATTGAGTCTATTTTCATATAAAAGAAACAGAGCAAACAAAGGATTTGTATAATTTGAGATATTTAAATTTTTGTTCAGAATGACTACATGATCCCCTGTTCTATCTTGAAAAAATCATTAAAAATTTTACAAACATAATTATGTGATATAATTTATATTCTTGAAATTTGGAATGAGTCTAGTTTCAAATAAACTAAACAATAA
Source organism: Gossypium australe (assembly GCA_005393395.2). Classification (NCBI taxonomy): domain Eukaryota; kingdom Viridiplantae; phylum Streptophyta; class Magnoliopsida; order Malvales; family Malvaceae; genus Gossypium; species Gossypium australe. The sequence continues at coordinate 67,393,671 of CM016617.1, forward strand.
GGTCATCTAAATTCTGTACGAGGAGATAATTGATTCATAGTGAAGAGAGGTCAGAATAGTCGAACAGTGAAACAGGGGAAATTTTAATGAATAAACTGTACTAATTGGCAAGACCAAAAATTCTAGAAATTTAATTGTATGAAGATATGTGAGTCTAGTTTCAGGGAAAATTAGCGGTTTGTAATTTGGAGCTCTGTAGTTCAAGAAATAAATAATTTAGTGACAGAGATTCAAGTAGACATATTAATGTGAACATGAGTAATAAGGCATAAGCATGTGATTTAATGATTGTATCAGTTAGAGAACTTGTTGTGAGGATTTGTCTCGTTGAGGCTTTGGTAAGGCAACAAATGAGTAAGTTGAAAAAGTAAGAACTTAGCATTTATGCAAGTTATGACAGCTTAGTTGTAAGCTAAATTCATTGCTAATGCTTATTATTTTTACATGTGAACTTACTAAGTTTTATAAGCTTACCCCCTTTTCTTTCCCATGTTTTAGAGTCCTATTAAACAAGCTCGGGCTGAAGGTCGTCAGAGATCGCTTCACACTATCAAGCTATCTATGGGTATGTTTATTTATAAATGATTTAAGTTTTGGCATGTTTAGGGGCTTGACTAAGTCATTTTGTATATGTGTTAATTAATTTGATTAAACGTATTGCTTCATAACGGTAATAAGGATTATTCTGTATTTAGCCAGGAGTTGTGGCTTATATTGGTCATGGAGTTATAATGCTTGTATATGCATGTGTTTGTTAAAGTTTAAATTATAAGTGAAATTTTGTGGCTCGGGATTTGGTAGAATGTATTGTTAAGTCTGGTAATGCCTCGTACCCGGTTCCGGCGTAGTATACAGGTAAGAGGTGTTACACTGGGAGCTCGGGGATCGTCGAAGACCATCACCACACCATCGATGAAACACCCCAAACCCGGCCCACGAGCCTCGACCAGATTTGGTATGTTCCTTAAGAAAAAAAAACCGGTTCAAATTCGTTTGTTCTTTGGAAACTTTAAGTGATTTTGGAAGAAAACTCGAATTGAGTTGGGCTCAAGTTGAAAACCAATTTATTCTTTCGAAGTCAGGGTTTTATAAAAACTTTGCTTTTAATATTAAAAGACATGCCGATTTTTGTTTTAAAGATTTTACCTTCGAATTGGAAACATTTGAATTTAAATGTCGTAATATTCGAAGATTTATTTTAAGAAAAATTACTTGACTTTAGATTTGATAAAATTTGTATCGTACTGAAATAAATAACATGCATGCATAAAATAGTTAATACTATGGCCTTATTACATCAAAACAAACCCAAATAATTTAAAGTGCTTAAATAAAATAAAATGTCCAAATAAAATAATTTCCTTGCTGAGCATGGCCACCACTAAGCTCCTGCCAACCCGGTCCATTACTGATCATCACCTGAAAAATGTTCCTACAACGGGGTGAGTCAAACAGACTCAATGTGTACACAAACACTAAGTCCAAACAGATTCAGGCATAACAAATCATACACATACATTTCATAATTTACAATTAATGATGCATTCCCGAACCCAAGCCTAGTTACGATCCGCTACACATCACCCGTACCAACCTGCACACCGTGGGGACTACTAAGTCAACCCTCCATCCGCTACACACCATCGAAGGCAGTCGCTGCAGTCGACGTGCTCATCGCCCTTATGAAATTCGTGACATAGCCACCAGATAATATTTCGTGTCATGAGACACCACATTCAGATAATGTGACCGAAGTCACCACATTCAGATAATGTGACCGAAGTCACCACATTCATATATATTGTGACAATAGTCACCACATTCACTTCCCCTTTCATAATCACCCAAATTCCCATGTCATACAAATCATGCATTATCATGCCATGCCCCTTATTCACATTCTTATAGGTTCACAAATATGCCATAACCAATCAAATCATACTCATGGTAGGAGTAGGAAAACGTACCTGAGTACTTTGTACCATCACATGGTACCTTAGCCACATTCACATTCTTATAAACACATATATCAAAATATAGCCATACATCTATTAAGAGTTAGTGTGGGGTACACACCTGATATACTTAACAAGTTCACTCCAAATCCCGAAAAGTCTCGATCTACTGCTCTAGATCTTGGTTCCTATATTCGGCCAACATTAGAAGTTTAATAATAACCATTCGGCCATAAAACCAAATCCCAATAGGATTATTATACTTAAATCCTCACCTTGTTGCCGATTTGACCATCACCCAATTCCCGAAACTTTGTGGTGTTTTATCCTTGCAATCGACTAGCACCAAATCCCCTCATAGGTTAGTTTTCGGCTTTTGAACATGTAAGAAATAGATCTAAGTACTAAAATAGAGCTTGGCCGAATACTCATGTACACCTACCTTGCGATTTTAAATCCCGAAAAGTGACCTTGGATTGTGGTATCTGTCGAAATACCCATAAACTTATGTTAGATCAATTCCTAACATTTAATCACAACCAAAGGCCTTTGGTCGAATGTCATACATGCCTTACCTTAGATCTTAAAAGTCCCGAAAGTCCCCTTCCTCCTTGTAGTCGACAGTAGGAGACAAATCCCGAAACCTCCTTTATTATCTCGGCCAACACACATTAGTAGGATTAGTCTTGTTCTTTCGGCAAATAGGAAAGAAAAGAACTTGAATAACACTTAACCTTACCATTAATGCTTTAGTCGACTGCTCCTTTGCTTGGATCCACAGGGAGATTCAGCTATGGCTAAAGAGAACTTGCTTTCGGCTTTTGAAACTTGCGACAAAGAGAGAAGAATAAGACCACCTTGAGATTCGGCTGTGGCTTCTAATGGAGATGAAAATATTCGGCTATCACCAAGGTATAAGTATCGGTTTTTAAGACTATCAAAGAACTAAAAGAGAGGTAGGAAGAGAAAGGTAGATTCGGTCAAGAAGTAGAGTGGAAGAGGAGAAGAAAAGATGAAGAATTCGGCAATGGTTTCTTGAGTTTTCGGCTTTAACAAAAATAAAAGAGAAAGAAGAAAGTTTGTTAGGGAATTTTCGGCAGAGACTCAGTTGGGAAGACAAGAATGAAGAATGGCCTTACCTTCTTTCCTTGGCCGAAAATACCACCTAAGGAGCCCCTCAGTCGGCCAACTCCCCTTCCCCTTATCCAATCTCCTATTTTCTCTCTTCTTTTATCTCTTATCACCTTTTTAGATTAATAAAATTAATCCATCAATTATCCTTTATCTTAATTATTTTAACACCTTTTATCTCTTAAAAATAAAAGGATTTTAAACTCTTAAAATATAGCCTATGTGCCGTCCACCTCTGTCCATCCATGCAGCAAAATAAAACTTTTATTTTCGCTTCCCATGCGACTCGAACCTTGGCCCATTTGCACCTGCTTGTGGCGTCACTTGTGTGGGCTTTAAGTGGCGCCTTGTAGCCACTTTACCAAGCTCATTTCCATGTCAAAACTCCCCTATTTATTTTCTTAAGGCCCTATCAGCTTAACTCCCTCTTTTAAAATTAAAAACTAATAATTTCTAAGCTATTTTCCTATTTTCTAAGGTTCACAAAATTCATAAAACACACTTATAATACACATTCTCAACATACAAAGGCATGCTTTCACATTCAATTTAGCAATAATGCATAAGCCATATTTCGGGATATTACAATCGAACTCTATTTTGGTACCTGTTGGAAGTGTAAATGTTAAAAGTATGGCATGTATAGGCTAGGACTAGTGTGATATGTTTTGAGTTATGCATTTTATAGCCATGAGATATGACTTGCTTATGAAAGAAAATATGGCTTGGATGTGGTACATGATTTGTGCTAAGTAATGGTATGTTTTGATGTTTATAAATGATCAAAAGAAATGGTTAATTTGGTATGTGCTTTGTTGAGAATTTGGTATGAATATGAAAATGGAAGTGATCTTTTGGTACATTGATCATGTATAAATTAATGATAAATGTTATGTGAATTTGGTATGTTTTGGTTTAGGATTTGAGCATGAAATTGGTTGATGAGGAGATGGTTTAAATGGTGTATGTTTTTTACTTGAAATTGGTTGGAAATATGGCATATTTATTGCTTGTTTGATATTTGTAGGAATGACCCAAATTGGGTGGCAAATTGGCCTTGTAAATGGTCTATTTTGTGCCCACACGGGCGTGTCTAAGCCGTGTGAGGCACATGGCCTGCCCACACGAGCGTGTGACCTCTGTAACTTTGAAAAATGTTTAAGTTTCGAAAAATATTCTATGTGCTCGGTTTAGTCCCGACCCTTTCCCAATGTATGTTTAAGGTCTCGTAGACCTTCTAAAGGGACTTTATGTGTATATTTCACTATGGAATGTTTGTGAATATTTGATGTTAGTGAAATGTTTGTGATATGATATGTCTGGTAATGCCTCTTAACCTTATTCCGACGACAGATACGGGTTAGGAGTGTTACAATTTGTTGGTATCAGAGCTACGGTTTAGTCAATTCTAGGGCTATCGTAGCGTATGTGAGTCTAGCTATACATGCCATATATTTGAACTGGGATAATGTGGTGAATCTTGATAACTAAAATGTGTTTTTCGTATAGTTAATGGATCCCGAATTAGTCATAGCTGACGATGTTGAAAGTAACGCACCCGCTCCTGCTCAAGGGGCAGTGCCTCCTGATTCGAGAAATGTATCTAGTGACCATGAGGGAGAGGCAAAGCAAGCCTTCTTCCTAATGATGAATGGCTAGTTCACTCAATATGTTAGAGCAAATCCGGCTATTCCTCAACCTCTGCCTTCGCAAGTTCCCGTAGCTCCCCAAGTTACAGATCCGATTTGTCTGAATAAACCTCCGGTTGATAAGATTAGAAAAAATTGGGCTGAAGAATTTCGTGCTACTATTGATGATGATGCTGAGAGAGCTGAGTTCTGGTTAAGAATACGATTTGGGTATTTGATGAGTTGTCATGTATCTCTCATGAATGTGTTAAATCTATCGTTTCTTTGTTGAGAGATATAGCTTACCAATGGTGGAAAACTCTGACTTCTTGTTCCGAGACAACAAATTACCTGGGATTTCTTCCAGACTGAATTCAAAAGAAATACATCAGTGAGAGATTTATAGATCAGATATGCAAAGAGTTTCTTGAATTGAAAATAGGCAGTATGTCTGTTACAAAATATGAGCGAGAATTTGTGAGACTGAGCCAGTATGCATGAGAATGTGTCTCAACTGAGGCAATAATGTGTAAACGGTTCGAAGATGGTTTGAATAAAGATATCCGTTTGTTAGTCGGAATTCTAGAAATAAAAAAATTTGTTGTGCTTGTTGACTGGGTGTGTAAAGCTGAAGAACTCGGGAAAGAGAAAAGAACAGCTTATTCGGATGCTAGAGAGGTGCGAAAACGAACAATGAGTAAGTCATATCAGTCGGCATCAAAGAAATTACGAGATGATTATAGCCGTTCAGAGGCTAATGTGGGAAACTCGAGTAGAGATCGTGCAATATCACATTCGAGCTTCTGAGCTTCCGAGCTCCAGCTACTTCAATTGCAAGTGTTGGGAATGTCATATTGGAGCGACCCAAGTGTTGACATTGTGGTAAAAGACATCCGAGCGATTGTCGATTAAATGATCGAGCTTGTTCCAAATGTGCATCTTTAGATCACTTTATCCGAAATTATCCCGAGTCTATTGAGCAAGAGATTGTACAGAATCTGAAGTCAAATAACGCTTCAGATAGGGGTAGACCTCCCAGAAACACGAAAAATGTGAGTGGTAGCCAGAGAGTTATGAAAGGTACAACTGCAAGATTTGAGGCGAGAGCACCTGCCAGAGCTTATGCTATTCGCGCTCGCGAAGAAGCTTCGTCTCCAGACGTCATTACTAGTACTTTTATTCTTTATGATACTTTTGTGATCACATTGATAGATCCAGGGTCTACTCATTCATATATATGCATGAACTTAGTATCCAGTAAGACTTTGCCTATAGAGTCTACTGAATTTGTAATTAGAGTATCGAACCCCTTAGACAAGTGTGTTCTGGTTGACAAAGTGTGCAGGAATTATCCGTTGATGTTTCGAGATATTTGTTTCTTGACTGATCTAATGTTAATACCCTTTGATGAGTTTGATATAATTCTGGGTATGGATTGGCTAACATTGCATGATGCTGTTGTAAATTGCAAACAGAAGACTATTGATTTGAGATGTCAGAATGATGAAATAATGCGGATTGCGTCCAGTGATTTAAATGGGTTACCGGCCATAATATCTTCGATGAAAGCTCTGAATTATGTGAAAAAGGGATGTGAAGCATATCTTGTGTATGTGATTGATACGAAAGTGACAGAAAAGAAAGTTGAATCTGTGCCAGTTGTTTGCGAGTTTCCTGATGTATTTCCTAAAGAATTACCGAGATTACCTCTAATACGAGAAGTTGAGTTTGGCATTGAGTTAGTGCCGGGGATGACCCTTATCTCAATAGTTCCGTATAGAATGGCTCCGACAGAATTGAAAGAACTGAAGTCTCAATTGCAAGAATTGATAGACAGAGGTTTCGCACGACCGAGCTTTTCTCCTTGGGGCGCTCTCGTTCTGTTCATGAAAAAGAAAGATGGCACGATGAGAATGTGCATTGATTACCGTCAGTTAAACAAAATGACTATTAAGAACAAATATCCTCTGCCCAGAATCGATGATTTGTTCACTCAGCTGAAAGGAGCTACTATGTTTTCAAAGATAGATCTGAGATCGGGATACTGTCAGTTGCAAGTAAAAAATTCAGACCTTCCAAAAATTGCTTTCAGAATGAGGTACGGGCATTATGAATTTTTAGTTATGCCTTTTGGACAAACAAATGCTCCTGTTGTCTTTATCGACTTGATGAACAGAATTTTTAGACCATATTTAGATCGATTTGTTGTTGTATTCATTGACGACATTTTGATTTATTCGCGTGATGAAATTGAGTATGCCGAACATTTGAAAATTGTGCTACAAACTCTGCGTGATAAGCAATTGTATGCAAATTTTAGTAAATGTGAGTTTTGGTTCCGCAAAGTTGGCTTTTTGGGGCATATTGTGTCAACATCCGGTATACGAGTTGATCTGAGCAAGATTTCAGCTATTTTAGAGTGGAAGCCTCTGAAAAATGTGTCTGAAGTTTGTTGTTTTCTCGAACTTGCTGGTTATTACCGACGGTTTGTAAAAGGCTTTTCAATGATTGCAACTCTGTTGACGAGATTGCTTCGAAAAGATGTGAAATTTGAGTGGTCTGAAAAGTGTCAGAAAAGCTTTGATCAGTTGAAAGCCCTATTGACTGATGCTTCAATGCTAGTACAGCCAGAATCCGGTAAAGAATTTGTGATATATAGTGATGCCAACGGTCTGGAATGTGTTTTGATGCAGGAAGGCAAAGTTATAGCTTATGCCTCGAGACAATTGAAACCGCATGAAAAGAATTATCCGACACACGACCTTGAGTTAGTTGCGATTGTGTTTGCTCTAAAAATTTGGCGCCACTATCTTTTCAGTGAGAAATGTCATGTGTTTTCAGATCATAAAAGTCTAACATATTTGATGACTCGGAAAGACTTGAATTTGCAACAGAAAAGACTACGAGCTTGTGATTGATTATCATCCGGGAAAAGCAAATGTTATTGCTAATGCTTTGAGCCAGAAATTGTTGTTTGCCTTACTTGTGATGAATACTCATCTGTTCTATCTGATGATGGTTCGGCTTTAGCCAAATTGAAAGCAAGACTGCTGTTCTTACAGGAGATTTGTGATGCTAAAAAATTTGACAATGAAATGCTAGCAAAACAAGCTCAGTGTGATTTGAGCTCTGATTCAGAATTTTAAGTTGATGATGATGATTGTCCGAGATTTCGAGATCGGATTTGTGTTCCGAGAAATCCAGATTCAGTTGATTTTGAAATAAGCTCATACTAGTCGCTTATCGGTTCATCCGGGAAGTACAAAGATGTATAATGATTTGGAACAACTTTACTAGTGGCCTGGAATGAAAAGAGATATCTCTGATATTGTTTCAAAATGTTTGATCTGTCGGCAAGTTAAAGTTGAACATCAAGTGCCATCCGGTTTGTTACAACCGATTATGATTCCATAATGGTAATGGGATAGAGTGACGATGGATTTTGTTTCTAGTTTGCCTTTAACTCTGAGGAAGAAAGATGCAATCTGAGTTATAGTTGATAGATTGACAAAATCAGCTTATTTTATTCCGGAGAGAACGGATTTTATTCGCTTGATAAGTAAGTTGAGTTAGACATTTCTGATATTGTGAGATTGCACGGGGTGCCACTATTTATTATTTCTGATAGAGGTTCGAGGTTTACTTCACAGTTTTGGAAAAAATTACAAGAGGCTTTAGGTACGAAATTGCACTTCAGTACTGCTTTTCACCCACAGACGGATGGTCAATCCAAGCGGATTATTCAGATACTCGAGGATATGTTGAGATGTTTCATTCTTGAGTTTGAAGGTACGTGGGAAAAGTATTTTTCATTGATTGAATTCGCGTATAATAATAGTTTTCAATTGAGAATTAAAATGGCATCGTATGAAGCCTTGTATGGTAGGAAATACCGAACACTGTAATGGTCTGAACTTAGTGAAAATAAAATTCACGGGGTTGAATTGATTAAAGAGACTGAACAGAAAGTAAAAGTGATACGAAATAGTTTGAAAGCAGCATCTAATTGACAAAAATCATACGCAGATTTGAAACGAAAAGATATTGAATTTGAGATCGGTGATAAAGTATTTTTGAAAGTGTCTCCATGGAAGAAAATATTCCGATTCGGGAGAAAAGGCAAATTGAGTCTGAAATTCATCGGCCCGTATGAGATTAACGAGCGTATTGGGCCGGTTGCTTATAGACTGTTGCTACCATCTGAGTTAGAAAAGATCCATAATGTGTTTCATGTATCGATGCTTTGATGATACAGATCCGATCCCTGGCATGTGATTTCTCCGTCTGAAATAGAGATTCAGTCTAATATGAATTATGAAGAAGAACCGATCCTTATCTTAACTCGCGCGGTTAAAGAATTGAGAAATAAGAAAATTCCGCTAGTAAAAGTATTATGGCATCGACACGGGGTCGAAGAAGTTACGTGGGAACCCGAAGATGCTATGAGACAATAATATACGAATCTATTCAATGGTAAGATTTTCGGGGATGAAAATCCCTAAGGGGGAGAGTTGTAACAGCCCAGTTTTGACCCTAGTCGGAATACTGGTTTCTGGACCACAAATCCAAGTCAGAAAAATTTTTTAATATTAATTTCTGTGTTTATAGCATGTGAATTGATTTGTGTGAATGTTTCATATGAAAATTTTTATCGTTTGTGTGCCGATTTGTGAAAAAGGGCTTAATCGCAGAAAATGCAAAAGTAGCCTTCTAATTAGTTATATGCCGAATTGACATGGCTAATTAATGTGAGGTCCTTATGTTGTGAATGGAACATTGGTTCATTGAATGGATAAGTATGGACAATAGTTAGTAGCTTTTTAATGAAAACAATAAGGTTAAAATAGTAAAATGTGAATTAATGTTGTTTTAATAAAATAAAACATTCATTAAGTGTTTATGTTCATCATCCTTGCCAAAATTGAAGAAAGAAATAAGGGTTTGAGTTCTCAAACATTCGGCCATTGTCTAAGCATCAATCGGGTATGTGTTTTTTTCCGTTTTTGATAATTTCTATGTTTTTGTGATCGTTGCTTCGTGTTCTCTTAAGCCCATTTCCTAATTCATGAAATTGATGATGATTTTGAGTTATGCCAATTTTGATTTTGTGAGCTTTGTGATGTTAAATGGTGAAATATGAAAGCTTGATGTTAGATAAATATGTTTTGTATTGGGGTTTTAGATGAAATTGATTATTATGGGCTAATTTGTGAAAATGAAAAAATTGAAGGGCTAAAATGTGAAATAAATAAAATATATAGGCTTATTTGAGCCAAGTGAATATTCGGCCAAGCTATGGTGTAATGAGATTTTGTATATTTTGTGATTTTGTGAATCAGGGACTTAAATGTCAAAATGTGAAAATGTGAGGGCTAATTTGTAAAATGCCCTAAATATGTATATTTGGATTGAATTGAATGATATGATGAATAAAAGAGCTAAATTTGAATGTGAATAGATCAAGAACCGAAGAAAACGAACTTAGATCGGGGGAAATCTAAAGTGGTCTAGTAATCATTTATTTCCATCCGAATCCGTACGAGGTAAGTCGATATACAAATAAATGTGTTTGAATTGAATTATTATTGCTTATATGTGAATGAATTGTGATATATGGCTATTTGAGCTGAATATGTGAAATCCGAGAAAGTTCCAATAATGTGATGACGTCTGAAAAGTCTCGTACGAGCCTTAGGAAATAATTATGATACATATGTCATGACATAGGATTCCGAGATATGATTTCGTGTAAGACCATGTCCAGGACGTTGGCAGCGATTTGAGATATCGTGTAAGACTATGTCTGGGACATTGGCATTGATTAGAGATTACGTGTAAGACAATGTCTGGGACATCGGCATCGTATATGATTTCATGTAAGACCCTGTCTGGGACAGTGGCATCGATATTGATTACATGTAAGACCATGTCTAGGACGTTGGCATTGTACAAGCTTTCCGAGCTATCCGAGTATCCTGTTTGATTCTGAACGGTTCAATGGGCATTCCGAGAAATGAATGAGTATACAAATGTGCATCCAAATTCTGGTACGTATGTATGTATATGAAATTTGGCAATGAAAGGTATGTATGTATATGATCATTTGATATGTGACCTACATTACATGATATGTGATTATGAGCAATTGAGATATAAGATAAATATAAGAGATATAAGAGAAATATGACTTGTGATTGTGTTATGTCATGAACCATATGTATGAAATGGTTTATAATTGTTCTATGTGATAAGTTTATTTGTATATGGCTTACTAAGCTTTTGAAAGCTTACTTTGTGTGTGTTTGCATTGTTTTTTTTAGATTATCGAAGCTACTGGGAGCTCGGTGATTGTCTAAGATCATCACCACACTATCGAACTCTATTTTGGTACCTTTTGGAAGTGTAAATATTAAAAATATGGCATGTATAGGCTAGGACTAGTGTGATATGTTTTGAGTTATGCATTTTATAGCCATGAGATATGACTTGCTTGTGGAAGAAAATATGGCTTGGATGTGGTACATGATTTGTGCTAAGCAATGGTATGTTTTGACGTTTATAATTGATCAAAAGAAATTGTCAATTTGGTATGTGCTTTGTTGAGCATTTGGTATGATTTTAGTATGAAAATGGAAGTGATCTTTTGGGACATTGATCATGTATGAATTAATGAGATGTTATGAGATTTTGGTATATTTTGGTTTAGGATTTGAGCATGAAATTGGTTGATGAGGAGATAGTTTAAATGGTGTATGTTTGATGCTTGTAGGGAGGACCCAAATTGGTTAGCAAATTTGCCTTCTAAATGGTCTATTTTGTGCCCACACGGGCAGGGACACGGGCGTGTGTCTCTGCCGTGTTGCTCGAGGGCCACTTCAAAGTGAGCCTGGGCAAAACACACGGTCGCACACACGGGCGTGTGCTAGACCGTGTGGCCAAGTCAGTATACCCTCCTGGTTTGACACGGGTAAGCACATGGCCCAGGCACGGGCGTGTGAGGCCCATTCGAATAGCCACACAGGCTGGACATACGGGCGTGTGACTGGCTGTGTGGGCAAGTCAGTAGCCTCTATAATTTTCACACGGTCTCGCACACGGGCATGTCTTGTGGCCTTGTGCACGAGTCAGTATGTATGCCCTGTTTTGCCTGGGCCTGGACACACGAGCGTGTCTAAGCCGTGTGAGGCATACGGCCTGCCTACACGGGCATGTGACCTCTGTAACTTGAAAAATGTTTAAGTTTTGGAAAAATTTATATGTGCTCTGTTTAGTCCCAACCCTTTCCCAATGCATGTTTAGGGTCTCGTAGACCTTCTAAAGGGACTCTATGTGTATATTTCGCTATGGAATGTTTGTGAATATTTGATGTTAGTGAAATGTTTGTGATATGATCCGATATGTCTGGTAATGCCTCTTAACCTTAGTCTGACGACGGATACGGGTTAGGGGTGTTACAAGCCGTACGAAAAATAGGAAGACTAAAGCACCTTGATTTGGAAAGGGAGGTTATGACAGAAATTAGAAAGAAATGAAAAAGAAAATTTTGATAGGAGGAGAAAAGAAAAACGCCAGAAGGGAAAAGTTTTTGGGAAAAGAAAAAAATTAAAAAAATTAATATTTCAATAAAATATCCCTAATATCCCAATATCCACTAACCAACCTAATCCCACCAAATCAGGCACCCATTAACGACATCCAACCACCTTAGAACTTTAGCTCCACCCAAACTCTATCAGACAATTGAGACAAAATTAACATCCACGCTCACACGAGGATTCGAACACGAAACCTTCAACAAACTAACTCCTTACCACTCGAACCAGTAGACACATTGTAATATGAGTTTATCGAAATTATAACATAAGCCCACGTAAGAGGAATAAGGCTAGGAGAAAAAATAACAGAATTTTCCATAAATGGGGCTTGAACCCAAGACCTCAAACACACATCCAAGACACATAGCCACTGAAGCAGATATTTAATTGTGTCATATTTTACAAAAGCAAAGTGAAATAATTTAGGGCGTTACAGAACTTATCAAGGATCTTTTGTTTTGTGGCGTTCTTCTTCATTTCTAATACCTTTGATTCTTGTTTCTTTTTAAACAACAAGCCAGGGTCCGTTAAAATCCATTCTTGTATTCTATTATTTGTCATATAGAAAACGAGTCACGTTCCAATAACGCTGGTTCTTTTCTTGTATAAGTCATTGATTCAAGATTCCTATCATATTTCTTTAGCTATCAAGTACCGTTTAGAAATGGTCGGGCAATCAAGTGACTTGTAATTTTAATTTGATTATGAGCTCACATCATTTAGTATTAGAGCTATTATTCTTCACAAGTATCGATTTAATTCTATTTCCTGATTTCAAAAAAAAAACTTTGACAAAAATTCGTAGTAAAAAGAGAAGTGTGGAAAAAGAAAACAAAAGAAAGAATGAAAAAAACGAGATTAAGATTCAGAAAAAAAAAATCCCATTCCTTAGTTTGAGTAAATTGAGTCCATTTTGTAAAAGTTTACAATCCTTTTATATATATATATATTTAAAATTTTAAAATTTTTATATTTGAGTCATTCATGTCATTTTCATCTGTTTTGTTTCTATTTCCTTCCATTATCGTATCCTATCAACGTTCATAAGGTTACAAGTCTTGCTAAGTTCATTTCTGTAACATCCCAAAATTGGGCCTAGTAGGATTGGGCCCAATGGGCCTTGGACGTAGGAGTGTTTAAAATTTTGAGAACAAGAGAATGGCATTATTGAAAATTGGACTTATTAGTTAAGTGAATTTGGAAGGTTACGAGGTTTCTATGAAGTCTCGGGTTTAATTGGGCCTTAGCAAAAATTTGGTATTTTAGCACTTTAAGAAGAGATGGTAAGTAGCTTCAAGACTTATAGAAATAAATGAGTAATGTGCTTGCATAAATGAGCTATTGGTAAAGAGGTTATGGCATCAAGTGAAGTACTTTGAGGGAAGAGGTTCAAATCCCATTGTGTGCAAACTTTAACTATTATTTTTGCACTCTTTCCTTAAGTGCCGGCCAAGCATGTAAATAAGGCAAGGTGGACTTTTTATTTTTGGCAAGATGGCTAAGGAAAATAGGAAAGGATGAATGTGAGGAAAGAAATCAAGAGAAAGGGGAAAGTAGGGGGAACATGTGGCCTTTTTCAAGGGATGTGTTATGGAAAGGGTGGTTGGTAAATTTTTGACTATTAGGGACATGAATGTGGACGATTTTGGGGCTAAAGGGGGTGATAGCCGAATTTTTGTTAGTGTTTTGGTAGAAACTTTGGTGCTTGGTTGGTCAAAATTCCTTCTTGCTTTTTTATGCCATTTCTCTAAAATTTATTCTCATGTTTGCCGAAACTTCAAGCCATTGGTGAGCATTTCTTTTCATCAATTTTTTCTTGTTGCCATAGGCACCAAACCATTGAGACCAAACTATTTTCATTCATCTTCTCTTGAAAACTGAAATTTGATAAACACCCTTCTCAACCTTTCTTTTCTTTTCACGAAATTCTCCAACTCTACAATATTTTTCCTCTAATCCATACCCTCATAACCGAAACTATTCTTGTTCATTTTCTTCCATAGCCGAAACTCACAATCCACAATCACTCCTTCATAATTTCTTTCTTGTTTGAGGTGACATTCCTTATTCGATTAAATCGGTAAGTGAATTCTTTTCTATGATCATATTCTTTTCTCTTTAGCCGAATAAGTATTTATCACTATTCGGTTGTAAATCGTGATCGTAACCAAAAATGGTGTTATCCTCCACTTCTTCATGTCTTAATCACTCTCTTTTCGTAGTGCTTTAAGTGGGAGACCGTGTATTGTTCTAGCCGAAGTCAAACAGTGGTAATTGGATCCAATATCGATAAGGTAAGGGGGGTTCATTTTTTTGGATTTTTTGTTATATCTCTATTTGGCTATGTTGCAAATTGGATTGAAGTTTCGACTAATCGACTATATGTTTTAGGGACAAATCACTCGATATATTTCTACCTTCGAATATAGTGGTAAGTGAATCAACTATAAGTGATACGAAATCTTTTGGAAATCTGAGGCTAACTTTTGGTTGGTATTGTTCTAGGTCAACGACGAGAGGTTCGTTAGGAAATCGAAATAAGGTGTGTAATCCCATATTTTCCGAATACATGATTGAAATGGTGGGTAATCTCACACTTCTCTAAAGATGTGCATGAAATATTCTGTGAATTGGTCGAAATACCAAAGAAAACCAAAAACCGGCATCCGTGATCACTCGGACGTATGTATGATTGTAGGGGTAATCGTATTTTGTAATAAAACAATTTCGATTAGAAGCAGTGACGTGTTTTTGAAAAAAATCACGACCAATAGGAGAAAAGGGAATTAGAAAGTGAATAAGATATCAAATTAAAGCTTACTGTGTCTATTTTAATATGGAAGAAACGGAGAAGGAAAAGGATTTTTATATTCTGAGATATCTTAATTTTAGTAAGACTGGTTCTGATTGACTTCGTGGTTCCCTGATCTGTCTTGGAAAAATCGTGTAAAATTGTACAAAGTGAATTATGGGTTATAATTTATATGTATAGATTCCTTAGTGAGCCTAAGTTCATTAGAAACAAGTGACAGCAGTATATGAAAACCGTACAGTGAGATATTTGAAATTAAGGTAAGAGAGGTCAGAACTGTTGGACAGTGAAACAAGGGAAACTTTAAGGAATAAACTGTACTAAATGGTTAAGTCAAAAATTCTGGAAAAATTATAGTAAGAAGATATATGAGTCTAGTTTCAAGGAAAATTTACGGATTTAGATTTTGAGATTTCTAACTCGAGTTATAGTCAATTTAGTCAGTATGACGCGGATGGACAGTTTCAATTTTTAGGCTCCACATTAGTAATTAAGTCTAAGTTGCGAAATTACCAAAACACCCTTGGAGGGTAAATTATCGAAATGCCCCGAGATTGCTAGATTATCGAATTACCCTTAGTTGGTAAGATTACCAAATTGTGAAAATGCCCTTATGGGCCGAATTGTGAAAATGCCTTAATGGGCCAATATGATATTTTGCTAAATGGGCCAATATGATATTTTGCTAAGTGGGCCAATCTGATATTTTTCTAAATGGGCCAAATATGATATTTTGCTTAATGGGCCATTATTTTTGTAAGAAAAATTTGAATAAATTGTTGTAAATGGTTATGCATTAAGTACATGATTTGCATGGATGGGATAATGATGAAGAGAAGTTCTGGTAGCTCTGCTACATAAATTTGGTGGCTCTGCCACAAATTTGAAATATGGCAATGCCATGTAAGTTTTGTTAATCTGGTGGCTTGTCCACAAATTTGATATAAATGGCTTAATGCCTACGTTTGGTGTGTTGGCGGGGTGGGTTGATTAAAGATCACCCACATGTGTGTTGGTTGGTACGGGTGGTGTGCAGTGGATGGATTATTAGGATTGGTTTGGGAATTGCATTTAATACACATGTTATATTTGATACATTATTGTTATTATAAATGGGATTAGGCTCAAAATATTGCTAAATGGGTTCCGACCAAATGGATAACGGTAAGGGGATTTCACACTGAGTTCTTGTAACTCACCCCCTTTCTCTTAACCCTTTCAGGTAATGCTCAGTAACGTGGACTTGGGCCATGGATGACTCGATGGAGGCCATACTTCAGAAATGGTTTATTTGGACTTTATATTTCTTTCTCGTTTATTTTATTACTTTTCTATTTTGGGTTAAATGTTGGAATAAGGCCTCTGGACTATTTTTATTTTGCTTTATGGTTGGGATGTTTTTATTATTTTTCTTAAATTGTTTAAAAAGGGAATTCTCTGAAAACTTAATAATGGTTTCCAAAATCGATTAACAAATGGATTTTCAAAATAAACTTGTACAAATATTTTAAACACAGATATTTTCTCTCGAATTATTAATGCTATTTTCAAAAGACTCAGACTCTCTTTCGAATTTTCAACGTCGTTTTCAAAAGTCACGGTTTTGTAAGATCATTAGTTCAAATTTATTGACTCATCAATAAACCTCTCAAAAATACTTGTATTTTATCTACGTTTCCGCAATGTTTTCAAAATGCTTCTGCAACTCTATTTCCAAACGTCATATTTTGTAAATTGTTTATTTCAAATATGTTTTCGCAACCAAAAAGGGTTTTTAAAGATAATTACGTTTTCAAGTAGTTAACAATTGCTTAAGTGTTTTGGGTTTTAACAAAGAGGTTGATATTTTCAAACGAGTTTTTTTTTGTGTGTGACACGCCAGATTCGGGCCTAACTTTGAAGGAGTCCTTTGTGCAAAAAGAGTGAAAAGATTCAATTAGGAGAGAGCCATGTCTTGATTCCTATTCTTTATGGGATTCAAGTTGGAGTAAAGAAAACCACAAGTTTGAAGCCTTTCAAGGTAACAAACGTGAAGGTGCAAGTATGTCTTCGACTGCACCAAAGTACTCATCCACTGAGATTCAATTACGAATAGGTGATCGTGTTTCATATGTAAATAATTCCATTCATACCCAATGAAAGCCTACTCATTCTGATTCTATCTTTCAACCACATCTTGTAAAGAAAGTATGAGACAAAAAGAAATTAAGAGAAAAGAAAAACAAGAATTGATAATGATAGAAAATGAGAGAAGAAAAAAAGAAATGAGGACAAAAGTAACTGAGAAAAAAGAGAGAAGAATTTTTTAAAAGAAAATGAAAGAAAAATAAAAGAGATTGAGAGAAGAAAAAAATGAAAAGGAAATAAAAAAGTGTGATAAAAGACGTTGTGAACAAAAGAATGAAAAGAAAAAGAAATTGAAAAAGAATGTGAGCCTGAAATGAAACTTGAAAAAGAAAAAAGTGATCAAGCAAAAGTGAGGAACATCTTGACTAACATACATGTGAGTTTGCCTTGTGATTTTTCTTCATTTCAGGTCTCTAAAGATCCAATGAACGAGTTCCAACTTCATTACCTTCTTGACAAAAGACTGTTCCAATTGATTGAAAAAGGTAAGTTGGAGAGTAAAAATGTTCTTCAAAGCTCCGAAGGTAAGCAAGGTAATAAACCTCTTGAGATTCAATCAAATTTGTATTATTTGAATTTCATTGACAAGTTTGCCAATGTTTTTTATCTAAAAAAAATTCTTTACAGTAACATGTTGTGTTGTTATTTGTTAAATGAAGTTGCTGATTTTATCCCGAATAGTGTTTTAAAAGGTTTCTCTCATGACTTGTTTCATGTTGATTCAAATAACATTAAATTGCAAGATGATTTGTCCATTGATGTCTTTGTTCCAACTAGATGTCAACAAAATTTGATTGTCATATGTGATAAAGAATTTTCATGTAAAAAGCTTAATATGTTTGATTTAGATTGTTATGTGAATTTTTTAAATGAATGTGATAAAATTTTGTTGTTCAAAGGAATTTTGAGAGTTTTGATTGTTTGAACATACCTATGCCTAAATCTTGTTTGTTTAACATGTGTGAATTATTGCAAAAAGAAAAATTATTTGAAAATAAGTGATCAAAACCATGTGTTTAAACTCGAAGCTTGTTTTCCTTAGTTATTGTTGAGAGAAGATGAGCATCATAATTTTATTTTGTATAAATCTGTTGGTCATTTTCGTTTGTTCCATGTTTTATCATTTTTTTTTGAAAATAAAATATGTGAATTGTGATGACTTACAAAGTCAAAATCAAATCTTTGATCTCAGAGATTATTTTTCTAAATTATGGTTGAGAGGATTCAACCATGTATTGCATGACTTTATGGATGACTTTTGGCTAATCAATGTTTCATCTTTGCCATTAGAAATAATGTATGTGAATTGTACTGAAATGATAAAGGAAATTTATGTATTTGATCCTGGAAGTTGTTGTTCTGTATTGTTGTTGAAAGTATTCAAGCATAAGATTTTTTATTTGCATGATTATAACTTTAAATTGCTTCATGTTTCTTCTATGTTGCCAGCCATGAAACTTTTGAGTCAAATTGAAATGGTAAGACAAAAAGTTGTTTTTGATCCCGAAGTTAACTTGAGTTTACAACATTTGGAAGGAACGCTTGATATTCATTATGTTTATATGAATTGAAACATCTTTGAATTGTTCCAAGATCGTGTAAGTGATGGATTGAAAGAACTCCTTCATTCTGATTTTGTTTGTGAAAATATTTTTGATTTTCAGGTTCCGAAAAGAGTTGTGCTCAGCTTAATGGAAGAAAGATATAATTCAAGGAACCGTGATAAAAAAAGATTCTTTTTCGAGCAAATGGCCCGATTTGAAGACAAATCATTTTCAAGAGGGAGGGTATGATGTGAGCACAACCACATCATTTTATGATACAATTTGACGACATCGGGATTGGCCCAAGCACGAGGGGCCCAAGTGCAAAATAAAACATCTCACAGGGCTGAATGATTATTGGGTCAATGTTTTTAAGGACTTTTTAATTTAATAAAGTTTTATTTAAATTAATAAGTTTGCATATTTTAATTTTGACTTGCATTATGTGTGCTTTGCATTTAATAAAGTCATGCATTATGTAACTTTCATGTTAGTTAAGTATGCATCATAAATAATGACATGCATTATGTAACTCTCATGTTAGTTAAGATTGTATCATAAATTATGTCATGCATTATGTAACTCCCATGTTAGTTAAAGTTTGCATCTTTTAATGAAGTCATGCATTAGTGACTCATTTGTTCATTTAGTTGACATCTTAATTAAATCATGCATTTAAGCATCTTAGTGGTTTGAGTTAGTTTATATGAGTGTATTATTTAATTTGGCTGTTACTTTTTAATGCATAAGTTATAGTGTGTTTATTTTCATAAATAAATATGTGTGTCTCTAGTTAATTGACAAGTTGAATAAGAATGTGAAAAGTTTGCAATGTTTAATGTTACTTAAATAAATTAATTATGTGTTCAAAATGTTTGTTGTAGGAAAGTCCAAAAGGCTGGTCACATATTTTAAAGCTACAATAGGGCTGTTCAATTGCCAAGAAGAATCAAATGCTGTCACATTCAAATGGTTGTTCAGTTTTGGCATAAAAGAGTGTGCATTTTGGTCACTTAATTGCTGGTCTGTAAAGGGAACGTTTTTGGTGGATAATGAAGCCCTCAAAGCTCATTATGGTGGTTGTTTAAATGGTGATTTTTCATATGACTAAAGACTCTTCAAATTGGGCAGTTTCAAAGCTTTTAAAAAGAATATTTAGAAGGCTATTAATGGATCGAAAGGAGACTTTTCAAGTCTTATCAATTTTTGGAGTCTTTATCCTTCTTATGATGCCATTATAAGAGGATGTTACAGAAGCTTTATGATTCGGTTTCAAGGGAGCTGAAGGGACATCAACTAAGCACATTAAGAACACATTTAGTCCTCATTAAGGAATATAGTCATGCCTTTTCATCTAAACCAGAATCAAATGAAAAGACATAACCATTGGCTTTGCTACATGAGTTACAAATGAAAACTAAAGATGAAAGGTCTCGCATAGGCATTCGAATAGTCATAATAGTGCCTATAAATAGATTGTAAGAGGACATTTTTTTGGTTAGACTATGATGAATGGATTTTCATATTGTGAGAAATTTTCTCTTGAGTTCTTTTGAACACATAATCTGAACTTATCAAGGCTCTTTGCTTTGTGGCATTCTTATTCATTTCCTATACCTTCTGTTCTTGCTTCTTTTTAAACAGTGGGTCGAGGTTCATTAAAATCTGTTCTTGTTTTCGATTATTTTTCTTATAGAAAATGGGTCATGTTCCAATAACGCTGGTTCTTTTCTCGTACAAGTCATTGATTCAAGATTCCTATCATATTTCTTTAGTTATCAAATACCTGTTTAGAAACGATCGGGTAATCAAGTGACTTGTAATTTTAATTCGATTACGAGCTCACATCACTTCCCAACACTACGTATGCATTAGCAAGCATGATCATGATTTTATTTGAATGAATAAACAACCAATGCATAGAACATCAACAACAGATTATTAGTAGCACAAGCTAAGGATCATCATTATCATAACATCAACAAAATTAAGACATAACGATTAAATTAAAAGCAAAAGAATAAGTTGTAATCATGTTTATCAAACTAAGAACAAAGTAAGAGGTTAAAGGAAGGAAAATCGTAAGGCTGATTCTAGTGGTTCTCCAAAGCAATGTGGAACAGTGGAAATGTGCAAGTGTACACAATCGTAAAAAGTAATAAAGTGACAAGTAAATGTCGAGTTATCGTACCCACAGGGACTGTAAAAGAATTATTTATGAAAAATATTTTCAAACACTTTGGTGGAGGAAAAATATTTGGTTTTGAGAAATATTTAAAAACTAAAAGAAAAACAGAGTAAAATAAAATAAAACAAAGTTCTAATGCACGATTTCAAAAACTGATTTTAATCAAGATGATATAATTGTGTTGGATTAATCACATTTCTTAACTTAGAATTATTAAGCTCATGTTTATACTTGTTAAAACATTGCAGCTCGATAATTTGCTAACTTATGAACATACTTACAAATAAAAATCCATTCATCTCTTGTACATATTTCTATGCAAATTCGAACAATTAAACAGACTTCTAAAAGTAAACATGTTATTGCACATACATACTCATTAAATTAGACAATCTCTCGCATATTCCTATGTGATTCAATTGATTAATTCAACCTAATAAGCATAAAAAAGATCATGTGAAGTAACAAATATTTTTACCTTGAAACAATTTAATCACAAAATCCTGCAAGTTATGCAAGGCATATGTATCACCAAATACAATGCTAATTTAATCTTCAGCTACCTTAGAAGAATTAAACATGCACATATTAAGTATTGTGTCCATTAATTACAATTCCAATGCGTTTAAATAATTAATTCATTAGCTATCTAAACAATTATCATGCTAGATAACTTAAACATTGTAACAGACCGAATTTGACCCTAATAGGAACGGTGGTTTCGAGACCACGAATTCGAGTCTGAGAAATATTTTAATATTATATTTTGTGTTTATTATAAGTGAATTAATGTGTGTGAAAATTTCATAGAAAAATTTAATCATTTGTGTGTTCAATGTAACAAAAAGGACTAAATCGCGTAAAGCGTAAAAGTTGCATGCTATAGTGTAAAGTGCTAGAATGATGATGGCTTCTTAATATGGAGTATTAAAAGGGCAAATAGCCCATTTTACAAGTTATTGGATGGCTTATGACTAATGTGCCCTTATTATATATGATAGTTTTTTTTTATTTAAAGGTTATAATAGTAATCTAACTAATAACATAATATATGATTTAATAAAACAAAAAGAAATGCCATTATCATCTTTATTTCTTATGGATGAATGTTGGTTAAGGAAGAAAGGTTTTATTTCTTTGAAATTTCGGCATTTAGAATCTCAAATTGAAGGTTAGTTTGACTTTGGTTTTTGTTAATTTTTACATTTTTGAGATCGTTGCTTAGTATATTATCTGACCCATGCTAAAATTTTTGAGATTAGTGTGCATGTGATATTCGGCCATTGATGTGTTCATGTAGGTTGTGATGTTTTTTAATGATTTTGAATTAAGGATATGTTAAAGATTAATATGTTTTGTCTTTGGATTTTTGGTAAATTTGAGTATTTGGGCTAAATTACAAAAATAAAATTTTAGAGGGGCTTATTTACAAAATAAATGAAATAAATGGACTTGTAAGGTCCCTAGGAAGATTCGGCTCTTGAGTAGCATGGAGAAATTTTGTGTATTTTGTGTTTTATGCAAATAGGATTAAATTGTAAAGATGTGAAACATTAGGGGTAAAATGGTAATTTTCCCATTTATGTGTTTTGGGACTAAATTGAAATGAAATGTACTTGAATGAGCTAAATTTCATTGTGTTTAGATCAGGAACAAAGAAAAACGGATTTGGATCGGGGGAAGTCGAAGATTATCGAATAGTCGGTATACGTTGTCCGTCGACTGTCGAGGTAAGCCCTTAAGCTAAAGTATGTTAAAGAATTATTTATGAATAGGTTCAATGAAATTATTTGATAAATTTGAGTATGAATATATGTGTTAGCTGAATGTAAATGCTTTAAAATGGATTAGAGGTGTTTTTGTATATGTGATAAGGATTTGTACATTCGTTGTGATATGTGAATGTGAATTGTGTATATGTTTAGTTAGTGATGATAGTGTTAAGAAATGTAATTTGATGGACTAGTTTTATGAATTATTTCGGGCATTAAAGCCTAGCAGGCCTTGTGCCGGTGATTTGATTCGGGCTTATTGCCTAGCAGGCATTGTGCCGGTGATCTATTTCGGGCTTTGAGCCTAGCAGGCTTCGTGCCGGTGAATTATTTTAGACTTCTGGTTTAGCAGGCTTAATGCCGGTGATAAGCTATAAACTGAGAGCTCATATAATAAACGAGGTGCGACATATTATTTAATGCTATGTACCATTAGCCCAGGTAAGTGTTATCCTACTAGCTTATTATCAATTGAAATGTATTATCTATTGAGTTTATAAAGGATGAACATGAACCATTTATATATATATATATATATAGCTATGTATGAATTGAGCCTAATGTCTACATGTTGTTTTGATGATTCGGCTATAAGTAAATACGTTATTGAGAAATGAATTTGGATGTGATTTTATGTGCGTATAAAAAGAAGATTATGTGATTAATATGTATGAGATGTTTATTCGATTTGGAGTATAGGAATACTTGTGATAACTATAAAATGAATGATGTATATGTTCATGGAAGATAAGTGAAATCCTTAAGTTAAGGTTATGGATAGTATTCGGCCATGTCATTCTGTAATTATAATGTTTATATTCATTTTCTATGAATTGTTTATTTAAAGGTTAAATGTTCGAATATCAATTTGTATTTTCTTGAGACTTACTAAGCTAGTGAGCTTACTTTGTGTGTTCATTGCTCGTTTTATAGATTTTTGGTCAAGCTACGGGCTCGAAGGATCGTTGGAGAAGTCAACCACACTATCATCCCTTTTTGGTACTTTTTGAGCTCGTTATTTTGGAATCAAAGGCTTGTATAGGCTAGCTAAATGTTGGAATGATGTTATGTTTATATGTGTTTATAAAATAGCCATGCGAAAATGGCTTAAACTTATTTTATAAGTTCAATTTTATTTGTTCTTGACCATGTGGTTTAAGTGTTTGGTTTCAATGGTTTGGTCATGGTTGTTTCTTTACTTAAATCTTATGCATTCTATATAATGGCCTGTTTGTAAAACCAATGTTTGTGTTAAATCAGTTAGATGGTTTGGCAATCAAGTTAATCTTTATATGTATAAGTCTAGGTAGATATATGTTAGTTGAGCTTTATTAGGGAATTATATAAGTGTGACAATTTCAATCGTTTTGCTAGATAGGAATTATGGGAGTAATGCATGTATGTGTATTCGGCCAAACCAAGGTGAAAGTTACACATGTTATTATCATGTTTAATGGATTATTTGTTTAGGGCCATAGTCGAATGTAGAAGATGTGTATAACTATGTTTTTGAAATATTTTGCTTGTGTAGTCACTTATTTTATTTGAGTACATGATTACCAAACTTGGTTTGTGCTAGGCAATCAACATGAAATGTTGTAAATAAGGTCTTGTATATTCGACCAAAGTCTATAAGCATGTATGAGTTGTGTAATTAGTTGCATATTTCGGTTATGTGGAAATTAGGTTTATGCCTTATGAAATCTGTATTGTTAAGTGATAATGTTGTAGTATACATTGTATAGTCATTTTAAATACATCAATGGTTATGTTGTATATGACTTGGATTAATGTATCGAGTATGTATTACACATGTGAAATTTGTTGTTTGTTATTATTAAATCATTTGAAAAAAAAAATGAGTGATTAAGTTTCAATCGAGCGAACTGAAGTTTCTTTTTACTTACATGGTAATACCCTAACCTAATTCGGCAACGAACATGGGTTAAGGGTGTTACATTTTATTGGTATCAGAGCTTACGGTTTAGTCGATTCTAGGACTACCGTAGCGCGTGAGAGTCTAGCTATACATGCCTTTAATGTATATTTGATAGTGTGGTGACTTCTGACATTCCAAACTGTGTTTTATATAGTAAATGGATTCCGATCCTGACAGAGCCGTAGTTGATGATGTAGAGAGTGTAGCGCCTGATCGTGCACGTGGATCAACGCCAATAGACTCTCGACCAGTTTCGGGTAGCCATGAGGGGGAGGCTAAACAAGCCTTCAATCAGATGATGAATGAATGGTTTACCTAGTTTGTTCAGAATAATCCGGCTGTACAACAACCTCCACCCCCGAATAATCCAACTCCGGTACCTTCAGTACCCCCGACGATAGATCCGATGAGATCTAGTAGGCCTCCTGTTGATAAAATCAGAAAATATGGGGCCTAAGAATTTAAAGCTAATGATGATGATGATGCTGAGCGAGCCAAGATGTGGCTTGATAATACTATTCGTGTACTTGATGAGTTATCCTGTACTTCAGAGGAATGCCTAAAGTGTGCTATATCTCTACTCCGGTACTCTACCTACCACTGGTGGAAAACACTAGTATCAGTTGTTCCGAAAGAAAAAGTGACGTGGGATTTCTTCCAGAATGAATTCCGCAAGAAATATATCAGCCAGAGGTTTATCGACCAGAAACGT
Organism: Gossypium australe; assembly: GCA_005393395.2. Lineage (NCBI taxonomy): Eukaryota > Viridiplantae > Streptophyta > Magnoliopsida > Malvales > Malvaceae > Gossypium > Gossypium australe. The sequence goes on from CM016617.1 coordinate 67,419,074, forward strand.
AAAGAATTTCTTGAACTGAAATAGGGGCGAATGACGGTGACAGAATATGAGCGGAAATTTGTCAGACTCAGCAGATATGCGAGAGAGTGTGTTTCTTCTGAAGCCACGGTTTGAACGAAGACATAAAGGTACTTGTGGCCATTCTTGAGATTAAACAGTTTGTGGTACTGGTCGAGCGAGCTTGCAAAGCTGAAGAGCTCGGGAAAGAGAAAAGAAAGGCTGAGACAGAAGCTAGAGACACTCTTAAAAGATCGTTGAGTAAAACTTTCCATTCAACGTCTAAGAAGTTTAGAGATGACTTTAACTGACATAAGACTACTCCTGACTTGTCTAGATGAGACAGACCTCCAGTGAGTTCTCGAGCCACTTCGATGGCTAGTGTTGGTAATGTTCAACAGGATCGGATTGAGTGCAAGCATTGTGGAAAATGGTATTCTGGGAGTTGTAGATTCTGTGATCGGTCTTGTTTTAAATGTGGATCGTCAGATCATTTTATTCGAGAGTGCCTGATGCTAGCCGAGCAAAATACAGCTCAAAATATTAAATCGAACAGTGCACCAGCACGGGGCAGACCCCTCAGACATTCAGGCAATGTAGGTGGCAGTCAGAGAGGGATGAAGGACACTGCAGTTCGATCAGAGGCTAGAGCTCCAGCTAGAGCTTATGCTATACGAGCCAGAGAGGATGCTTCTTCCCCAGATGTCATTATTGGTACTTTCACACTTTATGATACTACTGTGATTGCATTGATTGATCCTGGTTTGACCCATTCATATGTGTGTGAAACTTTAGTATCCAGTAAGACTCTACCTGTTGAGTCTACTGAGTTTGTGATTCGTGTGTCCAACCCTTTGGGTCGCTGTATACTTGTTAATAAAGTGTGTAAAAGTTGCCTGTTGATGATTCAGGATTCCTGCTTCCCAGCTGATTTAATGTTTTTGCCTTTTGACGAGTTCGATATAATTTTGGGAATGGACTGGTTAACTTTGCATGATGCAGGGGTGAATTGCAAAAGAAAGATTATTGATTTGAGATGTCAGAATGGTGAGATTATCCGGGTCGAATCAAATGATCTGAATGGGTTGCCTACAGTGATATCCTCGATGCTAGCTCGAAGGTATGTGAGAAAAGGATGTGAAGCTTACTTGGCTTATGTGTTGGACAATAAAGTGTCCGAAAAGCAAATTGAATCATTACCGGTTGTGAATGAATACCCGGATGTGTTTCCTGAAGAATTACCAGGTTTACCACCAATACGAGAGATTGAATTTGGCATCAAACTAGTTTCAGGGACGACTCCGATTTCGATAGCTCCGTATCGGATGGCACCTACCGAGTTGAAAGAGTTGAAAGCACAGTTGCAAGAGTTGTCAGATAGGGGCTTTGCACGACCGAGTTTCTCTCCTTGGGGTGCACCGGTTCTATTTGTGAAAAAGAAAGATGGGACTATGCGAATGTGTATTGATTATCGACAGTTAAATAAAGTGACAATAAAGAATAAGTACCCGTTGCCTCGAATAGACGATTTGTTTGACCAGTTGAAAGGAACTTCAGTGCTTTCAAAGATTGATCTGAGATCAGGTTATTATCAACTGCGAGTCAGAGATTCTGATGTGCCTAAGACTGCATTTCGAACGAGGTACGGACATTTTGAGTTTTTGGTTATGCCTTTTGGGCTTACTAATGCACCTGCTGTTTTTATGGATTTGATGAATCGAGCCTTCAGACAGTTTTTGGATCGGTTTGTGGTAGTGTTTATAGATGATATCTTGATCTACTCCAGAGATGAAACCGAGCGCACCGAGCATTTGAGATTAGTGCTACAAACTTTGCGAGATCGATAGTTGTATGTAAAGTTTTGTAAATGTGAGTTCTAGATGAAGGAAGTCAGCTTCCTGGGTCATGTTGTTTCAGCGTCAGGTATTCAGGTTGATCCGAACAAAATATCGGCTATACTTGATTGGAAGCCACCCAAGGATGTTTCCAAAATTCGAAGTTTTCTGGGACTTGCGGGATACTACAGATGGTTTGTGAAAGTTTTATCTGTGATAGCTACACCTTTGACAAAGCTACTATAGAAAGATGTCAAGTTCGAGTGGTTAGAAAACTGTCAGAAAAGTTTCGATCTGTTGAAAGCCCTTTTGACGGAAGCTCCAGTGTTAGCTCAGCCTGAGTCGGGTAAAGAATTTATTGTGTATTCTGATGCTTCTTTAAATGGTTTGGGCTGCATTTTGATGCAGGAAGGCAAAGTCGTAGCCTACGCTTCGAGACAATTGAAGCCGCATGAAAGAAATTACCCGACGCATGATTTAAAGCTCGCAGCCATCGTGTTCGCACTGAAGATTTGGCGTCACTATTTATTCGGCGAGAAATGTCATGTTTATTCGGATCACAAAAGTCTGAAGTATTTGATGACTCAAAAAGACCTAAATTTAAGACAACGCAGATGGTTGGAATTGCTAAAAGATTACGAATTGGTGATTGACTACCATCTGGGAAAAGCTAACGTTGTTGCAGATGCATTAAGTCAAAAATCATTGTTTGCTCTTCGTGTATTGAACGCACATATGGTTATGTCTGGTGATGGTTCGATCATAGCTGAGATGAAGGCTAGACCGTTGTTTATTCAGCAAATTAGCGATGCACAGAAAGTTGACAAAGATATGACTACTAGACGAGCTCAGTGTGAAAATGATGCAGAGTCAGAGTTTCGAATTGATAAAAATGACTGTTTGATTTATAAAGGCCGATTGTGTGTACCGAGAAATGCAGACTTGATTCAGATGATATTGGATGAGGCTCATAATAGTCAAATGTCGATACATCCGGGTAGCACAAAGATGTATAATGATTTGAAATAGTTTTATTGGTGGCCGGGCATGAAATGGGATATATCTGAATTTGTTTCAAAATGCTTAGTTTGTCAGCAAGTAAAAGCTAAGCATCAAGTGCCTTCCGAGTTACTTCAGCTGATCATGATACCTGAATGGAAATGGGATAGAGTCACTATGGATTTTGTATTCGGTTTGCCTACGACACCAAGCAAGAAAGACGCAGTCTGGGTTATAGTGGATAGACTGACCAAGTCAGCTCATTTTGTACCGGTTCGTATGAACTATTCGCTCGACAAACCTGCTGAATTGTATGTATCACAAATTGTGAGGTTGCATGGTGTACCGAATTCCATTATTTCAGACAGAGAGCCGAGATTCACATCGTAGTTTTGGAAGAAGTTGCAAGATGCTTTAAGTACTAAACTTCATTTTAGTACAGCCTTTCATCCGCAGACAGACGGTCAGTCCGAGAGAACTATTCAGATACTTGAGGACATGTTGAGATGTTGTGTTCTCCAGTTTGAAGGTACGTGGGAACGATACCTACCTTTGATTGAATTTGCTTACAATAATAGCTTTCAATCTAGTATCAAAATGGCACCCTACGAAGCTTTGTACGGTCGCAAGTGTCGAACACCGTTATACTGGACTGAGCTCAGTGAGAATAAAGTGCACGGGGTCGATTTGATTAAAGAGACAGAACAGAAAGTGGCTATAATCAAAGATAGTTTAAAGCTGCATCAGATCGTCAAAAGTCTTACGCTGACGTAAAGACATTGAATTTCAGGCCGGAGATCGAGTATTCTTGAAAGTTTCTCCACGGAAGAAAGTACTCCGATTAGGTCGGAAAGGCAAACTGAGTCCGAGATTCATTGGACCGTATGAAATCATCGAACGTATTGGGCCTGTTGCTTATAGATTGAAGTTACCTTCTAAATTAGAAAAGATACATGACGTATTTCATGTTTCGATGCTTCGTAAATACAGATCAGATCCGTCACATGTGATCACTCCGTCAGAGGTTGAAATTCGATCCGATATGACATATGATGAAGAACCGGTCCGTATCTTAGCTCGGGAATAAAAGAGTGAGAAACAAGAGGATTCCATTAGTGAAAGTACTATGGAATAGGCACGGAGTTGAAGAGGCTACGTGGGAGCCTGAGGATTCAATGAGGAACAATATCCGACTTGTTTAACGGTAAGATTTCCGGGGACGAAAATCCGGAAATAAAAGAGTTGAGAAACAAGAGGATTCCATTAGTGAAAGTACTATGGAATAGGCACGGAGTTGAAGAGGCTACGTGGGAGCCTGAGGATTCAATGAGGCAACAATATCCGACTTTGTTTAACGGTAAGATTTCCGGGGACGAAAATCCCTAAGGGGGAGAGAGTTGTAACAGACCGATTTTGACCCTAATCAGAACGGTGGTTTCGAGACCACAAATTTGAGTCTGAGAAATATTTTAATATTATATTTTGTGTTTATTATAAGTGAATTAATGTGTGTGAAAATTTCGTACAAAAAGGACAAAATCGCGTAAAGCGTAAAAGTTGCATGCTATAGTGTAAAGTGCTAGAATGATGATGGCTTCTTAATATGGAGTATTAAAAGGGAAAATAGCCCATTTTACAAGTTAGTGGATGGCTTATGACTAATGTGCCCTTATTATATATGATAGTTTTATTTTTATTTAAAGGTTATAATAGTAATCTAACTAATAACATAATATATGATTTAATAAAACAAAAAGAAATGCCATTATCATCTTTATTTCTTATGGCCGAATGTTGGTGAAGGAAGAAAGGGTTTGTTTCTTTGAAATTTTGGCATTTAGAAGCTCAAATTGAAGGTTAGTTTGACTTTGGTTTTTGTTAATTTTTACATTTTTTGAGATCGTTGCTTAGTACATTATCCGACCCATGCTAAAATTTTGAGATTAGTGTACATGTGATATTCGACCATTGATGTGTTCATGTAGGTTGTGATGTTTGATGATTTTGAATTAAGGATATGTTAAAGATTAATATGTTTTGTCTTTGGATTTTTGGTAAATTTGAGTATTTGGGCTAAATTGCAAAAATAAAATTTTAGAGGGGCTTATTTGCAAAATAAATGAAATAAATGGACTTGTAAGGTCCCTAGGAAGATTCGGCTCTTGAGTAGCATGGGGAAAATTTGTGTATTTTGTGTTTTATGCAAATAGGATTAAATTGTAAAGATGTGAAACATTAGAGGTAAAATGGTAATTTGCCCATTTATGTGTTTGGGACTAAATTGAAATGAAATGTACTTGAATGAGCTAAATTTCATTGTGTTTAGATCAAGAACAAAGAAAAATGGATTTGGATCGGGGGAAGTCGAAGATTATCGAATAGTCGGTAAACGTTGTCCATCGACTGTCGAGGTAAGCCTTTAAGCTAAAGTATGTTAAAGAATTATTTATGAATAGGTTCAATGAAATTATTCGATAAATTTGAGTATGGATATATGTGTTAGCCGAATGTAAAGGCTTTAAAATAGATTAGAGGTGTTTTTGTATATGTGATAAGAATTTGTACATTCGTTGTGATATGTGAATGTGAATTGTGTATATGTTTAGTTAGTGATGATAGTGTTAAGAAATGTAATTTGATGGACTGGTTTTATGAATTATTTCGGGCATTAAAGCCTAGCAGGCCTTGTGCCGGTGATTTGATTCGGGCTTATTGCCTAGCAGGACTTGTGCCGGTGATTTGATTCGGGCTTATTGCCTAGCAGGCATTGTGCCGGTGATCTATTTCGGGCTTTGAGCCTAGCAGGTGTAACATCCCAAAATAAGGGTTATTCGTGATTGAATTATTTTTTTCTTGTATTTGAATTGCTGTGATACTATTCGTGGTGTTATAAGACTTAATTAGGGGTCTTGAGTAAGCTCGGTTTAGTAGAATAATTTTTAGTTTGGTTTATTTAATGAAGTGGATTATGTGAGCTTAGCACTTAAGTTAATTTAAGTATCAATAAGTGACACAAGGAGTCAATTGGTAAAGTGGTGATGGCACATGGGTAATAGCAAGAGGGGAGTGGTTCAAATCCCTTAGTTAGCATTTAGAGAACTTTTATTTTTGTACTTGTATGGCAAGTGTCGGCCAAGCATAATTATGGTAAGGGTTGACCTTGTTATTTTTGGTTAGTAGACTAAAGGATTAAGGAAAGTGTTACCTAATGGCATGGAATCAAGGACTTTTGGAAAGATAAGGGGACATAAGGCTTGTAATAAGGAAAATGTTTTGGAAACAAATTCATGGCCTTTTTACCATGAATTTGGACGGCAATGTGGCTAAGAGGGGGATTTGGCCGAATATGCTAGTAATTGGTAAGGTTTAGGAGTTGTTTTGGTCATTCCTAGCATTGGTGCAAAAGTTTGCCATCCTCTCTCAACCTCTTTTCTTTTGGCCGAATTTTACCTTTTGATAAGCCTAAACTCTTTTGACCATTTGGTCATTTTTGCTCATCTTCTATTTTCTCCTTCTCATTCTCTCAAAACCGAAACCTTCATCAACATCTTGTTCTCCTATTTGTTTTGCTTAAACACCAAAAATTTCTTATACTCTCTTCTTTGCCGAAACTCTATTTCCTTTCCCATTATTTTTCTTTTTTTCCTTTAGCCGAATATACCTCTTTGATTGTGCCGAAAATTTTCTTCTCCTATTTTGAACCATTTTGGCCGAATATTAAAGGTAGCATAGATTTCCTCGGGACTTTTCTGTAAATCGATTTTGGTAAGGTGGTAAGGGTTAATTTCAAAGGATTATTCTTTTAAGTATTCGTTTAAGCCGAAGGCTAATAACCTTAATGATGATGGTTGATTGTAGGGAAGTGAGGCCGATTCACATTTAGGAGTGTGTTGGCTAGTGTTCGAAGGCATTTGGGTAAGGTTTCGGGTTCACAAGGAACCCTTCTTAATTATTTTGGTTTGGCCGAATAGGCTATGGCACTAACCTAGTGTTTGGCCGAATATAGGGGCAAGGAAAACTTGTGTGGCCGATTTGTCTATTCGGAATTTAGGACTCTTGTTAGTATCAGGTGTGTACATACACACCTTATAACTTTTTAATATGCTAAGTGTTATATTATGGCTAATCGATTTGTGTAGATATGGATGTAATACCATCATGGTATTAACAAGGATTCGGGTAAGTCTTTGTTGCTATGAGATTACTATTTGATGCTTTTGGGAAGCATGACACATTTGGTATGTGCAATATTTGATATATGGCAATGATAAATCTATGAATGTTGTTAAATAAACCTATTAGCATGATTTCAGTAAAAGTATATAATTGTTGATGTGGGTTGATGAGTGGAGGGGGCAGTGATATTCGTGTCGACGGACACCAGTGTTTTGGTAACACATTGTGACTACAGTCACCAGAGGTTTGGTAGCCCCAAAGGTTTGGCACCTCATAGCGTCTCGACCCTGTGGCTTAGCACCACCATGGGTTGGCCCCACATTTGAGATATGGGATTGACGCCAGTGATTTGGTATCACACGATGGGTTGGACCCATCATTCGATTTGTGTCTTCGGACACCAGAGATTTGGTATCTCCAGTGATTTGGCATCACATCTGTGACTATACGTCACCAGTGGTTTGGCACCACCAGTGGTTTGGTACCACACGGGGTAGAGAAAGGCGTTTGGATGGTTAGGTTGGGTGCATCTTAAACTTATGCATGTTAATTGGTTATGATTTGTGTATGTTGTTGCACTAAATCGGGGAAGGGTTACACATTGAGTCTTGGTGACTCACCTTCTCCTTTAATTTTTCAGGTGACTCGTAGATCGCGGGTGAGGAGCTGGATGGACTCAAGGTGGCCATGCAGTGGAGTTTTTATAAATGAATTTTGGGTTTTATTTATCTTTCTTTTGGGTTTATGTTGCTTAATTGTAATAAGGCCTCCTAGAATTATTTTATTATTGCTGCATGTTTTGAATGTTTTGTTTAAACTATTTGATGATGTTAAAACGGATGTACATGTTCTCTCAAATTAAACGCAAAATGTTTTAAAGTACTATCGGGTACATTTGAATCTGTAACAACCTGATTTAATATATTTTCAAACAACACTATTTAATGTTTTCTCCTCAACCGTTTTAAAAACAAGACAATATCTTTTATCAAAAATTTTAATCGGCTTAAAGGGATTTTCAAAAAGTTTTTCTCTATGGCATACCAAATTCGATCGTAATGTTTGGGCCGGGTTTGGGGTGTTACAAAATTGGTATCAGAGCCCAGTTCAAAGCTCGGCTGTGGGGGCCCAAGGCCCAAAAAGTTTTTTGGTAGGCCTTTTTGAAATATTTTTGGTTTTGAATAAGCATGGCACTGAGTCTCCGGCACCGATCCGCCCAGGTAAGTACCTCTAACTTTTGTATGAATTATTTCCTGTAGAAGGGTAGGAAGCATGGGACGTAGATAGTGATAAGTACTTTAAACTTTAGGACTAGTTTACCCCAAATAAAGGCATAAGACTTTAAAAGCCTAATTAAAACCAACCCGTGACCAAGTCGTTGAGTTAGGGTGTGGTAACCGTGGTGCGCATGTCTAGGATTGGATTCGGAAGAGCTTGGTATTTAAGCAGTCCTCGTGACTCACCTCCTCTTCGCGGGATTCCTACCTGGTGCGTAGCTTCGGTTCACCCTAACCAAGAGGACTCGGTCATAGGCAAAACATTAAATAAAACCCGCAAGGGAGTAACCCTGTTTTATGAAGCTCTAGGTTTTAATAATCGTTACAATACTCCTTTCAATAGCAGCAAAAATTTACTTTTGGAAAATTTTCAAAATATTCTTCAACTTACCTAAAATTACCGAAATGCCCCTAGTGGCAAAATTACGAAAATACCCTTGGTTTCTAAAATTACCATATTACCCCAATTTTGATCAAATTTTATTTTACAAAAGTACTCGAAAATTTTGCATTTCAAAATAATATCTTGACTTGGAAATTTACAAAATTACCCCTGATTGACAAAATTACCAAAATACCCCTGGTTTTCAAAATTTTGTCATATCTTCAAATTGAGAAACTCTCAAAAATACTCATCAGTTTTAGAAATTTCAAAATGTCTTGATTTATTAAAGTTTTCAAATTTCTTCGGTTTATTACGAAAATACCCTGTAGGAAAATGACAAAAATACCCCTGGGATAGAAACGGACAGAAATGCTCGAAGAGTGCATAGGTATGAAAGGTATAGGGAATGGATGTACTTTTCTGTGTAACTAGGATAGAAGACTTAAAACTTTGTTTGATCGAAAGAATCTCTATTAAACTCTTTCCATAAAATTTCTTCGCGGATAATCAAGTGAAACATGTACTAATCCATAAAAATCTCCTAATCAGATTAAAGCGTGATAGTTAGAATGAGTTTTAGAGGACGTGGCCGTCGTGGACGTGGTCGAGGCAGAATGGCTGTATCGGAACCTGTTAAGTCGGGTCAGGGATCGGAGAATGAAGTACCACCGCCACCACCACCCCCAACCTTTGGAGCTGGGGAGCAGGATCAGACGGGAGATGACGCGGTGTCACAAGCGATGCTACGGGTTCTGGAAAGGGTAGCTGGAATTGGTGGAGGCGGAGGAGCTCGAAAGTCGGTACTTGAGAGACTTCGAGCTAACGGAGCTAAATTTTTTCGAGGTGTGTCCGGTGTAGCGCCCAATACAGCTGAGTATTGGCTGGAATCGACCGAAAGAATCATGGATGAGATAAATTTGACAAATGAGGAGAAACTGAAAGGAGCGGTGTCGCTTCTCAAGGATGAGTCATATCGATGGTGGCTTACGGTTCGAGATGGTGCTACGGCAGATGATCTTACTTGAGAGTATTTCAAAATTTCTTATCAGAAGAAGTATGTAGGCACAAGCTACATTGATGCTCAGAGGAAAGCTTTTCTGGGGTTACTACAAGGAAATAAGTCTGTGTCAGAGTATGAAGTGGAATTCTTGAGGCTGAGCCGCTATGCTTAGGGAATAGTGGCATCGGAGCATGATCGTTGTGTTCGCTTTGAAGACGGACTTAGGGATGAGTTAAGGTTGCTGATTGCTCCATAGCAGGAGCGTGAGTTTGCTGTCTTGGTGGAGAAGGCTAAGGTAGCCGAAGGGGTCAAGGAGTCCGTGAGACAGAGCTTTGATAGGAGCAAGCAGAAAAGAGGCTTTGGGTCGTCTGGGTCAGGTGGTAATGTTCAGAAAAGGCTTAGGCAGAGTGGGCCAAATCAGGCAGGGAGGTCCACAGCTGCTAATCAGAGACTGGCCCAGTGTAATCGTTGTGGGAAGTTTCATTGGGGAGAATGTTGGACCGGAGGGAAAGGATGTTTCCAGTGTGGTTCGCTGGATCATCGTGTGAGAGACTGTCCACGTAAGCAAGCTAGGAATCAGTCTGAAGGTCAAGGTCGTGCTCAGTTCAGAAAGGAGGGACCAGCACCGCAGAGAGGTCGTGGTAATGGTAGAGGTGGTTATGGCTCTAGTGGAGGTCGCGGAGCAGCTGGCAGAGGTATTGGCAACACGGAGGCTAGGCAGCCTGGTTTGGTGTATGCTGCGAGGTGTCGTGAGGAGGGAGACGCACCGGATGTCATAACCGCTACGTTTTTAATCTTTGGTGTTCCATATACTGCTTTGATAGATGTGGGTTCAACGCATTCTTACGTTGCTAGTAGCATAGTTGAGACCATGAGTTTAGTTCTTGAGACTACTTCTAAGAGGATGACCGTACTTAGTCCTTTAGGTTACTCTGTAGATGTACCCCTAGAACTTCAAGGGGTAGTGTTTGTTGCCGATCTGATGGAACTGCCGTTTGAGGAGTTCGATCTGATCCTTGGGATGGATTGGTTGGTCAAGTACCAAGCAAGTTTGGATTGCGCTGCTAAGCGCATGGTTTTGAAGACGGTTGAAGGTGAAGAAGTGGTCATGATAGGTAATAGGAGAAATTATCTATCCAACGTGGTATCTGCGTTGAAAGTTGTGAAGATGGTCAGGAAGGGCTGTGAGGCGTTCGTAGTTCATGTGTGTGCTTTGGAAGTTAAGGAGTCTTCTGTGGGGAATGTTCAAACTGTAAAGGAATTTGCTGACGTATTTCCTAAAGAACTTCCAGGATTGCCTTCGGATCGTGAGGTCGAATTCGGTATAAATCTGTTACCCGGAACGGCGCCAGTGTCTATAGCTCCGTATAAGATGGCACCGAAGGAATTGATGGAATTGAAGGCTGAGATTCGGAGTTTTCTAGGTCTGGCGGGGTATTACCGAAGATTTGTGGAAGGATTTTCTTTGATTGCTGCACCAATGACCAAGTTGTTGAGGAAAGGAGTTCCATTTGTGTGGACCGAGGAACAGCAAGAAAGTTTCGACAAATTGAAGAAGATTTTGACTGAAGCTCCGATTTTGATTCAACCTGAGGCAGGCAAGGAATTCACGGTTTATTGCGATGCATCACATATTGGTTTGGGATGTGTGCTGATGCAAGAAGGGAAGGTAGTGGCTTATGCATCTCGGTAGTTGAGACCGCATGAGGCTAATTATCCGACTCATGACTTGGAGTTAGCGGCAGTAGTCTTCGCTTTGAAGATATGGAGGCATTACTTGTACGGAGAGAAGTCGATAGTCTACACGGATCACAAAAGTCTGAGATATCTTTTGATTCAGAAGGATTTGAATTTGAGGCAGCGTCGGTGGATTGAGCTGTTGAAGGACTACGATTGTTCGATCGAGTATCATCCTGGTAAGGCTAACGTGGTGGCAGACGCGTTGAGCCGTAAGGTTGTATCGAATTTAAGATTGATGTTTGCTCGACTTAGTCTATTCGACGATGGGAGTCTTTTGGCAGAATTGCAAGTCAAGCCGATTTGGTTAGATCAGATTAAGGAGAAGCAGTTAGAGGATGATGGTTTGAATGATCGGAGGTTGCAAGTCCAGAATGGTGGATTAGAGGATTTTAGTCTGTCCAGTGATGGAGTTTTGTGCTTTAAAAGGAGAGCTTGTATGCCGAAGGATATGGAGTTGAGACAAAGGATTCTTCGGGACGCACATAGCAGCCCATATGCTATGCATCCCGGAGGTAGCAAGATGTATCGGGATTTGAAAGAGCAGTTTTGGTGGCCAGGTCTGAAGCGGGAAGTAACTGAGTTCGTGGGTAAGTGTCTGACGTGTCAACAAGTCAAGGCTGAACATCAGTTGCCATCTGGTTTACTTCAGCCGGTGAAGATTCCTCAGTGGAAGTGGGAGAGGATCACCATGGACTTTGTCAGTGGATCACCTCTTACGCCTAGTAAGAAGGATTCAGTTTGGGTGATTGTGGATCGTCTGACTAAGTCAGCGCATTTCATACCTGTAAGGGTAGATTATTCGCTTCAGAAGCTAGCAAAGTTATATGTAGCCGAGATAGTGAGATTGCATGGTGTGCCAGTATCGATTATCTCGGATAGGGATCCAAGGTTTACATCAAGGTTTTGGAGAGCTTTGCATCAAGCCTTGGGAACGAGATTGGATTTCAGCACAGCTTTTCACCCGCAGTCCGACGGACAATCGGAGAGAGTGATTCAGATCTTAGAAGATATGCTCAGAGGATGCGTTCTGGATTTCAGTGGCAGTTGGGAGGAGTATCTACTGTTGGGGGAATTCGCTTATAACAATAGTTATCAAGCGAGCATTCAGATGGCTCCATATGAAGCATTGTATGGACGAAAATGCCGTACTCCTACGTGTTGGACGGAGTTGGGTGAACGACAGGTTTTGGGTCCAGAATTGGTGACTGAAACTGAGGACAAAGTTAAGGTAATTCGGGCTCGTCTCAAGGAAGCGTCGGATAGGCAGAAGTCTTATGCCGATCTCAAGCGCAAGGAAATGGAATATGAGGTAGGAGATAAAGTCCTTTTGAAGGTGTCGCCTTGGAAGAAGGTGTTGCGTTTTGGGCGAAAAGGGAAGCTAAGCCCTAGGTTCATTGGGCCATATAATGTGTTGAAGCGAGTAGGACCGGTAGCTTATCAGCTCGAGCTGCCTGTTGAGTTGAGTCAGATTCATGACGTCTTCCATGTGTCGATGCTTAGACGGTATCGATCGGATCCATCGCACGTTGTGCAAGTAGCAGAGATTGAGGTTAACTCCGACTTATCTTTCGAGGAGGAGCCAGTTCAGATCTTAGATCGTGTTGTCAAGGTTTTGCGTAGGAAAGCAATACCCTTGGTGAAAGTGCTATGGCGAAACCATGGTACGGAGGAAGCGACGTGGGAACCCGAGGATGTGATGCGGCAGCAATACCCCCACCTTTTCTGATCAGGTAATTTCGAGGTCGAAATTATTTTAAGGGGGTAGAACTGTAACATCCCAAAATAGGGGTTATTCGTGATTGAATTATTTTTTCTTGTATTTGAATTGCTGTGATATTATTCGTGGTGTTATAAGTCTTAATTAGGGGTCTTGAGTAAGCTCGGTTTAGTAGAATAATTTTTAGTTTGGTTTATTTAATGAAGTGGATTATGTGAGCTTAGCACTTAAGTTAATTTAAGTATCAATAAGTGACACAAGGAGTCAATTGGTAAAGTGGTGATGGCACATGGGTAATAGTAAGAGGGGAGTGGTTCGAATCCCTTAGTTAGCATTTAGAGAACTTTTATTTTTGTACTTGTATGGCAAGTGTCGGCCAAGCATAATTATGGTAAGGGTTGACCTTGTTATTTTTGGTTAGTAGACTAAAGGATTAAGGAAAGTGTTAACTTATGGCATGGAATCAAGGACTTTTGGAAAGTTAAGGGGACATAAGGCTTGTAATAAGGAAAATGTTTTGGAAACAAATTCATGGCCTTTTTACCATGAATTTGGACGGCAATGTGGCTAAGGGGGGGATTTGGCTGAATATGCTAGTAATTGGTAAGGTTTAGGAGTTGTTTTGGTCATTCCTAGCATTTGGTGCAAAAGTTTGCAATCCTCTCTCAACCTCTTTTCTTTTGGCCGAATTTTACCTTTTGATAAGCCTAAACTCTTTTGACCATTTGGTCATTTTTGCTCATCTTCTATTTTCTCCTTCTCATTCTCTCAAAACCGAAACCTTCATCAACATCTACTATTTTTTTTGCTTAAACACCAAAAATTTCTTATACTCTCTTCTTTGCCGAAACTCTATTTCCTTTCCCATTATTTTTCTTTTTTTTCCTTTAGCCGAATATACCTCTTTGTTTGTGCCGAAAATTTTCTTCTCCTATTTTGAACCACTTTGGCCGAATATTAAAGGTAGCATAGATTTCCTCGGGACTTTTCTGTCAATCGATTTTGGTAAGGTGGTAAGGGTTTATTTCAAAGGATTATTCTTTTAAGTATTCGTTTAAGCCGAAGGCTAATAACCTTAATGATGATGGTTGATTGTAGGGAAGTGAGGCCGATTCACATTTAGGAGTGTGTTGGCTAGTGTTCGAAGGCATTTGGGTAAGGTTTCGGGTTCACAAGGAACCCTTCTTAATTATTTTGGTTTGGCCGAATAGGCTATGGCACTAACCTAGTGTTTGGCCGAATATAGGGGCAAGGAAAACTTGTGTGGCCGATTTGTTTATTCGGAATTTAGGACTCTTGTTAGTATCAGGTGTGTACATACACACCTTATAACTTTTTAATATGCTAAGTGTTATATTATGGCTAATCGATTTGTGTAGATATGGATGTAATACCATCATGGTATTAACAAGGATTCGGGTAAGTCTTTGTTGCTATGAGATTACTATTTGATGCTTTTAGGAAGCATGACACATTTGGTATGTGCAATATTTGATATATGGCAATGATAAATCTATGAATGTTGTTAAATAAACCTATTAGCATGATTTCAGTAAAAGTATATAATTGCTGATATGGGTTGATGAGTGGAAGGGGCAGTGATATTCGTGTCGACGGACACCAGTGTTTTGGTAACACATTGTGACTACGGTCACTAGAGGTTTGGTACCTCCAGAGGTTTGGCACCTCATAGCGTCTCGTCTCTGTGGCTTAGCACCACCGTGGGTTGGCCCCACATTTGAGATATGGGATTGACGCTAGTGATTTGGTATCACACGATGGGTTGGCCCCATCATTCGATTTGTGTCTTCGGACACCAGAGATTTGGTATCTCCAGTGATTTGGCATCACATCTGTGACTATACGTCACCAGTGGTTTGGCACCACCAGTGGTTTGGTACCACACGGGGTAGAGAAAGGCGTTTGGATGGTTAGGTTGGGTGCATCTTAAACTTATGCATGTTAATTGGTTATGATTTGTGTATGTTGTTGCACTAAATCGAGGAAGGGTTACACATTGAGTCTTGGTGACTCACCTTCTCCTTTAATTTTTCAGGTGACTCGTAGATCGCGGGTGAGGAGCCGGATGGACTCAAGGTGGCCATGCAGTGGAGTTTTTATAAATGAATTTTGGGTTTTATTTATCTTTCTTTTGGGTTTATGTTGCTTAATTGTAATAAGGCCTCCTAGAATTATTTTATTATTGCTGCATGTTTTGAATGTTTTGTTTAAACTATTTGATGATGTTAAAACGGATGTACATGTTCTCTCAAATTAAACGCAAAATGTTTTAAAGTACCATCGGGTACATTTGAATCTGTAACAACCTGATTTAATATATTTTCAAACAACACTATTTAATGTTTTCTCCTCAACCGTTTTAAAAACAAGACAATATCTTTTATCAAAAATTTTAATCGGCTTAAAGGGATTTTCAAAAAGTTTTTCTCTGTGGCATACCAAATTCAGTCGTAATGTTTGGGCCGGGTTTGGGGTGTTACAGCAGGCTTCGTGTCGGTGAATTATTTCGGACTTCTGGTCTAGCAGGCTTAATGCCGATGATAAGCTATAAACTGAGAGCTCATATAATAAACGAGGTGCGACATATTATTTAATGCTATGTACCATTAGCCCAAGTAAGTGTTATCCTACTAGCTTGTTGTGGATTGAAGTGTGTTATCTATTAAGTTTATAAAGGATGAACATGAACCATTTATATATATATAGCTATGTATGAATTGAGCCTAACATCTACATGTTGTTTTGATGATTCGGCTATAAGTAAATTCGTTATTGAGAAACGAATTTGGATGTGATTTTATGTGCGTATAAAAAGAAGATTATGTGATTAATATGTCTGAGATGTTTATTCGATTTGGAGTATGGGAATACTTGTGATAACTATAAAATGAATGATGTATATGTTCATGGAAGATAAGTGAAATCCTTAAGTTAAGGTTATGGATAGTATTCGGCCATGTCATTCTGTAATTATAATGTTTATATTCATTTTCTATGAATTGTTTAATTAAAGGTTAAATGTTCGAATATCAATTTGTATTTGCTTGAGACTTACTAAGCTAGTGAGCTTACTTTGTGTGTTCATTGTTCGTTTTATAGATTTTTGGTCAAGCTACGGGCTCGAAGGATCGTTGGAGAAGTCAACCGCACTATCATCCCTTTTTGGTACTTTTGAGCTCGTTATTTTGGAATCAAAGGCATGTATAGGCTAGCTAAATGTTGGAATGATGTTATGTTTATATGTGTTTATAAAATAGCCATGTGAAAATGGCTTAAACTTATTTTATAAGTTCAGTTTTATTTGTTCTTGACCATGTGGTTTGAGTGTTTGGTTTCAACGGTTTGGTCATGGTTGTTTCTTTACTTAAATCTTATGCATTCTATATAATGGCCTGTTTGTAAAACCAACATTTGTGTTAAATTAGTGAGATGGTTTAGCAATCAAGTTAATCTTTATATGTATAAGTCTAGGTAGATATATGTTAGTTGAGCTTTATTCGGGAATTATATAAGTGTGACAATTTCAATCGTTTTGCTAGATAGGAATTATGGGAGTAATGCATGTATATGTATTCGGCCAAACCTAGGTGAAACTTACACATGTTATTATCATGTTTAATGGATTATTTGTTTAGGGCCATAGTCGAATGTAGAAGATGTGTATAACTATGCTTTTGAAATATTTTTCTTGTGAGGTCACTCATTTTATTTTAGTACATGATTACCAAACTTGGTTTGTGCTAGGCAATCAACATGAAATGTTGTAAATGAGGTCTTGTATATTCAGCCAAAATTTATAAGCATGTATGAGTTGTGTAATTAGTTGCATATTTCGGTTATGTGGAAATTAGGTTCATGCCTTATGAAATCTGTATTGTTAAGTGATAATGTTGTAGTATACATTGTATAGTCATTTTAAATACATCAATGGTTATGTTGTATTTGACTTGGATTAATGTATCGAGTATGTATTACACATGTGAAATTTGTTGTTTGTTATTATTAAATCATTTGAAAAAAAAAATTGAGTGATCAAGTTTCAATCGAGCAAACTGAAGTTTTTTTTTTACTTACATGGTAATACCCGTAACCTAATTCGGCGACGAACATGGGTTAAGGGTGTTACAAACATGATTTTACTCAATCAAACATTTTACCAAGGCCTTTAATAGCATAAACACAATTTTAATAATTTAAGAGGACGAAATGCAATCAACCCAACACGAATTAAATTCAAGCTAAATTGATTAAATTAAGCATTCCAACAGCATAAAAATTCATAAACATGTTTGTCAAAACAACAACGAAATTTAAAGAGATAGGGAACAAGAAGCAAATCTGGTGTTTCTCCATGACTTGACTGATTGCTACGTTCTTCGTTCTTCATTGTCCTCGGCTATCAAGGTGGCTTATGAACACTCCACTTGCTGCTCCAAATGGCTGGGAAAACACCTCTTTTCCAATAGGAGAAATTGGCACAAGAACACAAAAAGGGAAATGGGAAAATGGAAATTGAGAGAAAGTGAGAGAAGAGAATGTTGGAGGCTTGAGGTGTGTTTGAGGGATGAATGAAATGATCAGCAAGGGGGTGTATTTGTAGCTGATTGTGGCAGCTAAAAATAGCAAAACCCATCAGCCAAAGAGCCACACCTTGGCCGGCCACCTATGTGGCAAAGTTGATGGATTCAACTTTGCTAAAAATAGCATGGGGCAAATCTACAAAGCCACAATATTTGGAGGGGTTTGAATGCAACTTTGAAAAGTCTTCAAGGGCTTCTTTGTAAGCTTAATTAATCAGCTAATAAGCTGATTTGGGCCAGCAATATGGACGGTTTGGGCTGCCCAACTCTTTGCTTGGTTCGGTTCAACCGGTTTGGTTCAACTGATGCGGTTCAACTGGGCCTTTTTCATAATTAATTAAGATTAATTTATTTAACCCAAATTAAATTGGGAATAAATTAAAATTAAGTATATTATGATTAAATATTCATAGTTAGACCGTCTTGGGCTGGAAATAAATTCGCCTTGATTGCTTCTCGGGTTTATTCTTCGAGCAATGTCTGCCGAGCTGATTTTCGCCCTTTGATCGAATCTTTCGAAAACAGTCAAAATTAAACAAAATTAACTATAAAATTAATTAAAATTTGTCATGTTCATATTTTTAGCACAATTTAATTATTTTATAATATTTAATTATTTTTTGACAAGAATTTACTCGAAATTGCATGAATTTGGGTCAAAAAGGGCATGGAAAAGTATATAAATTTCTGTGTTTCCACACCCCCAAACTTAATTCATTGCTCGTCCCAAGTAATGCACAAATTTGAAAAGAATTTTCTCGGAAACACCTTTGAAAAATTCCTTCAGAACAACTTTTTTTTCTCAAAATTATGAATTTGGTATACTTAGGGTCAAAGATAAGAAATTTGATAATTATACTACTTAAGTATACATATCGTTCAAATTACCTCCAACAACTATTATACTAGCAAAATTAGACTAAATGTTTCTTAATAAAGACATGTTACTCGCTACCAATTTGATTTTAATTCCTTATTCAAAATTAAACTGCAATCATTAAGCTTAACTGATGTCTTCATATGTTGAACAGAGCAATTTCTCTCCACTAATGTAGGCAGCATTGGAATTTTGAATCAATAGGTCTTTAATAAGGTTGTAACGTGGCTGGGCCTAGGGGTAGGTAAAAGATAGACAAATTTTTGGCTTTAAAAAACCCTAGACTCAGCTTAAAATCGAACCTTCGAAATTTTCACCCTTTATACCCAACTTATGCTCTTTCGACCACTTATTTCATTTTGAGTACATGTTTTTTTTTAATTACGATCAAGCTCAATTTCGAGCACTTGCTTCATGTACTACAATTTTCGAGCAATTGATACTTCTTTTCAACTCCCCCAAACTTATTTTCAAACGATCTTCTGAATAGTACTGAGTCTAGTGTTTGGGACAATTCTAGAAGTAATGAAGAGAAAATTGATGGCTAAATATTGCAGAGGTCCAAATAAAATTAGGCCATATAGTCTCAAAATTGGGTTTCAAAGGATAATTTTATCAGGGTCGGCTTGAAAGGCTCAAACGGTCCAAACAATAGTTGCCTAAATCATTTTCAACATTCCATGCTTCCTAGGATTTCGCCTCAAGAAATTACTAAGTCAATTCTGAAGACTTAAACTTTCATGCATGCCTAATTTTTTCGTAGGGAACTAAAATTTTTATGATACGAATTTGCATGATTTATTAAAAATACATTCATATCATTATTGAGCTAACATAATAACTTACTGAAATAATAGAACTTTATTAATACTGAAGTTCAGCATACTTAACAAAATTCAAATTATTGAACAGAAATATATCCTAATCATAACTAAAAGAAAATTTTATTCTGAATGGAATCAATTCAAATTTTCGGTCCCCCTTACTTAAAGTGAACAATGTCCTCATTGTTTAAAGTGAATAGATACTATACACCAGGTAGGATAATTAGAAAATAGGAGGTGAGTCAATTTGACTGCTTAAGTACCAGGCTCTTTCTAAAGTCCAATCTTAGACATGTATATATCTATTGCCACACTTTAGCCTTTGAGACTTTTTCAGATTTTATTCATGCTTCCTATCTCTTGTTTTATTGTGCAAAAATAAAAATTCCTAATTAACCTAATCCTAAAGTAACTTAAAAATAAAAAGAAACTAAATTTGAAGTCCTCCCCATTTTTATTTGTTTGCCGATCCTTTCGAATTCGACTCATCTTTTGCTCTATCAGTATTGCCTTTGCATGAATCGCCTTGCTCCTTCTTTGATGATGAAATCCATGGCTCAATATGAAATCTGGAAACTCAGGCACAAAAATAAATGGGTCGTTATAATTTTTTTTGATGGCACTCCTCATCGAGTCATCTCTTATTTTTGAGTATCGCCAGTAGGCTTGTTGCTGCCATTGCATGTGTTGCATTAAGTCCATCAGCTTCAACAGCTCATCAAGAACATCTGGGCTAGGCGGTGGAGCTCTAAACATTGAGGGTTCAATATCAGGTTCAACTTCTGGTTCCATTGGATCTGCCTCGTTAGGGACTTCATTTGATTGCTCTGGTGGGATTTCTGTGGGTTCATCTTCCGCTTCTTTGGGTCCTCGCTTTCTTCAATTCGTTGCTGAAAAATGAAATCTCCGGCCACTCGGTAAAGGTCCCAATCAGTGATTGTGCCTTGACTATATTCTGTCTTCTTTATGTCCGCAAGGAGTTTTACTTTTAAGCACAGAATTGTGATCGTAAAGGGGGAATAGGCAGGCCCAGAATGTCTAACGGCACAATTTTTCATTTCTCTAAGGATGATTTTGCCCACATCAATGGTCTTTCCAGTTAGAATTGAGTATAATAGGACCATTCGCTCTAATGAGATTGTAGTCCCATGCGAACTAGGCATAAGGCTGAAACAGATGAAATAGAACCATACCTTCGCAAGTGGTGTCAAATACTCTCTTCGACACGTGTGGATTCCTTGCTTTGGCACAGTCCACTTAGAACCTGGAACTGTAAGTTCCTCGAGAATCTCTTGCAAATTTTCAGGCTTAATGTCGCTCAACAGAGAAGAATATTCATCGTTGTCGAAATCAGGTAATTCAAAAAACTCATTAATAGCATTAGAATTTATTGGTACCTTGATTCTGTGGACTGGAACTTCAGTCAATTCGCTTGAAGTTAAGTTCGCGTAGAATTCACGAACTAATTCCTCATCCATAGTTGGTCTTTTTTCACAAAACAATTCCCAATTGAGGGCTTCAGCAACTTGACGAATACGTGCCATAAAATCTCTGTAGTTGCTTTCCTTCAATGTGAAGCCTTTCTCAGGATCCATCTATTGATTTTTGAAGATACTTTCGTATCTTACTTTGGCTTCATCACAGTGAAATTTGCTTTGTGTTTTGTTAATTTGAGCGGAGGCACGAGTTCTTTTACGAGTCATGATTAACCCGAACATCAAATGGAGAGAAAAAATTAGTTTCTTAAAAATTTAATAACAATCACTAATATTTTAATAAATTGAAAAATTAAATAATTAAATTTAAATTTAAGGGAGAAATATTCTTCTTACCACCTTCCTTGAAAAAAAAATTTAAGAACTCTTAAAATAAAATAACTAATGAACAAAAGATGGAAAATTTAAGAAGGCTTTTGGCTTAGGTTGGGTGAAGAAGGAGTGTGCGCATAGGCGCACAAGGCAGCAAGGTGCGAGGGGCTACGAGCAGGTGGCGTGCAGCTCAACAGAGCACCTGGGCTGGCTAGTGCGTGGGTCGATGCTGTGCAGCAAGCACACAGCTGGTGGCAGCAGACGTGCGGGCCACAACCTGGGCAGCTGCTGGAGCTGGCATGCGGCGTGTGCTGGGGCAAGCTGCTGGCCGAATGGTTGCTGTGGCTAGGGACTTGCGACACTTGGGTGTTGGTGTTTGGAGTTGTGAGTGATGAATGAATGGGGAGAAACAATGGTGCAATTTATAGAGGGAAAAGTATGAATTAGAGTAGAACTCTTAGAACAATTGAAGAATTAAAAATAAGAGTCCAATTCTAATTTTACTCAAGATCAACAACAATTAATAATTAAATATACACATATAAAATTATCAATTGCTATTAAATTATTTAAGATAAACATAAAATAAAATTAATCCCAAGCTAAGTTAAATTGATAAAATTTAACTTATAATATAATGAATATAATTATATATTAAAGTTCATCAATAATTTATAAGTATGATATCAAGTAAAAACATTTATTCTAGATGCCTTTTAAACATACATACAAAAAGAGGCACCTAATTTTTATTATTTATGAAAATAGCAACCAAATTTTCAAAATAATTCAATTTAGTCCTAGACTTAATGAAAATTTGAAATTGAATTGCAATTTAAGACTTGGGTCAAAATTGACCTTTTTATTTGAAAAACTAAAAAATTGTTTTGTCATTTAGGGTGTAACACCCTGAATTTGGGCCTAGAATAAGTGTGTTCGTATGTCGAGAGAATGGATTTTGTCGTTAAAAAACAAACTTGTAATTATTGTTTGGATTTAGATTAATGTGTAATTATTGTATATTAATTTTTCCTCCCTTTTAAATATATTAACTGAATTATAATAAAATTTAATGTGGCATAATATTAAACTCTATGTAGTCAATTTATGCATCAATTTATCAAATATTTTCCATAATTTTTCCTTGTCATATAATTAATTATTTTATTTAAGTTATCAGTGTGATGAACGAAGTTATAATTTAGAAATATTAATTTTTCTATTATTCTCAATTTAATTTTTATATTTTAATATAATTTAGTTCTTATATTTTTTATAATATTAATTTCTATCGTTAAATTTTCGTTAATATACAATATGAGTATATATAATTTGAATGTACTAAAAAAAATTAATATGTGGTTTATACTAAAATAAGATAACGGTCAATTTTTAATTGACCCCTAGATTATGCTAAAATTTGGGGATTTGATTTATATGCTGTACTTTTTTTTTTTACATAGTTTGTCCCTCTACTTTTATAATGTCACTAATACATTTAAATAGTTAATTTTTCTTAAAAATATTATTCAAACAGAAATAAATTATTTTATCATGAAAAGTTTAAATGGACATTTTCTTTTTAAAAAATTATTATTGCATGTTTAGTTTAATTTTTAGGAGGTTTAGGAAGGGTTGGTAGTGTTGAAAAAGTCCTAGGCTCGATATAGGGCTTTAGCAAAAATGTTGTTTTTTTTAGGGTTGGTGGTAGTCATAAGGCTTTTAAAATAATGTTGGGTTAAAAGATATCACAAAGAAGTAGGTGGTCTGGTGGCTTGGGGCGTTTAGAATAAGCTGGTGGTCAGAGGTTCAAGTCCTGGACTTGGCAAAAAAAAAATTATTGCGCATAAGTGGTATGAAGGCCAGAGTTGAGGCCTTATAAATAGTTGGGACTGTTTCATGACACAAGGAAACACCTGGCCCAATGGCAAAGGCATTAGGAGTAGTAGGGGGAGCAGAGCTCTAGCCGCGACGCGCGCTAAATGTTTGTTTTTTTTAAGTAAACCTGGAGCACAGAATAAAGGTTGATAATTAATTGGGGAGGAAATATGACTCAAATAAAATAAGTGGCGCAGTGGCAAGGGACGTGCCTCATAGTGAAAACGTCGGAGGTTGGAATCTGGGAGTTAGTTAATATTTTTGGATTTCTTTGGATGACTCGGTCGCTGGAAAGTATACTTTAAAACAAGTTGAGAATGGAATATATCACAAGAACGGTTGTGGTGCAGTGGCAGGGGGCGTGTGGTGGTGCTTGGAGGTCTTGGGTTCGAGTTGCCTTGTGCACACTAATTTGTTATTTTGCTGCTGGCGTAGGGAAGGTATTTGAGGTGGACCAAAATGCCCAAAAGATGGCTGCTATTCGGGGAAGCTATTTGAATGAAATTCAAATTGAATTTTTGGCTAAATAAAAGGACTTTTTGATGAGGATAAATTTTGGAGAATTAGTGATATGTTTGAGTTGATTAGGGAGTGTAGGTTTATTCTATTTATTTATTTATTTATTTATTTTAGTATATATGGGTAGCGAATTTTCCCTTTTTATTTGCTTAATTTTTTTAGTTATTAGGAAGGACACTTTCGGTTTTTGATAGGTAAGTGCCGAAATTTCTATAAATAGGGGGGATAGCTCATTAATTCCAGCATTTGAACCCTACTCTTTTCTTCTTTCTCTGTGCCAAATTTTTCATTTACAACAGTCTCTAGTTTTCTCTCTTTCGTAGCATATCTTCTTCTTTTGCTTTTCTATCAGAAATCGAAACTTCTGAGGTCTCATCAAATTGCCGAAACCCTGCAAACACTTTCTCTTTTCTTTAATATTCATTGGTCGAATATCTCTTGGCCATCTCTTCAATTCTTTGTTCTTCCAAATGCCAAAAACATATCAGTCCTCTCTTGTTCCTCTTTCCGGGATTTCCTTAAAAAGCCGAAACTTCTAGATCTCTAATCTTCTACGGTTGCTGAATCTTTTACAACGGATAGCCGAAACCTTCAGTAGAGGGGGAGTCAATCGCTTAGATCTCTAAGGAAGGGTTCAGTAACACTTGAATCGTGTTACTTTCGGGATTTCAAGGTAAGGAGATCTATTGATTTTAGCGTGTAAATTCGGGTATTTATTAACCCTTGGCCGAATGTAGGGGAGGCCAAATCTTCGTGTTCTTCTGGCTTTTGAGCAAGGAGTTAGACTAAGGGTTGTAGATCCAGATAGTAAGGATATTGACTAAGGGTGTAAAACTACGCGATATCAGGTGTGTAACACTTCCACACCACTTAGATTGCTTGTTAAAATATGTTTATTAATCTGTTATATTTTGATAAATGCCGAAATCCCGGCATAACGATTGAAACCCCAAAGAGGGTAAAAGCGAATTACCAGGTTAGTGATCCCTGTCATTCTAAGTGAATGTTCTGATTAAATGATATGAGTATGCCGATTTTCTGTGATTGCATGGGGTTGGGTTTGATGAAAGGGGAAGTGTTTTGTTGTAGCGGCTTTTGCCGTGACCTGTTGTAGTGGCTTTTGCCGTGATCTGTTGTAGTGGCTTTTGCCATGACATGTTGTAGTGGCTATAACATCCTAAAATTGGGCCTAGTAGGATTGGGCCCAATGGGCCTTAGGTGTAGTAGCATTTAAAATTTTTTAGAACGACATTAATGCAAGTTAGACTTATTAGGTAAGTGATATTGGAAGGTTAGAGGGCTTAAATGAAGTCCCGGGATCAAACTTTGGCTTTGGGGAAATTTTGGTTTTAGGTGGAAGAAACCCTGGAAGTTGGCAGGTAGGCCTTAAGAATAAAATGTGGAGGAAAATGACACAAGTGGAGTGTGTGGTGCAGTGGCAAAGTGACGCCACATAAGAGACAAGGGGGTGACGCCATAAGTAAGGAAGGAGGTCCAAGGTTCAAGTCTTGGCTTTTGCATTTTGGTTTTCTTTTTACTTGGATCTTAGAATTTGGCCCATAGTTTATATTTAGTTGCGCATGGTTTAAGACACAAGAGGAGCTTGGGGCCAAGTGGTTAGCAGCGTGGATTATGTTGCAAGGGACCCTGGGTTCGAATCTCATGAGAAGTAAGGGAGTATTTATTTTGCGGATTGGACGGCAAGAGTTTTAGTTGAATTTAAACTCTACTGACGAAGGGATCCCACATCGGAAATATACAAAGAAGGAAGGTGAAGAGCTAGCTATCTAAAGAGCATTCCAGGAGGAGAATTAAAATACCTTGGAGAGCGTCTGGGCACAGGAGTGGTCGGAGCGCGGATTAGCACCAGATTCCTATCAGGTGTGTAACTCTCTCTACTCTAGTTGTAGAGCGGAAAATGCCGAAGTGCCGGTGATGGCAATAGTAGCCACACGAGCGTCCGAGCGCACGTGTGGGGCATCGACGTGATAGTTGAGGCCATCAGTAGTATTCTTGTGGGTTGGGGCTGTTTGGGCCGCGATGGGCCGAAGTGGGCCAATGGGCCATGGGCCCAATTGGAGTAAATTGTATGATGATATAGTATATAGTGAACTAGACTAGGTGGAACCTATATATGTGGCTAGATTTGTGTTAGGTAGGCTACACGAGCGTGTGGGCCCGAATGGGCCGAAATCGGGTTTTAGGCCCAATCGTCCAGTACGACCGGAAATGGTAGCTGAGTCACTCGAGGCGACATTAGGCATTCAGAAAGGCCATTGCAGGTGCGAAATTACTAATATACCCTTAGAAGGGTGAATTACCAAAATACTCCTATAAGGTAAATTACGAAAATGCCCTTGGTAGGTAAAATTACGGTTATACCCTTAGAGGTTGATTAGCGTGATTATGTTGTTTTATATCTATCTGATTATGATGGTGATTCATGTTATACTTATATTTGATATATGTTAGCATACATGACATACTGCATACACGAATTATTATGTCATATTGCATGGGTATGCTGAGAGGAGGGGGAAGGTATGATTTCAGACTGTCACCAGTGGTTTTGACCACACAGTGGGTTGTCCCCACTTTTCATATTATTTTTGTGACTAAGTCTCAGTGGTTTTGACCACACCGATATTATTTGTGACTACGGTCACCAGTGGTTTTGACCACATATTCCTTGTGACTCGTCCCAGTGGTTTGGTACCACAGTGGGTTGGCCCTACATATTGATATACGGGATTGTCATCAGTGGTTTTGACCACATTGTGGGTTGGCCACACACAAATTATTTGTGACTACGGTCACTAGTGGTTTTGACCACACCGATATTATTTGTGACTACGGTCACCAGTGGTTTTGACCACCAGTGGTTTTGACCACACAGGGTAGTTACAGGAGTTCGGATGGTTAGGTTGGGTTGCATGACTTGCATATTGGCTTATGAAATTGTGTAAGAGCATTGATATTTTCGGGATGGGGATTTACACACTGAGTCTTGGTGACTCACCCCTTAGTTAATTTTGCAGGTAATCAGTATTTCGCGGATTTGGGAGTTGAGGCGGACTCGTGGAGGCCATACATTGTTTTCTCGTAGACTTGTTCTTTTATTTCAAACTTATTTTTAATTCAGGATTTTAAGTTGTAATAAGGCCGCTTTAACTTTATTTTTGGCATTTTATTTGCTTAGCTTTTAATTTGATCACTGCCTATTATTATTCAATGTGCGATACGAAATTTCCTAAACCCTTAATAACTGTTTTTCAAAATGTTAACAAAAAGGATAATAATCAATAATATTTAAATTCGAATTTTCTTAACAAACGCGCAGTTTTCAAACAACCCTTTTAAGTGACATGCCAGATCCGGTCCTAACGTTTAGGCCGGGTTTGGGGTGTTACAATTATGGTATCAGAGCCTAGGTTCAAAAACTCGGCTATGGGTTTGGGTTCAAAAATGTTTTCAAAGGATGGTTTAGAAAATGGTTTAGAAAAATATATATCTCTTTTCTATAAGTATGGCACCCGAGTCTCCGGCACCAAATCCGTAAGTTTCCTTTTTATATTCTATTATATGCTGAATGATTGTATTTATTCTGCGATGTGTGGATGTGATGCTTGAATATAGGAATTGTATGTATGTGTGAAAAATATTTGTTTTCTTCGGTATTAGATAGTTGGTTATGTGAAGGGGTTCCAAGATTCAGTTAGGAAGGGTATTAGTTTTATTAGATCAAAGTGCGCAGCAAGAGCGTAGTGTGGTAGGTTAGGATGTGTGACTGTTAGTTAGTCAGAAATTTCGAGGACGAAATTTCTTTAAGGAGGGTAGATTTGTAACATCCTAAAATTGGGCCTAGTAGGATTGGGCCCAATGGGCCTTAGG
Organism: Gossypium australe; assembly: GCA_005393395.2. Classification (NCBI taxonomy): domain Eukaryota; kingdom Viridiplantae; phylum Streptophyta; class Magnoliopsida; order Malvales; family Malvaceae; genus Gossypium; species Gossypium australe. The sequence goes on from CM016617.1 coordinate 67,446,598, forward strand.
CGTAGTAGCATTTAAAATTTTTGAGAACGACATTAATGCAAGTTAGACTTATTAGGTAAGTGATTTTGGAAGGATAGAGGGCTTTTATGAAGTCCCGGGATCAAACTTTGGCTTTGGGGAAATTTTGGTTTTAGGTGGAAAAAACCCTGGAAGTTGGTAGGTAGGCCTTAAGAATAAAATGTGGATGAAAATGACACAAGTGGAGTGTGTGGTGCAGTGGCAAAGTGACACCACATAAGAGACAAGGGGGTGATGCCATAAGTAAGGAAGGAGGTCCAAGGTTCAAGTCTTGGCTTTTGCATTTTGGTTTTCTTTTTACTTGGATATTAGAATTTGGCCCATAGTTTATATTTAGTTGCGCATGGTTTAAGACACAAGAGGAACTTGTGACCAAGTGGTTAGCAGCGTGGATTATGTTGCAAGGGACCCTGGGTTTGAATCTCATGAGAAGTAAGGGAGTATTTATTTTGCGGATTGGACGGCAAGAGTTTTAGTTGAATTTAAACTCTACTGACGAAGGGATCCCACATCGGAAAGATACAAAGAAGGAAGGTGAAGAGCTAGCTATATAAAGAGCATTCCAGGAGGAGAATTAACATACCTTGGAGAGCGTCTGGGCACAGGAGTGGTCGGAACGCGGATTAGCACCAGATTCCTATCAGGTGTGTAACTCTCTCTACTCTAGTTGTAGAGCAGAAAATGCTGAAGTGCCAGTCACGTCAATAGTAGCCACACGAGCGTCCGAGCGCACGTGTGGGGCATCGACGTGATAGTTGAGGCCATCAGTAGTATTCTTGTGGGTTGGGGCTGCTTGGGCCGCGATGGGCCGAAGTGGGCCCAATGGGTCGTGGGCCCAAATGGAGTAAATTGTATGATGATATAGTATATAGTGAACTAGACTAGGTGGAACCTATATATGTGGCTAGATTTGTGTTAGGTGGGCTACACGAGCGTGTGGGCCCGAATGGGCCGAAATCGGGTTTTAGGCCCAATCGTCCGGTACGACCGGAAATGGTAGCTGAGTCACTCGGGGCAACATTAGGCCTTCAGAAAGGCCATTGTAGGTGCAAAATTACTAATATACCCTTGGAAGGGTGAATTACCAAAATACCCCTAGAAGGTAAATTACGAAAATGCCCTTGGTAGGTAAAATTACGGTTATACCCTTATAGGTTGATTAGCGTGATTATATTGTTTTATATCTATCTGAGTATGATGGTAATTCATGTTATACTTATATTTGATATATGTTAGCATACATGACATACTGCATACACGAATTATTATGTCATATAGCATGGGTATGCTGAGAGGAGGGGGAAGGTATGATTTCAGACTGTCACCAGTGGTTTTGACCACACAGTGGGTTGGCCCCGCTTTTCATATTATTTTTGTGACTAAGTCTCAGTGGTTTGGACCACCAGTGTTTTTGACCACACCGATATTATTTGTGACTACGGTCACCAGTGGTTTTGACCACATATTCCTTGTGACTCGTCTAAGTGGTTTGGTACCACAGTGGGTTGGCCCCACATATCGATATACGCGCTTGTCATCAGTGGTTTTGACCACATTGTGGGTTGGCCCCACACATATTATTTGTGACTACGGTCACCAGTGGTTTTGACCACACCGATATTATTTGTGACTACGGTCACCAGTGGTTTTGACCACCAGTGGTTTTGACCACACGGGGTAGATACAGGAGTTCGGATGGTTAGGTTGGGTTGCATGACTTGCATATTGGCTTATGAAATTGTGTAAGAGCATTGATATTTTCGGGATGGGGATTTACACACTGAGTCTCGGTGACTCACCCCTTAGTTAATTTTGCAGGTAATCAGTAGATCGCGAATTTGGGAGTTGAGGCGGACTCGTGGAGGCCATACATTTTTTTCTCGTAGACTTGTTCTCTTATTTCAAACTTATTTTTAATTCAGGATTTTAAGTTGTAATAAGGCCGCTTTAACTTTATTTTTGGCATTTTATTTGCTTAGCTTTTAATTTGATCACTGCCTATTATTATTCAATGTGCGATACGAAATTTTCTAAACCCTTAATAACTGTTTTTCAAAATGTTAACAAAAAGGATAATAATCAATAAATATTTAAATTCGAATTTTTCTTAACAAATGCGCGGCTTTCAAACAACCCTTTTAAGTGACATGCCAGATCCGGTCGTAACGTTTAGGCCGGGTTTGAGGAGTTACAGGCTACGGCCATGATCTGTCGATGAGTAGCATGACTGCCATCAATGGCGTGTAGCGGTGCGGGTTGGTTGTAGAAATCCCCTATGGTGTGAATGGCTGGTACGGATGGCGTGTAGCGGATGGGAACCTAGGATTTGGGTTGGGCTTGCATAATTTTTGTTATATATATATTAATCTGTTATTCTGTTCTGTGGGGCTAAGGCCCAAATCTAATGGTGCATGACGGTTGCACACTGTGTACCATCCTGAAAATGGGCCTATGCATTTTTGATTTAATTATACGAAATGGCATGTCTTATGTGTTATGAATGTATTATGAACATTTTTGGAAACTTGGAAATGTAAGGAAATTCTTTAGGAATGTTAAGTTTCAAAACAGGAAAGTGAACATTTTTGGAACCTTGGAAATGTAAGGAAATGCCTTAGGAAATGTTAAGTTTTAAAGTTTAAAAAGAGGAAACTAAAGCAAGGTGGTCTGAAGAAAATTTATAGAGGAATAATGACATACAAATAGCTTGGTAAAGTGGCTATAGGGCGCCACTTAAAAGCCCAACAAGTGACGCCACAAGCATGTGCAATGGGCCTAGGTTTGAGTCGCGTGGGAAGCAAAATTTTGAGGTTTTTATTTTGCTTGTTGACGCCAAAAGGAGGGGAGTAGTTGACGGCATCAAGGCACTTAAAAGATGAGTTTTGTTCTTTTAAAATTTCGGCTAAATAGTAGATAAAAGAATGATTTATCTTAGATTATTTTAAGAGATTAATATTGGATTAATTTTATTAATCTAATGAGGTGATAAGTAGGGAAAAGAGGAGAAAAATGAGGATGGTGATAGGGAAGGGTGTAGTGGCCGAAATCTACCTCTCCCTAAAGGATCGCCATAGCCGATTCTTTCTAAGCCTCATACCCCTATCTTTTCATCTTTGTTGAAGCTGAATCCCTCTACACTCTATTCTTTCTTCTCCTTTTCGCTAAACTCCAAAAGCCGAAACCAAGTGATCACTATCTAAGCCAAAGCAGAATTCTCTGTGGTGCCAGACAGGGGGGTTGTGGATTTCTTGAAGTAAGGGTAAGAACAAAGTTCGGTTTCCATTCTTTCACTTTTAGACTTGTCGAAAACTAAGACTAATCCCATTAATGTTCATGGTTGCCGAAACTTTGAAGGAGTGTTCAGGATCTAGCAACTGTCGACTACAAGGAAGGCTATTCGGCCGAAGGCCACTTGTTAAGTCCATTAAGCAATTGAAAATCGGATCTAACATATGTATATAGGGCTGTCGACATCTCCATAGTCAAGAAATCACTTTCGGGATTTGGAAATCGCAAGGTAAGTGCCTAAGTACAATCGGCCATAGGCATGTTTTGATATCTCGATATATTTCATAATTGTTTAAAAAGCCGGAACTAACCTGTGATGTGATTTAATGTTTGGCCGAATATAAAAAGGAATACAACAAAGTTTCAGGATTTGGTTCTTAAGTCAATCGGCAGCAAGGTAGGTTTTAAGTGTACAAATCCTACTGGATTTGGATTTATAGCCGAATAGGCTTTATGCTAACATATTAAGGTTGGCCGAATGTAGGGACTTGAGATCTAAGGCATTAGATCAAGCTTTTCGGGATTCAAGAGAACTGCTAAGTTAATCAGGTGTGTACCCCAAACTATTTCTTATAAGTTTAAGGCAATGTTTAATATGTATGTATGTTATACAAATGTGAAAATATGGCTAAGTACCATGTTATGGTTCACAGTACTAAGGTACGTTTTCCTAATCCTACTATGAGTATGATAAGACTTGTTATGCCATGAATGTGAATATGATAAGAATGTGAATTAAGGCATGATATTGCATAATGTGTATGATATATGGGGGCATATGGGATATTATGAAAAGGGGAAGTGAATGTGGTGACCTAAGACCACGATATCTGAATGTGGTGACCTAAGACCACGATATCTGAATGTGGTGTCTCTTGACACAAATATGTAAATGGTGGCTACGCCACGAATCTTATAAGGGCGATGAGCACGTCGACTGCAGCAACTGCCTTCGATGGTGTGTAGCGGATGGAGGGTTGACTTAGTAGTCCCCACGGTGTGCAGATGGGTACGGGTGATGTGTAGCGGATGGTATATAGGTTTGGGTTCGGGTTACATCACTTTTTTTTCTATCTGTTATATGAACATGTATGATAATGTATGCCTGAGTTATTAAATTTTAGTGTTGGTTACACATTGAGTCTGTTTGACTCACCCTGTTGGGGAACTTTTTCTTCCAGGTGACGATCAGTGATGGACCGGGCCGGCAGAAGCTTAGGGATGGCCATGCTCAGCAAGAAATGCATTTTTATTCGGACTATTTTATTTTAAGTATTTTGAATTTAAAATTTGGAATTATTTTGATGTAATAAGGCCATAGTTGAAGTACTTTATTTACTCTTAATTATTATGTGCGAATTGTTATCACGTAAAGTTTAAGCAAATTTATTTTAAAACAAACCCTAAACGTTTGTCACCTAAAGTAAAAGATTTTTTTTAATAAAATAAACTTGTTTCCAATTCAAGCCCAACCCAAACCAATCTTACTTACAAAACACACAATTCCTAAGTAACAAAAGAATTTTGAACCGGTTTACATCGAGGAACATACCAGATCCGGTCAAGGCTCGTGGGCCAGGTTTGGGGTGTTTCAGCTTGGTATCAGAGCCCAGTTTTAAACTCTGGGCCTTGGGTTTAAGGCCCAAAATGTTTTCGAAAATTAAGCCCAAAAGAATTTTTGTGAAAAGCAGGTTTTTCTGGCATGGCACCTAAGTCTCCGACCCGAAGTCCACCAGGTAAGTACCCCTATCTCTTGTGTGAATTATATGATAATTTGTAGAAGGGTAGAAATGGAATGGAACGTAGAATAGCATGATAAGTACTTGAACCCTAGGACTAGTTACCCCAACAATTACATAAGACTTAAATGCCTAATAAAACAACCTGTGACTAAGTCGCCGAGTTAGGGTGTGGCAACCATTGTGCGCTTGTCTAGGATTGGTATTCAATGGGAGCTTGGTATTTAAGCAGTCCGTGTGACTCACCTCCTCTCCACTCGAATCCTACCTGGTGCGTAGCTTCGGTTCACCCTAACCAAGAGGACTTATTCATGGGCTAAACCCCTAACTAAAACCCGAAAGGGACTAACCGTATTTTATGGAAACCCTAGTTTAAAAAAAAATTATTAAATTACCCTTTTGATTTATAAAGGCTATTTCATAAAATTTTTCTAAATATTCTCGATTTATGAAAATTTCTAAATACCCCTATTTGCAAAATTACTAAAATGCCCTTGGGTTTTAAAAGTTACCATATTACCCCGAATTCAATAAAATTCTCTTATTTCGTAAAGGTATCCAAAAACCTTATTTTGTGAACATTCAAAATACCCTGATTTGAAAAATTTACGAAATTACCCCTGGTTTCTCAAAATTACCAAAATGACCCCCGATATCCAAAATTTGTGAAACAGTAGCAATTTGGAAAACAAATTCTCAAAAAGAACCCTAAGTTTTGTAATCTTTGAAATATCTTTGATTTATAGAGGTTTTTCAAATTGACCCCAATTATTTACCAAAGTACCCCTATAGGACAAATGACGAAAATACCCCTGGGATAAGAACAGACAGAAATGTCCGAAGAGTGAAGGTGTATGGGAGATACTAGGGAATGGATGTGCTTTTCTGTGAATTAGGATAGAAACTTGAACTTTGAATGATCGAAAGAATCCCAATTAAGCTATCTTCATAAAATTTCTCCGGGAATAATCAGTGAAACAAGGACTAATCCATAAAACTTTCTTAAATCAGATTAAAGCGCATCGTTAGACATGAGTTCTAGAGGACGCGGTCGTCGTGGACGCGGTAGAGGAAGAATGACTGTGTCGGAACCCGTTAGATCGGGTCAAGGATCTGACAATGAGATACCACCTCCACTACCACCCCCAGCTGTTGGTGTTGAGCAGCAAGCTCAGACGGGGGATGATGCTATATCGCAGGCTGTGCTGCGAGTTCTTGAAATGGTGGCTGGTGCTGGAGGAAATATGGGAGCTCGAAAATCTGTACCCGAGCGACTCCGAGCCAATGGTGCTGAGATGTTTCGAGGAATATCTGGTGTGGCACCCAGTATAGCTGAATATTGGTTGGAAGCAACGGAACGAAATATGGATGAGTTGGATTTGACCTCTGAGGAGAAATTGAAAGGAATGGTGGCACTGCTGCGCGATGAAGCGTATCAATGGTGGCTCACAGTTCGGGATGGTGCCACGGCTGGGGATCTGACCTGGGAATATGTTAAGGTAGCATATCAGAAGAAATATGTTGGTACACGGTATACTGATGAGCAAAGGAAGGCTTTTCTGGGGCTGGTTCAAGGGAACAAGTCCGTAGCAGAACACGAAGCTGAGTTTCTGAGGTTGAGCCGGTATGCTCGAGGCGTAGTGGCTACTGAGCATGAGCGATGTGTCCGGTTTGAGGACGGATTAAGGAATTACCTGAGGTTGTTGGTTGCTCCACATCAAGAGCGGGAGTTTTCAGCGTTAGTAGAGAAAGCTAAAATAGCAGAAGGGATTAAGGACGGTGAAGCAGAACACTAATCGGAATAAGCAGAAAAAGAGGATTTGGATCTTCTGGGAATGCTCAGAAAAGGCCTAGAGTTGATGGGTCGCAAGGTCAGCAAGCTGGTACTGGAGGGCAATATCGTACTTGTGATTAGTGTGGGAAGAAACTCTTAAGGGAATGTTGGAAGAAGACGGGAGGATGCTTCAGATGGGGTCCAAGGACCATATGATTAAGGACTGTCCAATGAGGCCGGAGGGGAATAAACCGGTAGCTCAGAATGTCAATCAGGCTGGTAGAGGTGGTCAGCAGCCTCAGCGAGGTCGTGGTCCAAATGGCCGAGGTATTGGCACTGGAAGAGGACGTGGAACACCTGGCAGAGGTGCTAATAATACTGGCGAGACAGCCGGGCTTAGTATGCAGTTCACCGTAGGGAAGATGGAGACGCGCCGGACGTCATAACCGGTACGTTCCTTATTTTTGGCAAGCCCTATTTTGCTTTGATTGATGTGGCTCGACCATTCTTATATTGCATGTAGAGTAGTTGAAACTCTAGATATAGCCTCTGAACTTTCGGATAGGGAGATGACTGTAGTAAGCCCACTAGGTCAAACGGTAGTGGTAAATAAGATCTTTCGGAGTATACATTTGGAAATTCAAGGCGTAGTATTTTTTGCCGACTTGATGGAACTTCCCTTTGAAGAATTCGATCTCGTACTTGGAATGGACTTGCTAGTGGACCATCGGGGCTGTGTTGGACTGTGCAGCTAAGCGAATGGAGTTAAGGACCCCCGAGGATGAGGTGGTCATTATGATAG